>NW_004624840.1:2815492-2866734 GCF_000247695.1 Heterocephalus glaber
TATATATATATGTGTGTGTGTAGGTTTTGTTTCCTAGCTCTGTCAATGAAGAGCACTTTGAAACAAAAGAATTCTGATACAATAAGTATACTTCACTCTCTGGTCTTGATTTTTATTTACCAATGACCAAGTTTGTTTAGAAAAATTACTGACTTGAAACAAATACACAAAATCAAATTCATTTTATAAATGAAGACATAAAAGATCAAAGAGGTTATGTCACATACAAACAGACACAAGTAAATAAGTGTCAAAATGCATGGTTTTTATTAAAATAGTGACAGTAGGCCAGAAAGTCTGGATTAAGATGCCCATATCCTTCATTTAGCAATTTTGACATTGTGGGAAACTCAACCACTAGCCCTCAATTTTCCTGTCAGTAAATATCATAATAATAACATCTGTCTCATAAAGAAGGCTGTTTAAAGGACTGATTGAGATAATCTATATAAAATATAAAAATCACTGAATTTTGTGATGATTCCAAAATGTTGACCTTTTAGTCATATCATTATTATTACTGCATTGATGACTTTATAAAACCGTATCTACCTGACTGCACAGTACATTCAAGACAGAATTGAAAAAAACATACTACCAATGATGACAAGCAAATGGATTTTAAAGTCTCATGGTGTGTTTGTGAGAAGTGAAGAAGTTGGAAGAGTATGAAGTTTAACAATGAATGAAAAACTTGAATAAAAAAATCAAAGAATGAAAAACAGAAAGTTTGGGTTGAGAGATAAAATTGGATCAGATTATAGTGTTCAGTAAGAAGAAAGTGAATGTCTATTTAAGTAGTATTCTTTGTGAGTTTGGCTTTTCATCACCACACAAGATATTTTGTTTTGGGAAGCATATTGCCTTTATGCTATATCTAATTAAAAGACAGTCATTGAATAGTTAAAAATACCTAAATTTCATGGGAAAAATTGAAGGCATCATAAACTAAAAATTAATCATTGACGATGAATGAGAGTACAAAATATGAACATGTCAGAATTGAGAAATACAAATTTATAATTTTATATTTTAATTTATACACTAAATTCAATTATTCAAATAAAATATTTCATGTCGAGACTTGGTACAGAGTGTCTTTAACTGATACATGTCTAATTTTGTCTTCTTAAAATATTTTGTTTCATATAAATGGTATACTAAAATATTTTATATTTCTTTTACTATTTCTTATCATCTCTATGGGAATGTGTATGCTATTAAATTACTTAGCCATTTTTTGCAACAGCAATGCAATGGAAAATCTACAAAAGCAAGCCAAGACATCAATGATTTGAGCAATTATTTAAACATAGTTTCATTTTGAAAATATGAGAAGCAAGAACACAATATTCATTTGCAGTCTCTCTCCCCCTCTCTCTCTCTCTCTCTCTCTCTCTCTCTCTCTCTCTCTCTCTCTCTCTCTCTCTTTCTCTCTCTCTGATGCTAGCATAATGTGAATTCCAAAAATATTAATCCAGGAGAAAAGGAAGAAGAAGCAAAGGTTAAAAATAATGAGAAAAATGGATAAGCCCTCTAAAATAATTAAGAGTGAACTCTTTTTCAATGTTAAATTAAAGGTTGATGTCATCATCCCTGTAGTACTGCCAAATTATTTGTGTCACTCAATAGTATTGCCACTCTCACTTATGAAATACTCACTGATCTCTAGCAAAGCAGAGCTGGATTTAGAGGTATAATGACCGCTTAAATTGGGAAAAAATGTACCATATTTTGCATGAGGAAATTCCCTTGACATTGAAACACTACTTCTAATTCTGAAAAGTCAGTGAAAGACATGAGGGTGGGAAAGAATGGATTAAAAAACCTAAATTGATCCCTAATTTTTGGCAATTCCTATTTTCCCATTTCAAACATCTTAGAGTGGTTGCAAGGTCAAAAGATTTACTTCTTCAAAGATCAGTGGCACCAAGATTTCCCCAAAAGACTCCTGTAAAATATATGGGAAAAAAACTGATGAAGTATTATTGCTCTAAAATTCTTTAAAATTATTTTCCATTAAAAATAATGTACCAATAATTATGATCATAGTTTCCCAAGTTTTGTAGCTCCTATCATTCTTTCATATCCTATTGACTTCTTTTCAATTTAATTTGATCCTCAGAAAAATGATATGGCCAAATTCTACAGCACTTACAGTAAAAACACATATCTTGATTTAAAAATTTTTAGCAGCTCTTACAGGATATCATAAAATTCTGAACTTCAATCAACTTTCATATTGTCACCTGTGTGTTTGTGTGTGTGTGTACCCCCAGCTAAAGTGATACACTTTATACTAGATTCAAAGATACTTCAAGGATGTTTTCTATATTTAAGTGGTTTTATGTCATTAAATTGTATATTAAAAACTCACCATCTGATCTGTGAAAATATTTTGTAAGAGGATCATTTAAGTTGCAGAGGGGAGTTTTAGCTAGATCTGTGCTAGGTTACTGAGCAAGGTGATAGATATAATTTTGAAGTAGTGTTAAGAAATTTTATTGGAAAAATTAATTTTGATGTTTTAGTAGAAAGTCATGTTTTACTTCTAAATGAGAAATTATTTTTTGCTAGTTATCTTACATCATTTCCTGCAATCCAAATATTCTTGAAAGTGGTCTCAGTCTGTAAAGACCTTCCATCCTGTCCCAATGCATCAGAATCCTTACTATGTGCGCCCTGTGCAAGACTAGATTTGAGAATACCAAAATAAGGAAAAAGGAGAAAAACCTTGCAAAGTCATTTGGAAAATTATCCTCAGTTAATTGCAGAAATATGGTAAATTTGGTGATGCTGTTAGACAGGTATTATGTGAGTATGAGGATGTGTGTGGTACGAACTGAGATGCTATAGAAATTTGCAGTGGGGGCAGCAAATCCCAAATGAAATAGACAAGTAAAAGTTAAAAGATAAGGAGAGACAGACAAGAACTCTGTATAGAACCACATGTTTTAAAAACACATAGAATATGGGATGTAGTGGTGTTTCGTATATCAATTTATATGGTATTCAAAATAACCTCACTAGACAGAAAGGATATGATATTTTTGATTTAATAAAATAATAATTGTAAAGGGATTAGAATGCTACAGTATATAACTCTTTGGTCATGCTGATGATATTTGAATCCATTTGCTTCTACTACAGGAATATATGCTATATATAGTAGTAACTTGAATAATGTTGAAGTGGGTCCTAAGACATAGGCCACACTAATGGAAGCTAAGACTTACACAGTGATTATTTTATGCCACGTGCTGATAAGGGCTTCCCATATTTTACTAAATTCATCTAATCCTCGCCACCTACAAAGTAAGTACTATTATTATCATCATCATTTTATGGTTTAGAAAACTAAAGCATCAAGAGATAAATCTTCACTAATTTCTCAAAGCTAATAATTGGTGAGACTTAGATAAAAATCCAAACAGTTTAATTTCAAATCCCAAACTCTTAACTGTTGAACTGTTTTTCTATTTTACTATATTATTTATGCCAGAAGTCAATAATTAGAAAGCAGTATAAAACTCACTGTAGAGGGAAGGATTTACTACACAGACACAGCCTCAAAGACTTATAGAGGAGAAGCTTATTACTCACTTGAAACATTTGATGTTGAAAACAGAGAGGAGTAATCAATATAACTGGCAGTCATGGGTGCTGCGATGCTCTACATTTATCCTCTTTCAAAACAGGTACTTTTCCAACTGTTCACTGGTGAGAATGCTTCCTGCCGAAGGTTGAGATTACTGGTTCCTCACATTGCATATATGTGAAAAGTGCCACTTCATTCAAAGTTATACTTTACTGTATACAGTAGCTCACTGACAGTGACTATTTGATGAAGCACACACTCAAATTAATTTACCCAACATCACAAAGATTACAGATGGAAAAATTTGATTCCATGCTTTCTGATTCAGAGTCCAAAACACTTTTCTTGTACCATGTTTCCTTTTGTGTCAGAATTTTATACATGAAGTTATTTATTTTAGAGGGCATGATAAATATATGTATGTCCATTTCATGCACTCTTTAAACCTGTCATTTCATTGAGCTATCATAAATATGTTTGCTTCAATCTTTAAGATAGACCACAAATATAAAAGAAATAAGGAGCAGCACAAGAGCAAAATATTTGACATCAAACACGGGGATTATAAATAGTATGCTGTGCTATATATTAAATATATTTGCTTAAAAGTACATATATTTCATAGCCTAGGAATATGTGTCTTCTGGTATAGCACACAAAATATTATAAATTTGTGCATAATAGACAAGAGAAGAAATATTCTTTTGGGGCATGTGAGATTTTCACATAATTTTGTCACTGCAATCTAGGTTTTTATGTGTCATTAGATCTTTTATGGTTGTTGAAAGAACTGGAATGTCTGTTATTTGAAATACTGTGTACAACAAAAAGTATATCAGTTGTGCTTCAATTATTTCTAAAGTAGAAAATCTTTAGAATATATCTAAGCCTTTAAACTAATCTTTTCACAGAATGTTGCCTGTTGATTGAAGACATTTCTTTGTTATATTCAACAACTAGTTAGGCTCAATTAGGCAAGAGTTTGAGAAATTGAAACTCCATATGCTATGTTTCTTCCTATCAGCATGGATTCTGACTCAAGGGCATTGATCTAGTAAACCACATGTTACAATCAAAGTGGTATTTGCTGATAATCATGAGGGAAATCTCTGTTTACTTGAATCATAGCTTTGTGCAATACTTGCATCAGTGAAAGTTGATTACAAGAGCTACTGCCAATGAGGGTTACCATTGAAGACCTACATAAATAGCAATGTGATTGCAGCCATTCTTTGTTTCCCTTTCAAATGCACAGCAACTCTAACCTTTAAGAGTTCACTACAGACTTCTACATATTTTTAAAATACTCAGAAACTTCCCCCGGCACACAGCCAATTATTAAAATTGTATTTACAATTTACATATTAATTTAATAAGCGCATTAGATTTTAAAAGAATAAATAACAAACCTCCAAAAATCTATGACTTTTGAATTATTTTGTAGCATTAAAATTTTGTATTGATTTAATGTGTCATATATAGCCATATAACCTAAGAAAATATTAGATGCATTATTGTCCTTGTGGGAAAATGTGCTGTTGAAAGCTTTATTATTCTTATTTATGGAGAACAAAAAATGTATAATAGCACTCTCATTGGCCTTTTAGATCTTACCTCCATACATAGTACTGTTTTTCAACTCTGAATTTAAATCTGATGGCAGTACTTCCTTAGAGGACATAACTACTCTATTTTATATCTCCTTGGCAGCAGAAGTGTTATACTTTCTAACAGTAGTCTATTCATAAATATGCAGCTTGGGTTGACTCTTGTATGAATGAGATCAGTGCATATATTAGGGAATGCAATCATTAATTTATAGGCCCAGACAATAAATATCCACCTATATTTACACAAGATTCAGTAATTCAATAAATTAGGCATGTAAAGAATAACAGTTACAATCTGACAAGCTCAAAATCATGAATATATATTCACTTGATAAATCTTCCCTCTGAATCTATGACGTTAATATTAGTATCGTCTATGTTTGTAGAGTAGATGATTCAGAATTAGGAAGGTTAAGTGTCTTCCCTAAAGATAGGGATGACTAGTAGATGATGGAGAAAGGACTGAAATATGAACTTTTTTGGGGGGGTCAGGTTCTTACCCCTTAGAATAAGATATGGGATGGGTACTCAAACCAGGAATTAAGAAGCCCAAGTTTATGACTATCTACTAAATAGAGCTGTAGTTCTCTGGGAAAAGTCACATAGTGCATCAGGCCTCAGTTTCATCAGATGTCAGATAAAATGGTTCAATGAGATACTTTTCCACTTGCCTTTATTTTCTCTGATTCTATAGTTCAGAAAAACATAAATGTCTATAAGCATGTGATAATCTGTGTTTATTGCTAAGTTTGCAAATGAAATCAATGTTCTAGATATTGACATAGCCATAGTTAAAATTCATGCTTACAGATTTTAACATATACTGAAATAGCATTTCATCCAAATTGGGTTAGAAAATGATAAATGTGAGTAACTTTATTACACCATATTCTAGAAGTTGTTAAATTCAGCGAGGAAAATAAAATGAGTAAGGAAGAAAGATATGATGGATAGAAATTGTGGTTACCATTTTTAAACACCACCATTAGGAAAGCCTAAAATCTAAACATGGTATCTGAGGCTAAATTTCAGGAATGCATGGACACAAACCATGTAAAAATTTCTGGAAGAAAATCAAGTCAGATGGAGAAAGCATTCAAATTTCTCTGGGCAGGAGTATGTCTAACATGTTGCAGGTATTCTAAGGATGCTGGAGTATTTGTAAAGAGTTGAATTCACACCAAAAAAAAAATAGGTGTCATGACAGATAGTTTTATCTCTAGAACATCTCATGGATAGAGTATTAGCCCAGATTATAAGAAATAAATTCCTAATTTCTATGATAATACTGACTATTGGGATATTGCTTGCAAATACATCAGGTTCATTGTGATAAGTATGGTTGATACAGAGTATACAATGTGAATATATAAATATTGTCAACTCTTTATATTTTAAAATGTCATTTGTAAAATCCCTAGACTCCTATATTTCTAAATACTTAGGAAAGCATCAATACTTAATAAATACCATGTGGAAAAAAACCCTAAAGTGTTCAATTTCACTACAAGAGAGCATATTCCAATTCATGCTCTTGGTAAACATACCTTGCAAAGTGTTTAAACTTAGCAGATGACAGGAGAATTAAAAAAGTAGACCACAGGAGAATTAAAAAAACAGACAGGACGCTTCTAATACAATATTCAATTAGAACAACAGAATATATGGTTCAGCAGTGTTTAGGGCTTGCTTATAAAATAATTAGTGTTTATTCATGGAGAAATCCAAATAGACAATAGATATTACAAGGGTGAAAAATTTAAAGTGTGTATGAAGAGTGGTTATGGAGAGAGAGGAAGAAGGAAATCAGTTTTGCTTCTGAATGAACTTTGCCTTTATCCTTGTTAGCTCAAGAGCCATCTCTACTTTCTCTATGACACCATCATTTAACTGCACCAAATCAAATTTGTCTGATAGCAGGGCTTGACAGGAGCCATAAGTAACTGCCAGGAGGCCTAACTGCAGCCGTTGCTTTCTAACAGCACACAGTTGTGCTGTGTCATTTGAATTTGTGCATCAACGCATCTTTAAAATACTTCTTCTGCATAACCTGATTAAAGTTGTACCCAGTCTGTTCAATTGACTGCCAATACTGCTAGACCCAGACCACAAATACTAACTTCAGCAGAAATTATTTTTTAAATACTTGTGAAAATAGCCATTTCTAACAGCCTTCATTTTGTAAGCCCTCACCATTTTATTAACATCTGTTCATCTATTACTTGCAGGTGTCTTATGTTTTGGCTTGAATGTAGCTTACTTGTCATTCAAAGCAAAAATCCTTAAAAAGCTTTCATTAAGTAAATCATCCTCATAATTTCTCTGCTTTACCCATCCTCTTCATTTCTGTACTATGTCATAATTTCATAAATAGTCTTTGTATGGTCTCCTTGTCAGTTTCTATCCCTATGACAAAAATACCTGAGAATAACAGTTTAAATGAGGAAAGATTTAGTTGGGCTCTTAAACCCATTTTATAGGTTAAAGTTCATGGTTCCATTACTACTAGGCTAGGGGAAAATCAGAAATATAATGATGGAAGGATGTGGCAGAGGAAAACTGCTCACCTCATGGCAGCCAGGAAGCAGAAAGTGGGAAAGCCTGAAAGAAGAAAGGACTAAGAACAGAATATACCCTTCAAAGGCATGTAGCCACTAACATACTTCCTCCACCTGGCCCATAATTCCAAGTAGCCCGTTCAATTATTAATTCATCAATGGGCTAATCCATCAATGAAGTTAGTGGTCTCATGATTGAATCACCTCTCCAGACACCCCATCCCTACCCCCTAGCCAATCTTTACTGCATTGGATTTCAAGCACTTAATACAACAGTGTTTGGGGAACACTTCATATTTAAACCATAAAAATCTGTTAAAGTGGCGTTATGATAGATTTTATGAATTACACTTTCAGTTTCCTTGAGGAGGATTAAAATATTCTCAAAATATTGGCCAGGATGGATATATTTATGGAAAGTTGCAGAGGTCGTCCATTGCTGTAACAAAATACCTGAGATAAACTACTTCTAAGGGGGGAGGTCATTTTGACTAACAAATTCTGAGCTTTCAGTCTATGCTTAAGAATTGTTTTGGGGTCTGTGGCGAGACTGTATAATATGGCAGAAATGTATAACAGAGGAGATTTGTTCTTGTTACTGCAGCTCAGAAGAAAAGAGACTTGAGGCAGAGGTCCAAACTCCACTGTAAGAGCACCCCCTAATGGCAATAATTTCCTTCCACTAAGTTCTGTCTCCTAAAGTTTTTGCAACTCAAGAGTACCACAGGCTAATGACCACACCTTCAACTTTATTTTAGAAGAAATATTTCAAAAACTTCTTGAGAGGAAACAAAATGTCTTTTAAGTTTTCTTGAGATGAAATAAAGTTTTAAAATTGAGTGGCATATCTACACTAAATGACATAGAAAAAACTGAAGGCAACAATGTAGGCATCTATTATAATATTTGATTTACAGTGGACACTTGAATAATGAATTCGATCAGTTCCTGAAGGCTGCTTGCAACTAAGTTAATACAGCTGAGATCTGAATGTTTACCTGTGTACACACTATAGATAGCAAGAGGAAGATGAATCTTCCATTAACCTAATTAACTCAAGTTGTTCATATGCCAGGCCATTTGTAACTTGTGGGTCTACTGTAATATGATGATTGTAAATTAATATAAAAGAAACAGTACTCAGAGAGACCCAAGTTTAGAGAGTATCTTGGTAGAATAGATGAATGATAATCTACAAAACTGAGGCAAATAGACATACATTCATCCATTAGACAGGAGGGTGCATTAAGATATTACACATAGCAGCAGTACCAGAATTGTATCTCTCATAAGGGCTACCAAAATCTTAGATAAAATTAGATATAGGTCATTTAATTGAGCAAATTTAAGGTAAGTATACTATCTTTCTGGACTGAAACAAAGATAAATAGCAAGGTTTTAGTTTGCTAAGAATAATGACATATGATTGATTATAACATTTTCTAAAGTATGGACTACTACATTGTAAAATTAGAAAGGTTACTGCAGTTGAGTACTGTTTAAGAAGTTAAAGACTTATATGTTCTACCTGTCAGTCAATACTTCTGTGAACCAATATTTTATCAAAGATATGAATTCACAGAATAAATCCCTGAGACAAATTCAGCTGAAGAGTCCAATTTTTCTTTTCTAATTATTCCTACCGACTCAATGGCAAAGACCTGAGTTCACAAATTCAAGCCCAGGCTTGAAAAATTAGTGACTTAAGAAAGCCCTTTCTCAAAATAAAAAACAAAAAGAGCTGGGGATGTGCTGACTGCAAAGGCCCTGGGTTCAAATTCTATTACTCAAAAAAAAAGAGAGTATGATAAGCAGCAGGATTAATAATTTATGGAAGAAGAAATCAGGTGAATAGACAGGTAAATAGAATGAAATAAACTCTCTATTTTACTGCTATTAAGAAAGTGCAAATTTGGCCCTGGGATTTAGCTCAGTAGTTCCACCACCTGCCTCGTAAGTACAAGGTCCCAAGTTTGATCCCAGTACCAAAAAAAAAAAAAGGTGCAAATTAAATTGGTCATGAGAATAGTTAAAATAAACATATTTTGGCAGAAAGCACAAATATTACAGTAGTTCTATTTCCAAAGCAGTCTAACATAGGTGAGCAATATGGATTTTCATAGTGGCTTTTTTTAAATATTCAAAAAGTATGGAAAAATAATTTTTCCTAATAAAGAATTAGTTAAAGAGTTTTGTGAATTTTTCATAAAATGGAAAATTATACAGCATTTAAAGAAACAAATTAGAGGTTCAAGTTTCTGAATATATTAATTTCAGAGTTTTGAAGAATATAATATTGTTTACATTTAAAGAGTAGAGTCTTTAAAATAAATAGAATAAATAAATAATAAATATAATAAAATAAATATTTAGAGTATTTAAAATAAATACTCTAAAATATGAAAGAGGATAATGGTGGAGTAGATAACAGAGTAGAAAGAATTTATAATGAATACGCTATATAGTTAACACTGGAGTTTAAAGGAGAAGAGTAATTTCTATTCTGCTATGTTTTAATATTTTGTCTTAAAAATGTGCTTGTAGAAAATATACAAATATATTGATACTGGAATACTCTTGCTGAAAATTCAGAAAGGAAATAAATGAATAAATAAATAAGTTAAATAACTGTAAAGAAATTAAGCAGCATATATTACAGTAATGGAATGGTCATTGTGCTATTTTAGACAGAGAAGGGGAATAAATACAGCAATTCTTTTGAAGGGATTAAAGTGAAATGCATATCATGAGAAAATTAGTTCAGTCAAAGGCAGGAGAGCAAAGCTAAAGATTTTCTTGACATTGTTTGAAGAACATAAGTATGGATTTGTGAGGGAAAGGAACATTAAGTAACTGAACACCTCTTGCCTATAAGAATTTGATTTACTCAAAATATAATAAATTGGTTATTTTTCATTAAGTGAGCTTTGGTAGTTTGTGATAGTTACATATTATATTTCCTTTAGGTTATCAAAATAAGGAACATACCTTTCTTTTTAGTTTTCTCTTATTATCCTAATGCTTATATGATCAGAAGTCTTGACATATCTTCCACTTCTGATACTGATTTATGTCTTCTTTTCTTTTTATTAGGTATGTTTCCCTAGAGATTTATCAATTTTACTACTTGGTTCTAAGAACCAGGCTTTGTTGTTGTTGTTGTTGTTGTTCATTTGTTTTCATTGATTTATGCTGTAAATCGTATTATTTTCATTTGGCCTGGTTAAGGTTTGGTTTTCTCTTATTCCTCTGATTTCCTAAAGTATAAATTCATGTTAGAGATTTTAGTTTCTTCATCTTTCTCAATATAAACATGCAATGCTATAAATTTCTCTTTAGATTCTGCTCTAGCTGCATCTCACAAATGTTGACAAGTAGTGTTTTTCTTTTCATATTTGTCAAAATATTTTTCTAATATTATTTTAAGATTGCTTTATGCTTTAAGTTATGGAGATGTGTGCTGCTAATTTCCATGTTTCAGCAATTTTTCAGCTATTTTATGATATTAATTTCTACTTTATTTCCTGACAATCCGAAAATTAACTTTTTATTTATTTTTAAATTTGTTAAGATTATTTTAAAGCTCAGACTGTTTTTACTTGGTGAAAGTTCTAGGTAAATATGATTAAATTATATAATTTATTACAGGATGATATATTTTAAAAAGTACATTAGACTTTTGTTTCCTGTATTAGCACATAGGGAGCTTGGAAGTTGTTACTCTTGTTCTAACAAGTAAAAAATTAAAAAAACTAAAAATAAACTACACTCATTAGATCCATAAAGAACTTTAAAATCAAAGCAAACTTCTGTATGTTTTGAAACAAAGAAAGAAGATAGATACAGTGACTTGTGAATTATTGGGAGCAGAAATTCAAGGAAAAAACCTTACAGTTGGAGGCAGTAGCAACAGGAACAGTTTGAATTGTAATTGTAACACTGCAGGCTTATTGTGGAATTAAGTGAGTAATTAAAATCTCCCAAGGTCACCAGTCTCAATGAAATCGCCTTATATTCTTGAATTTTTCTTCCAGGAGTTCTACCAGATCAAATAAATACCCGCTTATGCTCTTTGTAAGGGAAGAAGAGTATACAAAGGAGACTAACAAGAGACTAATTGGAAAATTCTCTTAATGAAAAATCAATGGTAGATTGGACTAAGAAGACAGCTCTATTCTGTCATCAAATACTATGTTTAGTCATAAAGAATAGTCATCAATAAATAAGCTACGTTAGTATTTTTGAAAACAATCAGAACTTGACTTTAAAGGCCTTTTTTTACAATATTTTTACTGAGAATAAAATAGTAACTGTTATTTGTGAAAATTGCTCAAGATTTCATTGAAATATTGGAGGATTTGTGGCAATTTTTGATAATTATTGAGATAGTTCATTAAATATTTCATTGTACATCTTTCTTTTGTCTGATTAGACCCCTAGGAAGTATGCATAAATGCAGTCAAGATGCTTGATGGTGTCAGTGGGGTGAAGGGGTATTTTCTTGGGTAAAGTCCCCAAGAAAAAGAAAGCCCACAGAGCTGTCATTGGAAACACCAAAAAGAGCAAATGTCTTTATTTCTTAGCCCTTGTATAAGCCGCTACATAGCCTTGCTTCATTGTGTTCTTACATAACCATGTAATACATGCATGGTAGTCTGCCAAGTCAGGCTTACATAAGTGTGTCCTGTTGTGCACATGTGATAGACAGCTGCATCTTGTCCTATGGTCCTCAGGTGCCCTGGCCTTTGAAGCTACCTGAGGTGGTTCCCTACAATGGTTTAGAAGTATAACGGTTTTATTGGAGTCAATACCTGTGACAGTAAAAGAGACAGAGTTTAAGAATATCAAGAGAAGATGGACAATGTTTGTACAAGGTCCAACATTTGTGTAAGTAGATGATGATAGAAAATTATTTGCCTAGGAAGGGTTTTAGACAATGATAGATGCATGAGAAAATCCTAGTTAGACAGAAACCTACAGGGCTAGGATGTTCTGAAAGGTGTTTTATACTCCCTCTTAAATCCAACTAGCAAAATATTTTTGATTATATTACAATTTAATATAGTGTCTGCCAATCAATTATCAACAACCAGTTATGTGACTATAGTTTCTGATTTATTATTTGAAAACTAAAAATGCTAATCTCAGTATTATTATGTTATAAAAATGTTATGTTAAAAAGTAGAATAAGTTAAACTGCACAAAAATATGGTAATGATGAGAAAGGGAGTAGGAAGAAGACCAAGCCTATCTTATTTCTGGATAATACAATTATGTGGGCCTGTGGAAAATACCGTGTACAATTTTTGTTGGAATGTCACAAAAATATAATAACAGAAGTAGATTTGACTCAGCAAAAGACAATGATATCTTTTAAAGGTCAGGAGGCAGTCCTAAGGGAACTAGAATAATGTGACAAAAACCTTAGACCAAGAGGAGAAATTGTTATGCTATAAAACTGTGAGTACTATGCATAAGTGGGAAAACAGTTGAGTTCATTAGATTTCAGAATCTAGCCTAGGGTAGTTGGGTAAAGAAGATAGTAAGTGAAATAGTAGTAAAAATTTCATAGACTTCTTGGATATAGCTCAAGGCTAAAAAGCATGAAATGCTTATATGTAGTAATTATATCAGAGTAGAGATTACAAAAATATCATTCTGCTCTTGGAGGATAAAAAGTGAGGATTAGCTAATATCCATCTTGCCTATAGTATGATTGTTAACAACTTGGTTGTAACCTGTATGATTTTCTATGAATTATTGTGACAACATATAAAAATTAGAGTATTCTTGAAGTTTTCATACAGGTCTACCTAACATTGTAATAATTGATGTTCTACTCTAGGCTTAGCACTGCAGGGAGAAATTCTATCTCTATGTCAAAAGCAATTATAGAAAACAAATATTTGTTTATGAAAGAAGTAAAAGCTCAATTCTGGAGGAAAATGATAGCTTGAGGCTTGGGGTCTCTGTAATATAATTTTTAGTTCTCTTACTTTTAAGCTCTAGAATTGGCTTATGTAGGATATCAAGAAATTTAACGAAGATCTTCAAGATAAATGTATAGCAGGCTTGTAATCCCAGCACTTGGGAGGTGGAGGACCCATGATCATTGTGAGTTTGAGGTACTGCTGCTGGATTACATATTGAGTTCATGGTCAGCCTGGACGACATGGAGAAACTCTGTATCCAAAACAAAATAGGAAGAACTTTAGCTATATTTAGGCATACCGTGATACTTGAGATGATATGACTTTGCAGCCAACAGTGAGAGTGTGATGTTAGAATGCATGAAATGATATTATTAACAGAATTTTGGAAAAGGCTCCGATGTGCAGATTTATTTAAAGAAAGTGTTTAAATCAGTATTCCCTGTTCATAGCCAGCTGAGGAATTATTGGAAGTATAGTATTTTTATGTGTTCTTTGCTTTGTATATTTGATGCTTTCCCCCTGTGTCTTAGATCAAACATGGAAGCAATTGAAATAGACATTGTTATTGCACTTATTTCCAAAAAAGTTATCAGCGATAATTAAAAATCCTTAGAGTTAAAAGAATAATTCTATTATTTGAAAGTCATAGATGATATGAGAAAAATGATGAGTGACTTACTGTTAGGAGGTGGGTGGTCTGGTCTGAGGAGATGGTCAGGGACTATTTATCTCCCTGCTCAGCTTCTCCTTCACTTTCTGCTTCCCAAATGCCCCAAGGTGAGAAACTTTCCTCTGAGCAGGTCCATCCACCTTGCCACTTCCACTCTGGAGCCAGATAACTGTGGACTGAAACCGCTGCAAACTGGGACATAATTAAGTCAGTTGAGATGTGAGTGCCGGGTAAGAGTGTGTAAATATTCTTTTTTTAAATTCACTATTAATTGGTAGAAATAAAATAGCACCTTAAAATATATATATTTAAAAGAAGATTTTCTTCCTTTCTTCCCTCCCTTCCTTCCTCCCTCCCTTCCTTCCTTCCTTCTTTCCTTCCTTCCTTCTTCCTTCTTCCTTCTTCCTTCTTCCTTCTTCTTTCTTTCTTCTTCCTTTTTCCTTCTTCTGTACTGGGTATTCTACCCATAGCATTCACACTGAGCTATAGCCACAGCCTGGTTTTAATTTTTAATTTTTTTTTTAACCTTGATACAAGATCTCACTATTTCTTAGACCGAGAACCAACTTTAGATCTCCTCCCTTAGCCTCCTAAATTTCTGGGATTATAGATTACATTATTAAGGCCAGCATAATGTATATTTTATGCAATAATTGCACTGTGTTATTGGAATCAACATGAAATACTTAAATACCTAGAAAGGAACTTACATAAGATTTCACTTCAGAAGGGTATGGATAATCTTTGATTTTTACATTTTTGTAACCATTCTTTGTCTTTTGTTTCTAACACTACAGAAAGGCTCAAATCTTTCTACTTTCTGTTATACTTCATGTATTTTGGACTGAAACAGGTTACAGAGTTATAAACTCTATCAAGTCCTTACTGACTTTAGAATAAAAATACAAATTCCTTATCTCAGAGTAAATGTGTCTCTGACACATAGATTCCACCTTTAACACTCTTGCTGATGGTAATACCTCTTAAAATCTACTTACACATCCGTTCATGCACAGCCTTTTGAAAATTTGATATAAGCTATCTGTTCTTGTCTTCTTTAGCAGATTTGTTTATCCTACAGAATTCAGATCATATTCTATACATATTTATTCTGAGTATATAAAGAACTACATTAGATGTTGATAAGAGAATGATAATTTTATTTATATCTATATCTATATCTATCTATATCTAATATATAACCACATAGGTGGGACTCTGATGAAGATGACCACTATCTTTCACCCAGTAATTATAAGAAATATGTAAATGCTACAAGTGTTATTATAATGGAGGAAGTATATAGCAAAAATACCATAGCCTTTTGGAAAGAGTTGAAAAAGACATTTAAGAGGGCTGATGCATGAGTTTAGCTTTGCACAGAAGGAACCCAATTCATCTGAGAATAAATAGGATTTAATGTGAAAATTGATAATTGTGTAACAAAATCCAAATGAACAGAGTGTAGAAGAGCACTGAAGAGGGCTTCCCACTCGGGACTCCTCCTGCCCCTCAGGAGCTTTCCTGTCAATAAATATCTTCCTATTTAAAAAAGCACTGAATAAATATTCAGACTGGAACTTTGAATATTGTAAAACATACAAAAAGTTGAAATAGTTGGAAAGAAATTTAGTAGAGTAAAAGTACTGCATGAGATTAGACTAGAGATATGAACCAGGACCTTATTATGCAGGAGCTTGTAGCGTATGATAAAAAATAAAAGAAAATAGCTGTTCTTTAAGCTTAGAGGAAATGTTCCTATATGTTTTAAAGCAAATGAGTACTGTGATCATATAAAATGTTCACAACATACTTGGAGATGTTGCCTAGAAAATAGGTTGTAAATATTCAAGAATGAATGTATAAAGACTGATTATGAGCTTATTACATATTTCAGGTTAAAATGATGAGTTGGACATGGATGCTGGGAGCAGGATAGAAAGAAGGGTCTGATAAGAGTCTTCATAGAACTTTATAATTTACTCAGTAGTGGATAGAAGTGAGAGAAAATAAAGTATTATTTTCTTCAGAATGTTTACAAGAACCCTTACTGCAGTGCTCATGTATATATGCATTCTGAACTCACTTGAGTCCTACTCTTGACCATACACTATTAACATTATTTATATTTTTGTAAATAGGGAAAGGTGGAGGGGGAGAAGGGAGCACAGGGAATAGGGAAAAGATAAGAACCAAGATACATCATGTACAGGTACAAGCACCCAATGAAAATGTGAATGTATTGTATACCTAAAATGTACCAATAAAAGAATTTAAGCAAAAAAAAAT
Source organism: Heterocephalus glaber (assembly GCF_000247695.1). The sequence goes on from NW_004624840.1 coordinate 2,832,151, forward strand.
TGTATTTTATTTTCTAATTCTGTAAGTTCATGAGAGAATTTTACCATGTTATCTCTGCATTTTCAGTGTGCATTACAGCTCCTTGTGTATTTTTGTTACAATTAATGTTAAGAATTCAGGGGGTAGAAAGACATTTTCATAACTTCAGACGACCTTTGACTTTCTAAGTGTTCATACAAATCACCTTGTTCCTTGGTCTTCCTGAGATTTATATCATCAGGAAATTAGAACAAAAATTTAAACCCATGTGTTAGTTACCATTCTTGTTCCTGGGACAAAATATGCAACATCCACAAGTTAGAGGAAAAGTTTATTTTAGCTCACAGTTTGTGAAATTTCAGTCTTCAGCTAGCTGCAAGGTAAGGTGGCATAGCAGAGGGAAATCGCAGGCAGGAGGCATCAAATCAGCAGTGAGCCTCCCTTTCCCTTTTATTTCATTCAGGCTACAAGCCTATTGGTTGGTGCCACCCGCACACAGGATGGGCCTTCCCATTATCCACACCTAGAACTCTGCTAAATCAATCAGTGGACTGATTTAGGTATACACAACCTTAATTCACATTCTGACACCTCCGAAAAGTCCCACCTATGAGCACATGAGACTTTGGGAGAATATCTAGGTACAAGGCTTAAGACCTATTATATAAATATCTCAGTCAAGCTCACATTTGCAAAGATCTGAATCAAATAATAGAAATCTTGATAGTTAATAGAAATTTATTTAACAATATTGTGATATATTAGAAATTACACTAAATTCATAATCAGTAAAACTTGATCTGGTACTGACTGGTAGTGAATAATTAAATTAAAATATGAGATTGCTTAATATTTCCTTGGAAAATTGTACCTATCCTCGTTCTTTTTCATACATATGCAACTGTTCTCTTTCATTACCTCTCTTATGCTACTCCTATGGCCACAATCCACAGAACTGCTAGCACCTCCCAGACATGAATAAGACAGTCAATTTCCATAAATGATACATCCAGAGAAGTTAATTTGAAGACTTGAACAGCAGCCAGCTCTCCCGGTTTGCAGCAGTGGTTCTTGTATGGCAAATCTGCTGTGTTAGGGGCATGCAAAATGAAGACAGAAGCCTCTCAGTCATCTGCAGATGGCAGAGCTACAGTGAAGGCCCCACGGAGAAAAGGCTAGAGGGTGCCCTTTGAATCGGTTGCTGTCCTGAAAAGCTTTGGATGGTGAAGAAATAGAATCAGGAGCAGAGCTACCCATTCCGTTCCAGTTAGAAACCAATGACTTTTATTTTATCTAAAAGGCCAAGAATGAACAGTATTAAGCTAAAAACAAAGTAGTAGTTAATTCTTATTGAGAAATGTTAATGCATTAGATACCTTTAATTTTGTAGTTATTATTTATTTTATCTTAATATTCTCTGTGAGGAGATCTGTCACCTGAGTCTTCATGGACCAGTGAAGGGCCTTTATTTATTCAATATATAGAGAGAGAAATGACAGTTATTAATTGATCATATACAGTTGAGGGGAAGTGTTGTTGTTGATGATGACACAGAGTCTCTTATGTTCAGTCTGGGGTTGAACTCACTGTGTAACCCAGGCTGGCCTCGAGCATTCAGGAATTCTCTTGCCTCAGCTGGACAAAGGGGTAAATTGTGACACGATGTAAATACCATCATAAATATGACACAGGAGATATTTAAGGCAAATGGGATATGTTTATCATATTAGATTTAGGTACTGATGTAACATTCATTACTATTAATGACAGATGATGGAGATGAAAAGACTATTTTGAATTACTTATTTTGAAGATTTTTTTGGCTGATTCTCTTTTTTATTAATTTTATTGGTACATTTTAGGTAGACAATATAAGACATTTATCATTGGAAATTTGTACCTTTACTTAATCTCTCTTGGTTCTTATTTTTCCCCATTCCCCTGCCCTCCCTTCAACCCCTCAATTCCTCCCTATTTAAAAAGACTTTGTTTCCATTTTTCCATTTTCTCATATTCATTCCATTCCCTTCTTTCCTTCCCCCTACCCCTCCACTTCCCCTTCCCCTTTGCCCCTTTTTTTCCTATTTCACATTATCTATTATATCTTTTAGACCTTATTTGCACTTTCAGTTTCTCACACTAGAGAAAACTATTCAATATTTAAACATGTGCATCCTATTTATTTCACTTAAGAGTATTGTCTCAATGTGCATCCATTTAGCTATAAATGTCTCTAATTTCTCATTTTTTATGGCTGAGTAGTACTCCATTTTATTAAAAAAACAAATTTTCTTTATCCAGTCTCCAGTTGATGGACAATTGGGCTGCTTCCAAATTTTAGCTATTACAAACTGTGCCACTATAAACATGGGTGCAGATAAATCACTGTGGTATGATTCTTTTAATTCTTTGGAGAAGATACCTAGCAGGGGAATTCATTTATTTTCATTGTTTCTACAACCTGAGTAGCTCCCCTATGCATAAAACCTGAAGTTATGCCTTGGAATAACATTATTTGATAATATTTAACTTAATAGCTTCACAAAAATGAAGTCTAATTACATCTGACTTAGTTCTAGAATTGATTAGATAACTCTGTTTGATGGAATTCCATAGTATTATTCTCTCAAGATAATTTATAATATTATTCTTACAAAGGTTTTATATATCATCAAAAACTCATCTAAGGAAAGCAGCAAATCCAAATATGGGCACATCAAAATTTATGAATTTGATATGATTAACACTAAGACCAAATTTTGTATATTTTAATAATATATAGTTTATAAATTCTTATTTTTGAAGAATAGCCTCACTCATTACAGTGGTCTGGCTATTAAACAGCTTAGTGAGAGCTGATACATAACTAGTGAAGCAATATGGCCTGGCCAGGTAAGTACCCAGGTAGGTACCCCCTATACTTCTGCAGACATAAAACTGCAAACTAGAATTAAGCTTCTTCTCAGTTTCTGATACTCTAATTGCCTCAAACCCCTAACTTTTGAAGTATCATCAGTATAGAAATATGCAGTATGTAGTTTTTAAAATTAATTTTATTCATAACTTTTGATGGACATAATGATAACATTCATTAAATGGAATTTGCACTTGTACATAATATATTTTGAGTCTTCTTTTTTCCCTATTATCTTCCCCTCTGTTCAACTCTTCTTTCCCTCCTTATTACTAAAGCTTTGTTTCCATTTTTTTCTTTTATTCTCTTTTTTTCCTTTTCCCTTCTTTCTCTTCTCATGGTAGTGGGTATTCTATTATTTCCATCTATGTAGGAAGATAACTGCAAAAATTGAACATCAGAAAGTGAGGAGGCAAGGTTTGAAGTTGTGAAAGACTTATAAAATCATTATTGATTGACCCACACAGTGCAGATCCTGTTCCCGCAATTCAGGTTTTACTGTTAGTGTATATCATGATTTCTATACTATAAATATGCAAACTAAATATGTACTTGAATTATTTAATCCTAGAAAATACATACTTTGGGTATTACCTGTAAAGATAAGTTAATTGTAGTGCTTTTAAAGACAACTAATTATAATATACATTGTTTGGATATTCTCATTAAATTTGCCTTGACTCTTTCATATTGGTCTTTATGTAATTCACAACTGTACAGTAAGAGGTTGAGTATCCTGATAGCTCTAACCACTCACTTAAAATTAATTTCTATATTTTTATTGAATCACAAATTTTGTTTGTGATAGTATTATTTGTGGACTAATATAGATGCAAAAATATCTTTGGTTTCAAATGGCTTATGAGCGAAACAACAAAATCCAGAAAAGTAGCTCCTTGGTATCAATGGAGAAATGAAGTGGCAGATTGGTGGAATTTTCTACCTATAGACAACAAAAGGCAAAATAACGTTTAACAGAATTCGTTTTGGAATGTTGGCAGGATGTCGTCTTGAGTACTGCAATGTCGATTCTTAAGTAAATCATTACAGTCGCTTTCTCTTCACTTTTTTTCCATGAACACTAAATGAAGCCATCATCTTTCTCATACCCAAGGGCCAGGAATTAGGAATAAGTTATGCCTCATCTTTACACACCACACAAATTTTGAGAGTGGAAACAGTGTAATGAAACTGGCTGAAATAGTAGAAGGCTTAATTTTGCCATATCACATTCATTATTCATTAGAAAAATACTTGAGAAGAATGTCAAATAACAGCATTGTCTGAATTGCGATTTTATGTTTACTCCTTTATTCTTTCTTTTCTTGTCTGCTTTTCTTTTTTTTTTTTTTTGGTACGGGGGATCAAACTCAGGTCCTTGCACTTGCACAGCAGGCAGCGAAAAAACTGAGCTAAATCCTCGGCCCACTTGTCTGCTTTTCTCTCTTCTAATTCAATCATGGTAAATTTACAACAGGTTAAAACATATGCATTATTTTTCTGTATTATTTTTAAAAGTGTATCTCTAAAGCAGTCCTTTGAAGTTAATAAATTTACAAGGGCCAAATGTATAAATAATTAATATAAATTGCTAAAGTAAAAGTCGTGCTCAGAGAGGAGGAAGTTGACTCTTAACAGTAGCCACAAAATCCAAACCTACAAAGATTAGCATCAGTTTTCTTTAGATAAACTCTCATTTTAGTATATAAATTACCAGTCACGATCTTCTAAATGATTTTGAGATAAGAAAATGAGGAGTCTTTTTAGTAATAAAAATATCAAGCAAAAAGATCTTATTGAGATCAAAACATGATATAAGAAGATACTCTTCACTTCACTGTTACTTCACATTTTTTGATACTGTGCCAAGTTGTCTCATGGGTGATAGTGATCTGTGAAGATCGTCTTTAATTTCCTCTGTTGATTGACTCCTAGCTCAGAAAAGAACATTCTCGGAGAAAAACGGTAGGGAAATATAAGTATGATGAAAAGACAAGGGGTGTTACAGAACAGAATAGAACACAGGAGAGTATGAATGGGAAAAAGGCAACTATTAAAATCAAAGTTAACTGTCTTCAAATTATCCAAAATATTGGCAAATTCTACTCGATCAATTTATGGCAGATTACTCATCTTGTGTGTCTGGAATTTGTTAAAAAAAAAAAGAGAGGAAGAGGAAGAAGTGGAGAAAGAGGACCTAGGATACTGACTAAACATACTTGAATAGATTTGGGGGTCAATGTAAATAAGTTTATTGTTCCGTTTTCAGTATTTTACAAAAGAAATAATAATTTGAACTGATATTTCTTGAGAAATATCAGATATTCTTGAGAGAGAGAGAGAGAGAGATTAACCATAGTTTTATAGATTAAACATGATTTATCTTTGAAACTCAAGTGCAAACCAGGTAGAAATCCCAGAAAACATCAATACTGTTGAAATCAAAAGAAAACATCAATTCTACACATAGTTGGGATGAAATTTCATTAACTATAATTAATTTTTTAAAGGTCAATCATATAAAATTACAATTCTAGGTTTAAAGTGTTCAAAGTTTTTCATCTTATATATACAATATATTTAGATAAACAAAGATAACTATATTTAAGCATACATAGTCTGTGTAATTAAATGGTACATTGTTAGTAAACCAAGAATAGACTCAAGATTCTGCAACTATTAGAAGAATATTCCTTTGTAGTATATAAAGCACAGGACCAGGGATCAGTGGGTCTACTTTCAGGTTTTGGATACAACGTATTGAAAGCTGAATTTTAAGAGATTGACCACCTTTAGAAGTGTTAGGTTCCTTTTCATAAGATGATATATGGCACAGATCTTTTATTGAGATAGAAGGATCAAATGTATAAAAATTGAATAAAATAAGCATTTTTCATAATTTTAATATAAATACAAAATCTAAGCAAATGTGCCTTTATAAGTGCAATGATAGTTCCAATATTAATGATATTTTCATTTCTCAAATAAGGCAGGATAATTTTGGTTTTTGCCATCACAGTAATCTTGGAGCCATGGAAATATTAAAGATTGTGAGTAACAATACTGGATAGTAATTCTATTTGTTTACTTGTAATCTGGTGTAAGTGATTTAATAAGTGAAGTTTGACTTTCAAGTGCAGTAACCTAGCCTGTTAGTAGAACACTGAGTGCCCTGCCTGTGTTCAATGTCTAGTATGCAATGATTGTTCATAGATTAGCTTTTAATAATGAAGAAACGAAATGTATAGTTAACCTCAAATTTGACTATTGTAAGGTAAATAATTCTTAATTTAAATGGAAACATTCTCAAAGTACAGATGAAATGAAAAAAACAACACATTTGCTTGCATCCAATAGCTCTGCATCTAAAGAATTAGACTGTAGTCACCTACCTGCTCTTCAAGGTATCTGGTGGCATGCAACATGTTTCTGTGGTTGAAAACTCATGGGAGCATTAAAAAAGAGGGCAATATCAAAACTTCTTGCTGATGAAAGCCACAATTACCATATAATTAAAACAATATTCTGAGGCACAAAATTAAGTTCCACATGGCTACACTTATCAGCAGGTATGGATTATTATAATATTCTCTTCAACTTCAAACTAACATATCTAATGTAGCTTCATGGAAACATTTAGAAACCCCATACCAATGCCTAGAACTGAACATCATTTATTCTATCCTTTTATTCTTTTAACTACAGCTTTTTCAATCATTTGGGGAAAAAAATGATCTGTAAATACCTGCTTTCATTATATGGTATAAGTACTGTGAAGCAATATCTGTGTGTGTGTGTGTGTATGTGTATGTGTGTAATTTCTATTACTTGTAATTAAGTAGTCAGAATTTAGTGTCTGTTCAAAATAGCATTAAAATGATCTCCATGCAAAAGGTATATACATAAAAACCATTGTCTTGCTTATGAATAAATTAATTATTTCTAACTTCAAATTATTACACATGCACTATTATATGTAATATATTATATACACTATATATGTAAATTATTATATATACACTATATTATATATATTTACTTATGAATAAATTTATTATTTCTAACTTCAAATTATTACATATACACTATATATTATGTGCCTATATTTTATATAATATAACTTGCAGAAATCTCTTGAAGTTTTAATGTATTATATATAGTTATGTGATTTTTAATAGAATTTATGAAAGTTATTATATTAATTGTGAGTATTTTTCATGAACATTTTAAAGAATGTGCTGACACCATATCATTGGTTTTATTTCACTAGAATGTATTCAAATGTGGAAAGAAGTATAAAAATATATCATTTCTTCTTCAGTAGGTATTAGTGAGTTTATTGTTTTCAAAATTTTTAATTTATAACTAATATTTTATATTATATATTATATATTCACATGCAAAAAAAGAGTCTACCCAGAACAAAGTATATCTGCTATCTCTTTGACTAAAGCAATGTGATAATTTTGACAGCTCTCTAATTTCCTTTCGGTTGACCCTGAACTGATAATACTATTTCATGTTTATGAAGGATCATCAATCTTAGAGCATCTCAGTGACAATCTCAGTGTCAATTTCTTTATCACACTGGATATAAATCTGAAGTACTTATACTTATGCTGAGTTAAGAGCCATGAGAGTTATACAAGTACAGATGGAGACTTTATTTTGACCCATAGAAGAAAATGATTAACAGTATATTAACTATGTAGTTAACTATATAGTGATCAACACTATATATTAGTGTTATATTCTGCATGTCATGCTATATCATGAGCCACTGGAGGAGAAAATGCTTTCAACTCAGCAAAGAAAAGATCAATAAAGAGTTCTGTATTTTATATAAATATGATGTTGGAAAAATTACATCCTTGCATCTCAACTTTATCATGATTAAACTGGGATATGATATTCATTACAAGTTGTTGTGATGACAATAGTAATTTGTATAATTATATTATATATTAAGTATCTGTCCAATAAGATTAATTTTGATGACCCTTTTTCTACTTGGAGGATACTTGGGGCATATATCCTATTGTTACTTTCAGATTGGGCTGAGGTAATAAGAATTAGTCCAGTACATTGTAACAGTTTTTACAAAAGAAGCATCTTGCTTTGCTTAACAATATTCCAAGTCCTATTACTCTATTTGACTCTATTTGTTTTGAATGAAGGATTCTGTTGTATTTTTGTTCATTCTTTCATCTTTAGAGAGAAACAAATGTCAACCCTGTGTTGTATACCACAGACAGTTCTCTGTAATCTCACTTATTTAATTGCATTTATTTATCATTCAACATTCTGATACTTCATAGTAATAGAATCTACTTAAGTAAATTTCATTGAAGATATATCATATCACATTCAAAACATATTATACTAGTGCAAATTAATTTTAAAAAAACAATTGAATTTCAGTATGGCAGTCATACATGCATATAATATTTGATCATAAACATTCCCCATTGGCATTCCATACACACCTCCTTGTCAGTGCATTGGTGTTTCCGTATTTATTTATAAAATTGATTCTCTTTCAATCTTGTAAAAAGTGTCCTCATCTCCAAAAAATTCTTACAATTGATATATTTTCATAGATTAAATATAGCTTAATCTTACTGAGTATATATGCCAATCTTTATTTTCTACAATGTTTTTTAGAATTTTACTATTCATTTAATATTTAGCTTATCATTAGCTATTTATACCATATACTTTAATTAATAAAGGTTAGAGCAAAAATAGAAAAAAAAATACTCTCCTCAGGAAGAGAGTAACTTACATTATTACAGTGTTGTACACTTTATGTACTGACTGTTAATGTTCGTCTTTGGTTACCTCTATTTGGACTTAAGTCAAAAACTTCTTTAATTAATATTATTGTCTGGTATTTCTTACATCATGGAAATGGGAGATCTATGCATCCAATAGCATAAACTAAACACCTGAAGATCTTTCTTTTCATTTCTCCTCAGTATCTAGAGAATCACTGGACTCTTTTCCAGTGATTCTTCCAGATATCAGGAAGCTTATTGACTACCTTTGAATTATTTCCCAATTTTTTTTTTTTTGTATCTAGGGACACTCTATTAAATATCTTAACACTTCATCATTTGTATCTTGTCATTTCCTTTCAATTCATCCAGTCATTGAAATAACTATGCCCTCTCATCTTCTGGAGAGTAAGTGTTGTACCTGGTCTCTATCAGATCAGGCCACTTAACCCTAACATTGTTTAGTAACATTTTGTGATTGTCTCTCTTATTTTCAACTTGAGTTGCAGGGGACAGTGATGAGAGCACAATTCTTATAAGCGCATCTCTATTGGTCTTAGTGGAGAGTGTGCCCTTTGGGATTTTCATATACAGCATAATTACCTGGTAGTTCATCTTCTGCTGCATTATATGTCATTCTACCAAAAGTACTTCTTGGACTCTTTCTGTTTTTCTTGGTTCCCCAAGGACCTTGCACTTCACCAAACAGTATGGCTTACATCTAACTGCTATCCTGAAGCCTCAAATGGTCATATGTGGGACATTTGGATGGTAAATGAATTATAGGGCCCTTATAGCTTTCCTGCTGTTAGGAGGTAGGTCCTGGTGGGGAGAGGCAAGTCACTGTGTCTGTGACCTCGAAGGTTATGTCTTCCTTCTTGGCTCCTCCCTTGACTGCTGCCAGTCTTGGCATGCCATAAACAGCTCTCCTCCTCCATGCCCCTCTTCCATGCTGTTTCTTCTTTAGAGCTGAAGAACCCTGGACTGAAAAGTAAGCCTAAATAAACATCTCCTCTTTAAGTTGTGTGTGTTCAGTATTTGTACCAAGGGAGAAGAAAGCAAACGAGGCATCAAGATTCTAACCATTCCTGGTAATAACTGTGTCCTAATCTCTGAAGTTTTGCTTTGATAGTATGTCTCTGGGTCTTTTTGTTCTTGCTCATCTGGTTTTACATAAACCTCAAACAAAACCTTCTAAAGTTCAGTTTCAGGATAAATTTTATGGCTCCAAGAAGTACATGACAGCAAATTCCTACCTCTGCTTTTGTTTGTAATCTCTTTATCAAGGTCAGCATGACCCTATCTAAATTATACTTGAATTAACCGTACTTTTTGTGTGTGCAACTTTCAAGGGAAGCAAGTATTTCTTAGTGATGGGGGAGACTCTTCAGTATGATGTACTATTAAAGCCTAATAGGGAAGGATGAAATACATCTGGAAGATCAACTTCAAGAAAATCTGCAAATAGAACATGTTCCAGGGTTCCTTACAGATGTGCCCATCTTCTGTTAAGGCCCAATGTTTTCACAACTATCATCTGAATTTAGCATAACATATCTTCTTGGCTAAGCTAGAGGTCTTAACTCTGTCAGATTTCCTGTCTGAGAGTAGTGTCTGCTTCTGAGTAAAGAAAACCTTTGATTCTCACAGCCTTTAAGTACTTGTTAATGAGATATATCACTATTCATTTTTCAATTAGTTAATTCAAATTAACAACTCCCTATATTGAAACCTCAGAAGGAATTGCCATCTCCTTAAATATGTAAAATGTCATAATCATTGCATCTGAAATGGCTAGACTTTCCATAATTCCCCAAAGCAAGTATAAGAGAAATCTTTAGCTGTTTGGACATGGTTAGTCTATTGATGTCACAGTATATTGGTAATTTTCCTACCATTCCAAATGATACCATCTTTTTCTGCCATGCAATAAATGACCAAGTCTCAAATGTTCATTTTATAATGTGCTTTCCTAAAATCTCAGTGACTTTAGCATTAGGTTAAATCCACAAGGTGATAGGCCCCAAGAAAGAATTAGATGTGCAAGGCATTTATTATAGAAAGGAAGAAATGAAAGACAGTAGAGACTTTATGTATAATACCCATTCATGAAGGGGCAAGGGAAAAGGATTTTTGATGCAGCATTTTCCCAACAATGATTTGTCAAACTGAACAAAGTAGTCCTGAATCAAGTTACAGTCTCATATATCTCTCTGTAATGAGTCTGCTTAAGTATCCATGTTGTGCTCGGTCATTAACTCAGAGAAGCCTGAGGAAAATGTATTCTCAGTGGGAATGTATTGGTGGATTCAAAGGTGCAGTAACTGGAGATTTCAGGGAAACACAGACTCCATGGCAGACCTTAGCACTGCATTTCCGGAGCTCTGACATAGGAGTTTTCACATATCGTATTTATTTTATGGACTCCCCTTGTGTACCTACCTACTTGAGAGTATTAAGTGAATTGTGTATTGAGATTTAAGCAGAAGAAAGGCTGTGAGGGCTGTACAACAGACAGGAATAAAAACATGGAGAGATACCAGACATTGTACCAAGCACATTTCTTTTATTCCACAATATTTCATAGAATCAAACTTGCCTACATCTTAAAGTCATCCACCTGTATAAAATGTAACATAAAGGAACAATTTGTCACCTTGAAGGATTTTATATGAGAACTGGGAGAGAAAGACAATACACAGTATGAAAAAAATCATTGAATTCAATCTCACACACACACACAAAATATAGATTTTTCCCTTAGGAGTCATGGAGAGCTCAGTCTTTTATTCTTTACCATACTTGTTTTATTTCACTCTTTCGGTGTCTCCCACTCATTGTGCCTCCCTATTTGCTTCTTTTTTCCTTTGCCTTTTTAGCTATTTTTCTGAAAATCTTCTTTTATATTTGCTATATCCTTTTGGAGTATTAGGAAAAACAGGGCAATATATTAATTCTGAAAATGGAAGCATAAGCATCAGGTACTAAGAAATATTCCCTGATGTTGATGATATGCTAGGCTGTGATTGGCCAGTAAGTGTCGGGATTGTCTCTGTGCTCACATGTCCAGTGTACAAGGGGCTGCGGAGATCAATATTTTGAGATTAGTTTCTTGGTCTATTCCATATGAAAAAAATACTTTATGGTACCAGAAGTAGCCCAGTATACTATTCTTCTGATTCTCACTTTGAAATCCAAAAATTATTTTTTTGAGACTAGCTTTTGACTTTGTAGAAAAAAATATCTTGGATCGTATCTCTGTCTGGATTCAGGAGAAACACATCACCAAGGTCAAAATTCTCACAAATTGAAATTATACCTTAATTTAGGCTGAAATTGAACCTATCCACAGAGAAGAGAAATCTTTAGCATGTGGATTTTAAGATGAATTTTTGTTTAATAAAAAGAAATTAAACTCCTAGGTATGGGTTAAAAGGTAAAACAGCACACAACTTCAAAGCTTGGTTATGATGTTTTGTGTACTACAGGCTATAGCTCATGTTATAGAATCTTAGAAGGGAACTATTTTGTAGACATTTTTCCTGAAAGTATGCTTGTTTTGAGACTGGATAAATTACATGTACTTGATATGAATCCAGCTAATAAATTTAACTGAGAGATACAGGTGGGAAAAGGTGAAATATAAGTTACCTGAAACCTAAGGGGTGAAGAACACTGTTAAGAAATCCAAGGACACCTTTGTGGGAATTAGGGGTAGGATTCTAAATGAATACCACCAAAATGTTGGATTTGGTTTGGAAATGATATCTGCATTTTTGAGGCCAGAGGAAAAGGTGTAAAAAACCATTTCTTTAGTTTTATTGTACATCCAGCCATTTAGAAGACTGAAGGGTTATAGGAAAGAAGAATGAGACATAGAGACAGGGAAAAATTCATTTCCTTGTATGGTGTGGGAAAGTGTTTGTTGCATATGTCTTAAACATTTTTCACTTTAGAAGGAAGCTACAGAGACATTTGCTCTACCCACTACTCACAGCTACCTCTCTCTCTACATCATTCATTTAAAAATCTATTAAGTTTAATTTGTTACTTTTAACTGTTGCACAAAATCATAGTGATTGCTCACAGTAATTGAGAAATGTGCTATTTCAGCACATATAAACACGTAAAGTTTAAATCACTTATGTATTTTCCATTCCTTTATGTTAAAATTCTAATTCCTTTCTTCTAACCTTTTGAAATGTACAGTGCATTATTGTTTTCTGTAGTCATCCTAATGTACAATAACATGCCAGACCTTCTTGCTCCTCACTATAGTTTAACACCATCTTATCAGTCTTTCCCCAAACTCTCAACTTCCGTGGGATCAGTATTTTTAGATCCGATATATGAATGAGATCAAGTATTACTCATAGTCCTGTGCCTGGCTTATTTCAGTTGATGTTGTGATCTCTAGTTTCATCCATGTTTTTCCAAATTATACAACTTCTTTATGTCCAAATAGCATTCCATTGTGTAAGTACCACATTTTCTCTGTACATTCAACAGTGGATGTACACACAGGTTACTTTTCTTTCTCGGTTGTAGTGAATAGTGTTGGAGTGAATTTGAGAATGTGGCTCTCTCTTTGGCATATTGAGTTTATTTTCTTTGAACATGTATAAGTATTAGGATTGCTGGATCATTATATTAGTTGCATCGTTACTTTTTGAGGCTCTGCCATACTGTTTTCCACAATGATTGTACTAATTAACATTTCTACCAACATTGTAGTTTTCTTTTTCTCTTTTAATTTGTAGAGAGTTTCCAGGCACTGATTATTTTAGTCTTTTTTATTAACAGTCATCTTACTGGGATAGCTCATTGTGGCTTTGACATGCATTTCCTTTATGCATAATACCGAGCATTTTTGCATGAATCTTTTATCCACTTGTTTGTCTTCTTTTGAGAAATGTCTGCATAGGTCTTCTATTAATTGACTTTAGTTTTTTGCTATGAAAGTTTTGGCATTCCTTTATATATTCCTGAATATCAATTCCTTTTAAATATATAACACACATTTTTTCTGCAATTTAGGTTGTGTCTTCACTAGGTTGACTTTTCCATTTCCTTTGCAGAAGCTTTCTTGTTTGATGTAATCCTGTCTATTTTTTTCTTTTTGTCTCTTGGTATTTAAAAAAAAATTATCCATTACAATGTGCCTTCTTTTTCATGTTAATAGCCTTACTGGATTAAGGTGATATTTCATTTTTGTTTTACCTGCATTTCCCTCATGAGTACTTGTGTTGAGTATTTTTTTTCATATACTGGTCTTCATTTGTATGCATCACTTATGTGTTGAACCTGGATGAGAAAGCCTGGGCAGTATATTTCTGTGCTTTCTAAATTGGCTAGAAGGATGTATGTTTTACTCGACTGCATCATGGTAGTATTTGTGTTGTTGTCATTGTTATGGTTGTTTTAACTTTAATTCATTTGAGGTTTAAACAGATTTCTTCTGGAATTTGTTCTATTTTATATGCCAATCAGTTTTTACAGATGTAGCAAATGCAGCATGATTAATTCCTTCTACCTATTCTAGTCTGATTTAGTAAAAAATTATCATGACCATAATATAACTTTTGGTATTTTTTTATCTTTTCAAATCTATTTTGCCTTGTATTTCTATTTTTTTAAAAATTAATTTTATTGGTACATTTCAGGTATACAATATAATGACATTCATCATTGGAAATTTGCACCTTTACATAGTCTCTCTTGGTTCTTATTTTTTTCCCTATTACCCTGCCCTCCCTTCAACCCCTCCATCCCTACCTATTTACGAAGATTTTGTTTCCATTTTTTCATATTAATTCCATTCCCTTCTTTGCCTTGTATTTCTTATTTCTGAAAGTACCAACACCATATTTTCATCTAAGTCTTTATTTTTCATGTCTGCATGTACTGTCATTGGAAAGTCTCTTGCATTGACTATAAAAATAAATTTTAAAGTGCAGACTCCACCCCTACCACCTTGCTTCTCTCCCATCACCTATCTTTTCTTTGTACTCAAAGCCTTTCCCTCTTTCAGCCCATTCTCAAAATAGGTCTCTGTTTTAAATGATTATCAGAGCATATCCTTTCTTAGTTAAATATGTCTGTTTTTCATTACCTGAACCCTTTATTACATCCAACACTAACCTGCACGATATGCTTCTGTTTAGCATTCTGACTTAGCTCTTCTACTTTCTTCTTCACTAAACGTCAGTCTCTGAGCTTTCCTACTTATCTCAAATTTCCATATTATTGATTATATGAGAGCCATTTGTCACTCTCTTTGCCTGAAATACTTTGCCCCAGATCCTGCCAAAGTGGCATCATAGATGGGTCATTCCATCTCAGCAGGTAGCATTCTTTCCATATGTCAATCAGAAAGACCTTCCTTGGCTTCTTGTCTAGAATAATTTCCACCCACCTCAGTTACTGTATGTCATGCATTTTGTGCTTCATTTATTTTCTGACATTAAGAGAATATTATCAGAAATGTTGACTAAGCTCTTTGCCCCCAAGTTTATCTTTCTTATGGCTATCTTGAGGCTAAACCATTAGGATTACTAGTTTCTTTTTAAAATTGTCTTATTTCAGGCTAGATCCAGAGAGGTAGAAATAACAGTATAAATGACCAATTTGTGGAGAGTTTGGGTTTAAGGATGCCACCAATGGACAGTCCAAGACTAGTCATAACTAGAGCATTTGCCATTTCTGAGTCTAGAGAATAAAATGTGGTGTAGAAATGGCTAGCATGATAGAAAGGGTACTCATGCAGAAAGGACCACTTGAGAAGACTAGCGGCTTTGGCTCAGTATACTCAGCAAAACAGCCAGACCTGAAAGGTTATAGAAAAAGCTTCAGTTTTGCTCCCCATATACATTTCATTGTCAAAATATAAGTTAAGCTCATAACTGTTTATTTGATGGGATAGAAATATTTTCTGCTTTTAAGCTACCTGAAATTTTCAAGGTAAATCAGTAAGTTCCATTATAACAACTTTTCCAGACTACCAAACACTTCCACATTGCTAAATACCATAGGTAGTTTTCTCTTCTTTTTTTCATTATTTTTAGTTTAAGTTTATGACAGATAATGTTTATGTGTAGCAAAAGACTTAATCCTTATTATAATCATAGGAAATACTAACTATAAATCTCTTCTTCCTGTACACCCATGGGGCTACAACAGACAGAGTGAAATTGAAGAACCTCATAAATAACACTAGTGTTTTTGCAATATATCTATCTGGTAACAGTCACCATCTGCTTGTATAGTGCAATGTAAAATTGTTATTTAAAGAAAATTTCTAAGAAATTCTCAATGGGACTGTCTAATTAAATATTCTCTAATTAAATATCAGCAGACATTTAGTATCATAAGAGTATAACTTTTCTTTCTGGAAAGTTATTAAATGGTATTATAAACATACATTATAAATATACATTTTATACATACTTAATGTTTTTATTTAATTTTTAAAGACTACTGGATATTTAATTTATTTTAGACCATAGAACTTTAGCCATAGAATTTTTTGAAAAATAAATTTGTACAGATCAAGTTGAAGCAGCACATATGGAGTTTCTTAATTTATAATAAAACTTGTATGCTTAATATTCATCTTACATTTAGCTTATATACCACTTACATTGATTTTACCTCCTTCTGAACATGTTTATTCAGTCTTTTTCTCATTAATGGATGAATGACATTTGCTTAAACCAAAACTCCAGTGCTCATTTACAACTGCATTAATAAGGATGAAAAATTGGAAGAGCAAAGGTATTTGAAATCTGTTCAAAATTATGCTAAGTGACTAGTTGGTCAATTCAAATAAACCAAATCATATTTTGGGGATACTCTATTTTTTGAAAATTACAGATATATAATCATTAAGAAAATTTATATTGTCATACTACTGTATTAGGTCACTTGTAGTTATGTCATTGTGTATATTTGTTATCAAAAAGACATTTCTCTTGAGCAACACTATGTAACGATGGTAATATGAAAGTAAATGTTATTCTATTTTATTTGTATTAATAAATTAATATTATTATTATTACTATTATTGTTGCCCTCATTGAATTAAGCTTCTAGTTACTTCAAATTTCACCCTGTGTTTATTTTTGTTTATTCAAAAATATACACAGATGGCTGTGGATTTAGCTCAGTGGTTTCGCCACCTGCTGCACAAGTGCAAGGACCTGAGTTCGATCCCTGGTACCAAAAAACAAACAAATAAACACACAAAAATATATACACAGATGTAAAGGTTTTAACCTCTGATTGGATATTGAGTTTCTGACAGTAAATTTTGGTATAAGAATATGTCAGTTATTTGCGTGGTAAGATTATATACCTTTTACACTTCTAGCTATAGTAATAGTAATTTCTCTACATCTCTGATTTTAAATTCTTCAATATCTATGGTTATTCTATCTCATTTTTGTATTTTTGTGCTTTTCATTGTTTTACTTATAAACAAAATAGTTTATCTAATTTATGTATTTCATATTTTGCCAGGAAGTTTGTAAGATTCTGTTTTGTAACCAATGCTTCATGAATTTTTTGAGTATTTCTAGATTTAAGACTCTTCTTTCAGTTCAGTATGAAATTTAGTATACACTATCAATATGTAGAGTCAAACATTTCTTTAGTTCATGGACGTTACATTATATTTTAATCTTTTTTTGCTTTTCCTCTATTTCTTCTTCTTACAACTTTAGAAATACAGTATATAATAAATTTCTTCTTCATTCCTTCTAGACATAATTTTGGTGACAATAGAAAGAATTCTGGATGTATGCTATTTTTAAATTTTAAAAGGTTGAATGATTTTAATTTTAAAATCATACTTTTAGCTAAAGGAAGTCTTATACTACATCTGACAATTTCTAATGATTTTCAATGTCTATCACATATGTACATACACAGACACACATACAAATAAACACACATGTATGCCCTACCCTCTATTAAATATATACACCTGCTTTGTTTTGTGATGTCATTTTCCTCTCCTGATATTTTTGTTTGACCACTACTCACTCACCACCTCCTACAAGGCACTGTAATGTTTAATTTTTCATCTATACAGGATAAAGTTTATTTTTGAGAAAAGAGGATGTAACTCTTTAAATGCTAGGAGGAAAAACTGTCAGAGCACTGATGGTCCAACCTTGAGGAATAGACAATCTTCCACTATACTGTTAAAGTACATAGAAAATTCAGACTCAATTCATAATTATTTGGAAAACATAACTCAGAAAATATTCCCTATTTTTGTCTTTGTATTGGAGTGTTTAAAACATCCGTGGTTATCCATCATTGATTGATATTAAAGTTTAACTCAATTAGGTATTTCTATTTCCAAATTACTTATAGCAAACTTTCCACAACAAATATTTTGCCTCATAGCTCAAATTAAAAATGTATAATGTGTTTTAGAATAGGTCATTTCTGTTATGTAGCTTAAAGATAACTTTACATTGTATTTAGGGACTTTATTTCTGTTATCTTTAGGGATGGCATAGATTGACATAATAATATTAGTGTAGAATTTCAGAAGATGGGCTTTAAAATTAAATCTGAAAACAGAAACTAAAACTGATGTCTTTATGCAAATATTTACTAATTTTTCTGATTCTCAATTTATCCCTTAGTAAACAGTATATAATCTTAATGTTATGAAATTAATTCATAAACTCAAATTTTAAAGTATAACTAAAAGTATAAAAATTAAAGTATAACTAAACAAAAATCTCTACTAGGGATTTAAAATAATGATACCATAATTAAAGAAAAAACTAAGTATGTATTTTATTGCTGAAAACTAACCATTTAAGTAATTTAAATACATAAACAAAATTTTAGTGTAATATGATGATTGACATCAGAACTACATATAAATCAATTGGATTATCAACAAATTGTAACTCTTATTAAAATTTGGAGATTTTGGCTTATCAAAAACTGAGAGAGAATTTAAATTTTCACTATTTCAATCAAGTGATTACAATTAGCTCAAAATATTTAAATGATCATTGAATGTAAGCTATTGCTTGTTATTAACTTTATTTCACTTTGACCATGATTCTTATTCTTATATGTATTTACGAAGGATGATAATGACTTGTCTTCCATTTTTGTGACTAGTGAATGTAATACTTGGATAAATATTTTTAGATTAAAAATGAATATTTATGTAAATATCATGTGAAAATGATCAGCAAAATATATCACATAGCTTGTTAGTGATACTCTATTATTCAGGTGAATTTCATGGAGGCTATATTAAATATTTCAATATTAAATAATAAGCAAAATTAAATAATTTCAAATTATTTTCTTTTTATGCACTTTCTTCATGATGAAGACAATAGCTTCTAATATGGCCCAAATTTAGACAGTTAAGGGAATATTTTCCAAATAAAATAATGCAAATAATGTGAATGTGTCATTAGAGCATTTTAATTCAAATCATGAAGAAAGTGAACAATGAGCTGTGACTTTCTTTGTGTGAACATTTTAATTAAGCATTTAATCGTATTTTTAAAGGAAATCTAAACCCTTGTTCATTCTTAATTTTCTCAAGAACACGATTAAATAATTTAGGGCCTTTCATGATGCACATTTAAGATAACTCCTTGCAAATCTTCATACTCACATTGCATACCCAATCTTATCCTGAATATCTCATACATTGGCACATATAAGATATTCACAGTCATGGCTTTTAAGTGTACCCCTTGTACTGTTGGTCAATAAAGAATTGTCTGTTACTGAAAAGTTAAGAGCAATAATAAAACACATTCTTTATTCATCTAACAGCATTCTTTAACACTCTAAACTCAGATCTGAAGAAAAGCTATTTTCATTATTTTGGAGGTTGTGTGGAACTCAAAAGGCTAATAGTGTAATAGCTCTGTTGGGATCTGGGAAGATCAGTCATCTTCAGAATATGGACACATTGATGTTACAATCTAAGCTTCAGACTACTCACGTTTTTAGCAGGTTATTTAAAATCAAATTTAGGTATTAAGTATTTACTAATTCCCAAAAAATAATTGTTTCTGTTAGATTTGAGTATGAAAACCAGGGGCTGGAGATTTAGCTCAGTGGCATAGCACCTTCCTGGCAACAGCGAAGTCCTGAGTTCGATCCCCGGTACCAAAAATAAATAAATAAAATGAAAACCAGACAATTACATACCTAAACTCCAATACTAGAATAAAAAGTCCTTTCCATTTTCCCTTCTGTATTGAATCTAAAAATTCCATGATAATAAAACAAACTACAATGTATTGAAATAAATTGTACTTAAGATTTCACATTGTTTTAATTTTAAATATTTTCAAATACATATTAATATAAAGGATCTCATTTAAAACATATTATACTTTCCCTAAATTTTCTATATGTTGAGACCCTTCTTATATATCCTTATCACAATGAATATAAGCCACAAATATTTTAAATTCTTACATACTTTAAAGGAGATAAAACCCTATCTATAGGTAACACACACACTCACAACCTACTCCATTCTACTCCTTCAAAGGCAAATATGTGAATTAAAGAGTACACTGAATAGCTTATAAACAACAGAAATTTTATTCTCATTCTTCTGGGAACTAGGAAATCCAATGTTGGGCCATTAATAAAGTCAGTGTCTGGTGAGGGCTTACTTTCTGATTCATACACCTTTTATCTGTATCTCACTTAGTAGAAGGCCAAGGCAGCTCTCCAGAGACATTAATTCCATTCATGAATATTCCACCATGAGGATCTAATCACACCCCAAATACCCTATCTTCTATACCACTGTGTTGGGGAACAGTTTCAGTATATGAATGCATACACAGCTATTCATACCATAGCACATGTGGAGGGGTAGATTAGGCTTGAAATGCACCATGGTCTAGAGAATTCTTTGTCTGAGCTATGTCAGGATTACCTCTTGGGAGTAACATTTTTGTAGGAATCTAGGTCTTGCCTGCCTCAACTACTTCTGACCTTTCTGCTTTTACTGGGATTGAATTTCACAATCTCCAATTTTAAGAAATACTTAATAAATATTAATGTCTGATAAGCACCAATATAAAAGAATAGTGGATGACACTTTCTCTTCTCTATGGATATTTCCTTTTGTGCACTAATTTTACTGATGTCCCTTTTGTAAAATTGGAATAATAATTTGGCAGAGATAATTGATACTTTTATTTTCCCATTTAATCTCTGTAAGATACAAAATATGTGATATGTGACTTGTGTCTTGCTATTCCATTTATTAATCTTGCATGGTGGACATCAAGCACAGTAATTTAAGTCAACCATTTTATTTTGTTCACAATATTGTGGGTCAGAAATTGGCTGGATATTTTTCACCTGGGGGCATTGGTAAAAATACTCTAAATTGTTGCCTGAACTTTCAGTCATCTCCAGGCAAAGTGGTCTTAGTCTTCTGAAATGGATTGTGTGTACCTGAGCCCCTGTTCACCATATTTTAACAGACCTTTGTTGTTACAGTACAACATTTACATTTACTCTTGCATATATGACTACAATGAAATGTGTTAATGGGCTACTGGAATTCTATAATATTTTACCCTGCACCATCATGGAACAGAAGTGCTACCACTTCAAAATGACAAGTTTTAATTACTTCTGAAAGTAAGACAACTGCTCCCTCTGCTTGCGGCACTACTGAAAAAAGATGGAAACATGGCCAGGTGGCAGTAATATTTTTTTTTAATTTAGTGACATTCTAACTATGTTCTCTGGAGTAAGTTTCTACTTTTTTGCACCTTGAACCATTAGAACTGCAGAGGCTAAATTTATAGAATGAAAGGAATTGAAGTTTTCAGACTAAGACTGATGGAGAGCTGGGTCACTACTTCTTGAAGTCTTCAAAAGCAACTAATCAAGTATCCCATTTTTCCTTCATGAAATCCTAGATTTGGGTAAGGAGACTCTTCTAAGAATTCAGCCTTATTTTAAATTATACACACCCTATTCACAATTATTCTTTAACTTGTCTGTTCTTTAGTTACAAAAGCTAAAGTGCCTCCTTAAACTCCCTGAAAGATGTTCTGTAGCTTTTGCATTTGGGCAATGAATAGATTGATTCATACATCCATGTTATAATTCTGTTGGTTACTATTTCTATTAAACTCTCAAATGCTAAGAAAAAGGTATTGGATCCCCTGTCTTATTTGTTTGCTTCCCATCTCAATTTATTAAAGCTACGAATCTTAGAAGTCACTGCTATAACTGTCTAAGGAATGGTGATTTCTCCACTCACCCCCAGTGATGAAAATCAACATAAAGGAAGAAAAACTTATTTTGACTCATGTTTTCAGAGGTTTCAGCCCAAGGTTTCTTGATCCCATCTGCATCACTGGTGCCCTGGAGTGAGCCTAAGAATCATGACTGGGAGTGCATGGAGGAGGGAGTGCGTGTTGCCCACCTCAAGATATCCAGCAGTAAGGAAGGAGAGAGATAAAGAGAAGGAGGCAGAGAAAAGATACTATTCTAAAGGTGTGTTCCCTGGTCTACTTCCTTCAAGCAGACCCCCTTTTTCAGTTTCTATCATGTCCCAATAGCATCAAACATGAACCCATCATCAAATGATTATATTGAGAAGGTCAGAGCACCCATAAGCCATTAATTTTCCAAAAGCCTTATGTCTGAGTACTGCTGCCAACACAAACCAAGTCTTGAACACATGAGCCCTTGTGAGACATGTAAGATTAAAACCATAATAACACCCAAATCCTGCAAGCAGCCACCCCTAAGGCATTATATTTTGGGCAGGAGAGATGCTAGCCACATCCAATGGTATGATGCTATTTACAGAGTATCCATTATGACTGACAGATATCCATAATGTAAAGGACAGTAAAGACTTGAAATATTACTTGTGATTGTAGATTTCTTCCTTTTTCAGATTGCTTATTTTAATATCATAATTTTCCTCAATGTGATAAATATTTATATTTACTTATATTTCTGCTATATTTCTTTATAAGGAAATAGGAAAGAATTATACTCATAAAATTGTTCAGAAAAATCTTTACTATTACAAAAATATGTGGTTTAAGAGTCCTCAGTATGCTTTTGTTTTAGGCAGCAACTAAAACTGATAGGTTGTTCTTGGTTTATTTAAAAAATCTTTTTAGTGAATTCTAGTGAAATAATTTCTAGCATTTGAACTCACTAGGAAAGCAGAAAATTGAATGCTGACAAAAGTTTTTGTTAGAAATATAAAAACATCTATTTCAACATGTTATAAAGATGTAAATAAATTAATATGAGTGTAGGACCAAAATATGAAGAATAGTTATTATACATATAAAAAAGAAAATATTTTTGCAACTCATGGGTATGGGAGGGAGGATGCTTTAATGAAAAAACAAATTCTTCTGCTGGCTTGTAAAGTTAACAAATTAAATGTAAGTTAACAAATTTTATCACTTTAGCTTCTGACAGAAGAGGTCATTACTGCTATTTTTCTATGAAGACAGGTTAAATATTCAGTATCTGAAAATCAATATTAGATGTAAAACTTTTCCATAAAAAAGGTTCCACATTGTCTTAAAGGTCTGTGTCCATTCAATTTCTTCTCCATCTTAATTAAAAAAAATGAATCAGAGATCAGTTATTAACTGTGCATTGGTTCCCACCCATATTAGTCTTCAAAATACAAATATGCTTGATAATATATCATGAGCTTTAAATTTAAAAAGCTGCATGAATAATCAAGGTTTCACAAATATTTGAGCAAAAAATCATGAAAAGTGACAGTAGTAGAGAGCATTGTCTACTTCATGGTGACCAGTCTTCATATTTCTTTTCATTAATAGGTTGTTTTTCCTTTTGGAGCAATACAGAAAGTGGAGTGCCTCCAGCTATATTAGAAGATGGGATAAATCTTAGCACTTTTCTATGCAGTTTTGTCAATGGTTAAATAAATGCTTCGAGGTCAACCAAAAAAGCATACTTTTAACAGACTCTGAATTTTGAATATAGGCAATAGACAAATAACATGATTGGGTTAATCTGAAATGAAACAAATAGGGTAGTTTAATCTGAGGGCAACATGCATCCTGCAGACTTCAAAACAGTTTGTACTAGCTAAGGTTTAGAAACAGCCCGGTTGCCCATCAATTGGAGACTGGATAAAGATGTGTTTTTTTAATAAAATGGAGTACTACTCAGCCATAAAGAATGAGAAACTAGAGACATTTATAGCTAAATGGAAGCACATTGAGGCCATACTCTTAAGGGAAATAAATTGGACACACATGTGTAAGTACCAAATAGTTTCTCTGCTGTGAGAAAATAAAAGTGTAAACAAGGATTAAAATGTATAATTGATAATGTGAAATAGGAAGAAAAGGTCTAAAGGAGTAGGGGAAGTGGGAAGGGAAGGGGAAAGGAAAGAAGGGAAAGGAAAAAATATGAGAAGAGGAAAAAATGGAAACAAAGTCTCTATAAATAGGGAGGGGTGGAGGGATTGAAGGGAGGGCAGGGGAATGGGGAAAAAATAAGAACCAAGATATATCATGTAAAAGTCCAAGTTCCCAATAATGAATGTAACTGTATTATGTCCCTAAAATGTGCCAGCAAACTTAATGGGGAAAAAAACCTACCTTGCTTACTCAATTGTTATAAAACTGTTTCTGTCTGCCATGGTCAAAATTTTGAATAGTGTTGGCGGTATGATTTCAATCACATCCATGCCTAATTCTCTAATTTTTCTAATGTAAATAATGAAAGTTGGAGTAGTTAATATAATACTATGCAATTATTCCTAATGTGGTATTTTTTAGTAGTCAATTCAATTTTTTAAAACTGGGATGCACTTAGTGAACTGGGAAATGATTTCTTCTCTCTATATTGCTATACATATTGTTAGCAAGACTAACAATATCCTGGAAATTTTATCCTTATCCACAGAGATAGCTTATACCTTTAACTGTCTGTCTCAAATATATGTGAACTTCTTAAGATACTTTTGTCCAGAAGAAACAAACATTTCCCACATTTAGAGATAATGATGTTGGTGTACTGTATTAACGAAACAACAGTTAATAATTTTATGTGTAAAGAATGTAGCAGTGAGCACATTATTTACCATATGAAAAGAAATATGCACAAAAGTGAACTGGAAACTAATCCTACAAAAAGTTCAGGAACTATCAGGAATTTTTCTGAATAAAAGTTGAGGCTTGTTTACTTATTTTGATATAGTTTTTTTCTTTACCCATTTTAGAGTAAGTTTGAATTGTGTAGTCATGTAGTTAATATTTTGGGAGCTAAAGTAGATTAAATTTGTTAGAGAATTGTACTAATTTTATTTAAATTTAGTATACATACCAGTTTTGCCTCTGTAAATATATATTGGAATATGTAATTTATAGGAGTATTTACAGATGTTAACAAGAAAACTCAAGCAAGAATAATGTGTAAAATATTACTTTTATTAATGATAAATAAAAAGGAAAGCAATGCAAAAGTATAATGAGGATTCTAAATAATATAAGTAAAGATATGCATATTTAGAGAATCCTAATTGTTTTCAGTAAAGATATGGATAAATAACATATATTATCTGTTTTATGTAGCAATTAAAATAAGAAATATACTTTCAATGAACTAATATAGAAAAATTCAGAAGATATTGAATAGAAAAATCAATTACAAGCAACATATACAGCACAATACCTTCTATAAAACATATCATATGTTATGTCTAACCATCTACATCTATTTATATTTATCTATTTATCCATACTCATTTATATAGAGAGATATATATCAAATTAATTATTGTGTATAGTTCTTAGGTAGAACTGGAATTGAAAGTGGTTGTAAAAAGAATATCTGGAGTTCAGGGATTTAGCTCAGTTGTGCTGCAAGCACAAGGTCCTGAGTTTGATCCCTGGTGCCAAAAACCTATATATATATACTATTTGAATTTTCCTTATTAAGAATAACATGTTTATCTACTATTAAATAAACAAAATAAATTTCAAATAAGAGATTATTTAACTGAAGTACCCACATTGACAAAGCTAACTAGTTCCCGAGTCAAGATTAAAACCTAGGGCTGGGCATGGTGGCACATGCCTGTAATCTCTGTACTGGAGAGCCTGAAGCAGAAAGATTGCTACAAGTTCAAAGCCAGCCTGTGTTACGTAGTGAGTTTAAGCCCAGCCTATGCTACACAGTAAAATCCTGTCCCCCAAAAATTATAACCTAGGAATTCTAACATTTATAATACTAATTTTCTTATGGTATATTCCACCAAGTGACCAATTTTTATTAAGCATTTCAAGTAGAAAAATAAGTTTAAATGACTTAAAAACATAATATTCTATCTATGCCAAATTCTGTATTAATTAAATGATTTTGCTAGTATGAAGATGATTTTAGGAAGAAGTTAAATGAGGCATTCCATGAGTTTATAATGAACAGAGACAGGTGGCTTAAATCTTCCTCTAGGATAGTGGATTTCAAACAGTAATGTGCAGAAAATCATTAGAATCATTTGTTACCATGAGAGATTACCAAAGCTAATCCCAATAAAGTCTGAAGAAGTTGATTAGAAAGTTCCAAGAAGGACATCCTAGCTGATTCTGATATGGCTAAGAGTCCTGCTCCCAGATAGACCGAAAATTTTAAAATGGTGCCCTTAAATACAAGGGGAACATAGCATTATATTTATTAAAAAGGTGAACAACTAGAGATGTAGTAGAGGGTGGAATTTCTCATGAATAGAAGATTCCTTCAGATCCACAATGATTTTTTCAGAATTTACTACCTTTAAAAAACAGCCTATTCCCTTTTTATGTTGTCAATTTTATGTTTGAAACTTCTCACACTTCTAAGTTTTTTTAAAAAATGACTAAAACAAAACAATATCTTTGTAAAAACATGGTGACACTTTTTTAAGAGTATTTAACTCAGCATTTCATTAATACTCTAAAGAAGAAAATTAAATGAAATGAAATGGTGAGAGTTACTATATATCATACTCATTTATATTGTATATTTGTGAATCAAGAAATCTTGAGAAAGGGTTATTTCTTTGCTATAGATTGGGAATACTCAATGATCATTTCTTCCAAAGGTAGTCTCTGAAGAATGTCTCACTTTTATTACTATCTTCATTTTTGTGCTTTTATAATATAAATTATTTTGTTGAAGATCCCTTTTTTCTCTTTAAAGATTGCTTTCAATGTGTAGTTTCTTAAAGTGAACACTGAAAGAAAATAAGAAAGAAATGCCAAATTTTCTTTATTTGACAAACAAGAGAAGAATGTTCTCTTATCTTTTTTGACTCTCCTGAGTCATCTTAATTTTATATACAACTGGTCAGGCTTTTACAATAAGGTTATAACCATTTTTGGAAAACAATTTAAAACTAATCATCTGGACAAACATTTTCATTTCAGCAAAGACTACCATATACCTCCCGAAGACTTATACAATTTTCTTTCTTAGAAAAAGTCAATTCATCTTCCCAAGGCACTTGGATAGAGTGATTCCAAAACTTACTTAATTACATGCAGTAAAGCTGCTGCTTCTTTTTGTAAGCTCTGCTAGTATTTTTTTGGAAAGCAAATCCAAAAAAATGACATTTTTATCATTGTCTGATTATGTTGCAGTTTTATGTAGTCAAATTTATTACAGTAATTCAGATCAAAATACAAGAAAAACTTACAATAGATTCATGTAAGACATGAAATCTACAAGGCACTTGAGTGAGAAATTAAACTGCTACAACTGTATTTATAAATAAAATAGATAATTAAATATATTTTAACATTATCTTACATCTGTTAATATATGTAAGTTTTATCAAATGTAGCAGTCACATAATTTTCTTATTGGTTTTAAAATTAAGATTTAGAGGTAGTTCCTTGAGATCCTAAATCTTCAGGTCTAGTCCTTTATTCAAAATATATCAATGAAAAATAACCCATCTTAAAGAAAAATATGCAAAGGACCTGAAGATAAATTTTTTAAAAGAAGACATAATACAAGTGACCAACAGATATATGAAAAGTTGCTCTAATCACTAAACATGCAGTGAATGCAAGTAACCACAATGAGATATCACTTCATACTTGTTAAAATGGATATAAAAATAAAAACTAAAAATTAGTAAGAACATGAAATTTTGAAAGCTTTTACCTTGTTTGTGAGAATGTAAATAATCATTATAAAAAATAAAAGAGTTGTTTACTGAAAAAAGACCAAAAAAAATCAACAAAAATTTTTGAGAAACCATGCCTACAGATCTATTCCCAAAAGAAATTCAAAAGAGATACTGCACTTCCCAGTTTATTCTAACATATTCACAGCAGCTCAGAAGTGCACATGATTTAGGCTTCATTTGGGAAATAAGAGATGTGATTGGAAAGTACAGTGAACATGAAAAATTTTTAAATATGTTACAGTAAAGAACACAATGCCATCAATCCTCTGTTTTGAACACATGTATTCCATCATTCTTGGCACTTTCTGAAGTAATTCTGGAAGTCTTCTTTTGTATCTTGAGTTGTGCTATCTTGGTTGCCCTGATATCTTAGATCGATTCAAAATGTTTACCTTTCATGGCCATTTTGACTTTGGAGAAGAACTAAAATTTGCTATACCTGTGAATAAGATGGATGAGGACACACCACAAGGTTTTTATGGGTCTGCCTTTCTGTTAGGTCGCATTTGGCACAGCACCAGCTAAAATTTTCATTGTACCTCTTAAAGACACTAAAGTTGATTTCCAGAACCGCTTCAGAAAGTGGAGGGTTAAGTATGTTTGAAGCAAGGAGGAGGATTCTGACAGGGGTTAATGGAAATGTGTCTTTCAATGTAATAATTTTTAAATTTAAGAACTCACTGCATATTTTGTATATTTTGATTAGACCTCATAAATAGGTAAGAACAGGTGAAATATTGTCAAAGCATGCAAAATTGTAGTTATGTAGAATAAATAGTCTAAGGATCTAATTAATGTACAGAATGAGAATCATAGTAATGTTCTACTGTACATAAGAAATTTACTGAGAGTTGATTCCAGGTTTTCTTACCATAAAAGTGCAAATATAAAATTATAATGTTAGAAATTTATGAAAACAAAACTGAAACACAGCGCTGCATGCATTACAATATAGTTCCCACATTTGATGAAATTCAACTAAAATAACAGTGTTAATATAATTTCAAATAGAAAATACTTCTCTATTCCTCTTTCACCTCTCTCACTGTGTGTGTGTGTGTGTGTGTGTGTGTGTGCGTGTGTATTTAATGGACTGAGACAGAAAAGGGAATTCCATGTATGGAATTTAAACAACATGTATGAAACCAAAGGACATTATACTAAGTAAAATTAACCAAATTTAAGTAAAGACAAATACTGTCTAATCTCACTTATTGCTTATGATTTAGAATAAAACAAAACATTGAACTCAGAGAAATAGATGGTAGAATTCTGGTTACCGGAGCTTAAGATTTGACAGGATTAATTGTTTTTGTATAAAACAAAGAAATTTTGCAAGTGCAACACAGTGACTATAATTAATAATACTGTACTGAATACTTGATATTTGTGAAGAGAGTAGATGATGAATGTCAACATGAAACAAAATAAATCACTATGTAGGGTGATAGATATGTTAAAATCTTGCTTTTTATAACCATTTAACTATATCTATCTATCTATCTATCTATCTATCTATATATATGTATATATATATTATGTAGTTGGATATATACATATATATCCAAGCATGGTATTTCTTACTAAAGCTAAAAAAACAAAAAATTATGTCACTGCATATATAATTTTGAATTACTTTTCCTTTTTCTCCTCAGTTTATATTAAAGTCACACACATGTAATTTATACACAGTATACAATATAAAAACTGAAAACTCACTTGAAGATGTGAATACATACAAATGTGTAGATACTCATAGACACACATGCAGGAGGATGTACATTAATAAATGCGTATACGTACACGGGCAGTCCAACACCTCACACTGCAGAATTGCCTCCTATTGCACAGCAGGAGCACATCTCCAGTCCATTTGTCCATGGATCTAGGTATGTTACTAGATGCTCATTGGGAAAATTTCATTGTATTTTTGGCATATTTCAAGCACTGAACAGGTTATTGAAAATATTAACTCTCATTTTCTGATTAGGTTATTTGGCTGCTTGCAGTTTATTCCTGACAGGCAATGCTATCTTTTTTTCCTTATGATTTCTTTGTTTTTCTTGTTTCTTGTTGTGCATTTGTTTTTGAGAACAAATTATTCTACTGAAAGCACAAAGCATTTTTAACCATGGACAGAATCATTCCAGATCAGTGATATAGAGAAGTACCTAGTTACCTACCATCTTTTTATTTTTCTTCTTATTTTATTCTCACCTTATAATAACAGTAAAACATAAAATGATAGATTACACAGTTCTTTAAAAGATTAAATATTAACTTTACACCTTTAAAACCTCAGTGTGTTTTGGACTTAGATATCAGAAAGAATCAGATAGGATGCAGTATCCAGTAGAATTGATAACTTACATGATGTTCCTTGACATGAATAGAAGAATGTCAAATTATTACTACTGGTCCTTTGCACGTAAACAAATTCAGGTTATAAAAGAAGAGACCTAATTTGAAAGATTGTCGTATTAGGAAAAATGACTTTTCCAAGGTAGGGTAGAGTTCTGACTATAATAAGGAGAAAGCTGCTTACACTAAGACCTGTAATACCATCAAAAGTGAGCCAGAAAAATATTTTCTTTTTTTGCAGGTAGTAGGGAAATGCAATGATGAACTGCAGTGATTGGACAGCTGATCAAAGGATATTTTTCCTTGCTGTCAACAGAGTATCAAGAGGGACATCTGAGTAGGGGTTACTCAAACTCCACAGCAAGGACTCTTCCAGACTAGTTAGTAAAGTTAATCAATTAAATTATATATTTATAAGACAGAGAACAAGTAATTGGAGGTCTGTATCTGAGGTCTTCCATCAATGTCTCTTTGCTGTCGTATGAGGAGTTTGATTTTTGCAACATTTTTTGTATGAGGGTAGAAATGGGGCTACAGATTTAATGACCATAGCTGTTTTTACAGATTCAGACAGCTCAGGAAAAGTTCAACATGGTCAGTTATTTGTTTGCAGATTTTATGTCAAGTCAAAATTTTTGTTTCTGTGCCTTACAGAATTTGATTTCTCATACTTAATATGAAACTCCTTACGTATCTCATATTTTTACCTATAAACTGAATAGGTAGTGGGGTGTTGTTCATGAAAATCATGTAGGATGAAAAGATTCTCTAAACTGATGCTGAAATTTAACGTACCGATAGTGAGATTCTAAGCCTCTTTTGTTTTTGTTTCTATGACTATGACTATTTGCATATTTTGACTACTTGTATATTTATGACTATTTGTATATCTTGACTATTTGTATATCTTTCACAAAGCATTATATTCATTTTAATTATTTTCATTATTTGTTGCTGAAGTAATGCAACACTTAGAAGCTTAAAAAAATCATGCAGTTATTTTGTTCACAAATGTGCAATTTAGGCTCAGTATGGGGGAAGTATCTTTCTGTTCCACTCAGTCATGTGAGACAACTCAACTGGGTGCTGCTAGAAACGTGTTCAAGATTGTTTGCTAAGAACAATGGTTGGCTGTTTGACTGTGAGTTGAGATCTCAGCTGGAGTTGACTCTGAAGCTTCAGTTCTAATCAATGTAACTTAAACTCCCCAGCCAAATACGTTTAGATTATGGTAGCTATGTTCCAAAAAGCAGTTCTCTTGAGGGAGAGTTAGGTAGGTGGGAACTCGATGCAAACTAAGAAACTAGCCTTGGAATTTACATAATTTTTTCTTCTGCCAGACTTATTGGAACAATCACAAAAATCAGCTCAAATTCACGTGGAAGGGGTGTATACTCCACCACTTGGTTGTAGAGCCATAAGATATGAAAGATCATATGAAGCCAGAAAAATTTTAGAACCATTTTGGCAAATTAAAATTTAAACATAATTATGTTAAAAAATTTGGTAGGATAAAATTTGGTTAAGGTAATAGAGATCTCATAATAAAAATAAACGTATATGCACAAATCACAAAAGATACTTATAAAAATCTATTTTCCAATACACAATTTTTTTTCTGGAAAGTAACATACATAATTTACTCTCAATTAATTATTTAATGCATCTCAGGCCATTTTGACTTACTATTTTAGAATGACATGCAAGTCATGGTTTGTTGTCTCAAAATATATAAAGTTACTTGAAAAGACATGTACAACTGCATGAAACAGATATCCCTGAGCATCATGGTGAGGAGATAGTTGTAGAATGATTTCATGAATTCAAAGTCAGTGATACGCCTGCAAAAATTGTGATTAAATACCTTTGTTACTGTTCTAACTCCAAGTTTCATTCCATCAGTGCTACAACAAATTTTCTTTATCATTATCGTTAGGAAAAGGAGTGAAATGTTTCCCATCCTTGAGTTGCAGCTTTTACTTACTTTCTACTTATCTCATCAACTTCCCTACAATTTCATAAGCTGAGAAATGAAACCTTCCCTGAAATAAAACACAGCTGTGATGATTACATAGGGAAAGTCCAAAATAGATATTACCACATTTATTTACTGTGAAGAATCAGCAATGCTTCTGAGAAAGCTGTGAGGAGGAGAAAAGGGAACTAGTTTGAAAATTAAAAACTGAGTTACAGAATATATTTTATAAAAATGATTAAGATATGTGTATTAGCCAAGATTCTACTAAATTGTTTCTGGGTTCATATAGAGTTAAAATTAATTAATTAATTTTAGTGAGAAAATTATGTGTCAGATTACTAATTTATTGCATTAATTTATTACTGAGAACTCAGTATGTGTAACTAAGTCACGGTAGAGTTGGCTTTTCTGAATACAAATTTAGATGATCTCTTCAGACAACTACTTTGACAATAAGACACCAAAAGCAGATAAGAACATTCAAATCTTTATGAACATATTTTTCCAAGCTTTTAAAACATTTTAGAATGGTAAAGAAAGGTAATTTTAGAATTTATCAAGTTAAGATAACTGTGAAGTAAAAAAATCAGTTAAAATAAAGGGAAAAAGACATTATAAAAGAGGAAAAATATGAGTATATACTTATTATTCATGAATAAACCATCTACAAATAGAACCTAGTTATTCATCACAATAATTTTTTTCTTATGACCAAACAGAAATTATTTTAAAAATACAACAGTGATCCATTAATAAGACGATCATCATTTCATCATATAGCTAGATAAGTACAGAGATTTGAAATTATTACAATAAATTCTGAACCAGACCACATAGAAAAATATGTTCCAAATGTATTACCCAATAACCCATTTTAAGTCATAAAAACATTAAATAAGAAATGGAAGCAAAGTCTCTGTAAATAGGGAGGGGTGGATGGGTTGGTTGAAGGGAGGGCAGGGGAATGGGGAAAAAATAAGAACCAAGGTAGATCATGTAAAGGTACGAGTTCCTAATGATGAAAGTAACTGTATTGTATATATATAAAATGTACCAATAAACTTAATGAAAAAAATGTAAATTGAAGATATTTTGAAAAAGAAACATATCTAATTTACTTGTTGCAATATTAAAGCCAGAGTGCATAAGTGAAAATAATGATGATTATATAATAACAATTATTGGATTGGAAAAAAAGTTACATCATTAAATATTTTTGACAAATGAGCAACAAACTCAGAGAACTTACAATATAAAGGAGTGACCAAAAATTAATACAGTGCATTAATACTGTTGTGATCTTATAATCAGTGTTTCCAAAAAAGTTAAGTGCACATAGAGGTACAAAGGAAAAAAAATGAAGTAAATTTGTACAGAGGAATAAACATAGATTTCCAATTAATGTTACTAATGCCAATAATAATACTTTAACAGGTATAAAAGCCAATATCAGTTAATATTTTTTATGAATCTATTGTACAGATATCCTTCTAATTTTTAATATTTTAAGATTTTTTATCTTCATTACAGATGAATATAGGATGCAGATAATATTATCATCATTTCTAATTTTCAGCTAATAAAAAAAGCATGTCGATGAAATATGCTATCCAAGTTGAACAACTAGTAAGTAGAGGAACTTCAATTTAAACTAATGGAGGCTGACTCCAGGGTTGTATTTGTCATTCATACATCTGATAAAGATACTAAATATCATTAGCAAATAAATAAAATTGAAACCAGTAAGAAATCAGTTTTGAGCTTTCAGGTTACCAAAAAGAAAAAGGCTCTACATATGTATTGTTTGTTAACACATGCTTAAAATGATTTCGACGTATTGGAAAGATTTAGAAAAAAATGAGTGTGACATTTTAAATGAAAATATATTAAAATTTTTAAATGTGCACCTTATTTGACCAAAGATGCCCACTTCTGTGAATAGGTTCTATAAGAGTAATCAGAGAGTTGTCTGAGTTGTATATCTGTGTGATATGTGTATGTGCAAATCCATAGGTAATAGTTCAATAAATTGTGCAGTAATAGGGAGGGCCATTTCTCTTTATCAAATATTGTTTTATACTTTTTTACATGAGTGTCTTCTCTCCAACTTTCGATTTTTTTTCTCTAGTCACCTACTCACAAAAGTCTTCTGGATTTCTCAACCTGCTCTCATCATGCTGCATATCCCTATCATCTCCTTCATTTTTCAGGGAAATTTATTACAATCTGTTATTATAAAGATAAATTTAATGTGTCTTTTCATAGAAATGTAAGCTTAATGATGATTATCCCATTATATTATATCACTATAGCAGAGAATAATACCTGCCATACTGTATTAAAAAGTATTTAT
>NW_004624840.1:2866894-2943774 GCF_000247695.1 Heterocephalus glaber
ATATATATATATATATATGTGTGTGTGTGTGTGTGTGTGTATATATATATATATATGTATATATATTCACCCTTTACTTTAAATATACTAATTGCATTATCCTTGCTACTTTTTGAATCAGTTCTGGAAGTCTTCTTTAATGAGTATCTTTATTATTTGTGATTTTAAATAAATGTGGCAAATGCTCTTGCAGAGTGCCATCCAATGGAAAGGCATACTTTTAATAATATTATGGTGTGTCCTCATCCACTGTATGCATCAGATCTAGCAGCATGCATATGTGGCTCTTCCTCAAAGTCAAAGTGACTATGAAATGTAAATGTTTTGATCAGTTCAACAATTGAGGCAACATTGAAGCAGCCATGACAGCACAACTACACATAAAGAAACTCGAATTGCATGAATGAATAAATGGAGTTAGCCACATGGGTGCATAAAAATTTGTGAATACCTGCAAAAGATGTTAATGGTAGTTTTCTCTAAATTTCTACTTAAGTGATATTTTTCTCTTCCTGATATTTTTTTGGATCATACTCTTGTTTTAAATTCTATACAATGATATATAGAAGATCTAGAATCATAATTAACAAATATGAAGCTCCTTTACCATGTGACAATGAACAATTAAAATGGAATAAGGAAGAAATAGTTCAGTATCCATCAAAATTTAGCAATGATGGAATGAATGATTAAGTCAATTGACAATTTTATGATATAAAATGGGGTTTTTGTTTTTTGTACAGTACATAGCTATAAAATTGTATTATCATCAGCTGTGAACTGTGATAACTTTTAATTATAGTTAAATCTCAGATTGTTTGAAAAAAATTAGAGTGCTGTTACATAGTATCTCAGTACCCTCAGGCTGCTATGAAAAATTTGAGACTAGATAATTCCTATGGAGACACAAATATTGTTCACACAGTTCCACAGGGTGAAAGGTAAATGATCAAAATGCCAGCACATTCAAAGACTAGGGAAGGATGCTCTATGCTTCCAATGAGGCACCTTGTAGCTGCATCCCTACATGATGTGAGGGTAGAAGGACAAAATGGAAGAGGCAGCGTCCTCACAGAAGGACAGAATGGGCACTAGAGTGGCCCCTCAAACCTCTCCTACAACAGTACTAATTCATTCATTAGGATAGAGTGCTATTGACTTAACTTCCCCAAGATCACTACCTAGTATAACAGTGAGTATTTGACTTCAACACAGGAATTTGGAACAGACATATACATTCAAGCCATAGAATATAATTCTTCATTTAATTTCTGTTAAATTAGATGCCTTCCTTAAGGCTAGGAAATAAGTTTTTCAAAAATAAGGTGTATTTTTAATAACATGTCTGTAAAATAAAATCATAAGCAATAAATCCCTAAATACTTCTGGGGCTGGGAATAACTTAATCACAGTGAGGTGATAAAATTATTCATTTGGAATTTATTTTGCAGCTATTGACCAATGAATTGATATAGTAAAATAAACTTAGGACAAACCAATAAGCTCTCTCTATATAAAGATATTTTCCTTATAAAATTATAAATTAAGAAAAATATAATTTAAAAAATATTCATTTACTCTGAGTCATTTGTGCTTACATATGATATGGAGAAAAAGCTTTAAAAAAGAACAGAATTAGAGTGATTGTATATTGCTCAAATTATGTATCATATGTACTGATCACATAGGATATATATTAATAACATATATATGATCTCTTAAATCATGCATATATATGTGTTCCCCAGCATTTACTGTACATTTTATCTGAAGAGATTAATTATTAAGTATAAAACTGATTTCATCTATATACGTTTATATTTTTTCCTATGAAAATATAACACTGGACCATCACCAGTCAATAGAGAAAAATATTCTTCTATGTCAGCACTAAAATGACAAATGTTTTCAAGATAATTTTTATAGAATATTTTAACATAAACATAATAACAGAAGATCACTGAGTGGCATAGAAATTATGGAATGGTGGTAAATACTAATAGCTCTTAACAGGTCAATTAAAATCCTAAGATGTCAGTGCAACCTTCCAGAATGTCTAACACTGAAAAAAGGCCAACAATAGGAAGTACTAACAAAAGTACAGAGAAGTTTTATATATAGCTAGTGGGACTTAAAAATGAGATAAATACTTTGTGATTTTAATTGGCATTTTCAAATTAACTTACATAAATATCATCCCAAATAATTCCATCCCTAGTTATATGGTGAGAGGAGAAAAAAAGTATATTGAAAACATGTATTAGTTTATCCACAACAGTTTCATTCACAATAGTCAGAATATGTAACAAATACACTGTCCATTAAAAACATAATTGAATAGACTATGTTACTATAAATCACACTTTGACATTAACAAAAAAGAACTACTGATGCACACAGTAACACATGTGAAAAAAATAGGGCACACATGTGTAAATACCAAATTGTTTCTCTAGTGTGAGAAACTAAAAGTATAAAAAAAGATCAAAATGTAAAATTGATAATGCAAAATAGGTAGAAAAAGTCAAAAGGGGTAGGGGAAGTAGGAGGGGTAGGGGAAAGAAAAGAAAAAGGAAAACTTATGAGAAAAAGAAGAAAATGGAAACAAAGTCTTTGTAAAGAAGGAGGGGTGGAGGGGGTGAAGGGAAGGCAGGAGAATGGGGAAAAATAAGAACCAAGATACATCATGTAAAGGTACAAGATCCCAGTGATGAATGTAACTGTATTGTATACCTAAAAGGTACCAATAAACTTAACAGAAAAAAAAAAAAACAGCATTAGATGTACTGGTAAAAGAAAAATTTTAAAAACAGCACTATAATGAAAGAAAATGACTACAACATAACACAAACTGCTATGTTAAAATCGCATGAAAATAAAGAATAGACAAACTATGAATGCTGATAGAACTCAGGTGAGTAGATGTCTTTAGTAGAGTGAAATGCACTGTCCAGAACATAAGGAAATTGCTAGGGTCAAAAAATACTATTTATTTTTACCTTTGTGATTGTTACTTGTGCTTTTCCACTTTTACAAAACTAAATGAAGGATACATGTAAAATCTGAGCATCTCTACTCATGTACATTATACCTCAATAAAACAGTTTCAAATTAAGAAAATAAACAGAAATGTTCAAATAATTACATATCATCAAAACAAACTGGACTCAGAAGATAAGGCAGAGGATGAATTACAAGTGTAGAAATAGGGGAAGTCTGAGAAGTTGACATTTGACTTTAGAATTGGAAAAAAATAAGCAGTAGGGAAAAGTCTAGGGTAGGTCATTCTAGGTCATCAGAATGACAAGTCCAGCGCAGCACACAAGAAAGCGGAATTGTAAGGCAGCAGGAGAAAGGAAATGTTCATTGCATTAGCAATCCTTTTTTGGGGGGTACCTGTGCTCTCTGGAGATACACACTTGGCATGTGCTGCCTCTTCAGTGTGGATACTGCCAGAGTAAGGCATAGAACAAACTGTGACCTAACCTGAGACCTGGGGCCAATTCCAGTTGATGCACATGTCAAAGCAAACACACCCTAGGTGCAGGCGGACCTATAAGCAAATGAAAAATAAAGTTTAATTTGGGACTTTCTTCTGGCCTCTGGACTTTGGGTGGTTTATTATGCAGTATTTTTGTACAAATAGTTCTCAAATACAAATAAAAACTTCATTGCAGTGATTTCTAAGTTTTAATTTAATTAAATGCTTTAATAGTAGAAAAAGGAACATACTATTATATAGCAAATGGTTCTGAGACATTGATGACCATGAAAATCCTCTTGAAAACATGAAAGTCTTGTTTAGTGGCCGATGCCCTAGACAGTGTGGTTCATTTGGTCTTCCATAGGGGATATTAATTTATTTTAAAATATTATTTACAATGATTCTAATGCAGATGAGCACTATGAAAGCAAAATTTCAAAATGCTTTCATAAAACAATACCATTGGTCTTGGTAATCTTGCAACATTTCATTTATTGAGTCATGTATGTAGAAAATGAATATATATCTGGTATCCCTTTTATTTTGACTTGAGCAAGCATTTGGTTTTTTAAAAATGAATCCTATACATTTTTAACTTTCTGAGCATCTAGGAGCAGCTTTATGTTGAATATTGCTTGAATTTAAGTTATCTCTGATCCCACCTGTCTAGTAAAGTTTTCATAACTTGAATCAACTCTGAAGCTAATGTTCTAGTAGATGTTTTTCTTTTTTGTCTTTTCTGAGACTAGTTTAAATGCAATTGGTCAACATTTGTTGTCTATGGTTTGAAAGTGCTATCATTTATTCTCATCTTATCTTTGTGCTTATTTACGTACACATAGTTTTTCCAAAAATGTGCTCTGAAAAGTTGAAGTGGCACTATATCTAGATACAAAAATCTGCCACTTCTTTTTATCCTTTTCATATAAAAAGCCTCTAATCTTCTGTGGTGACTTTTAGACTTGTTCTCATTCTTCCATTTTCTAGCACCAGATGACTTGGATGTTAAACTTTTGAAATTAAAATTCTTGATATACAAGTATAAATTTTGTAAATTTAGTCACAGCTAGTGAGTTTATTAAAAAATTATTGTAGTTACTGTATTCTGCGTAACATCTCAAAATTTGTGATGCATGAATGATTAGTTATGCTTCAAATAATATAGAATACTGCCTCATATTGGTTTCATTTTCTTTCACTACTCACATTTAATAACTCTGAGTAACAATAACTGAAGAGACTATCAGTATCTTACATAAATAATGAATAAAATCCTGCGGCAGGAATAACAATTTGCTTTACAATCACTCTGCTTCCCTTCTGCTATGTGACAGTTCATTGACTAAGGCATTAATCACATCCCTCTTTCTGTCCTCCTCTGCAGTGGTTGAGGATAATAAAGTATCACCAAGTGAGGGCCAGTCATTTGAATCTTCAATGTGAAATATAAAGGCCAAAGTATTCTGGGAAATAAGATGTGATTATCAAATTCTTGAGAAAAGAATAGCACTCGGATAGAAGTGTATTATATTATTTTTGGACTACAGATCATTGTCACAGACAAAAGGAGACATCAGGATATACACACCTGGGAAAATTTGTAGCCGATTAATGGACAATTCAGAACTCAATTTTCTGCAATAATGACTAAGTGGATCCTTATACTACAATATACCTCTGTTTATGATGGTCTTGAAATGTCTGATTAAATGTAAATTCAGGTTTTTTTCTTAAAATATTCTTCTGTGAAGTCTGACTTGTTAAGAGCAATGCAGTTTCCACGTATACATCTGTTTATTTCTTTATTACATTTTACCTTCAAAAATATCTTCAATACTAAAATGAAATGTGTTCATGTCAAATAGTAGAAGATACTCACTTTGTTAATATCACTAAGAGAAAAAGTACTTTCTTTCCATGATGCATCATGTTTCATTAACGTAGCTAGCACAATGAAGTAACTCAAATAGTTGCAATCACCATCTATTAGTCCAGAGTGATATGAGCTGGTAACTTGTACATATAATACAACCATCTAACTTTTATTTAGGGCTTAGCATGTGCTAGGAACTACTAGATGGCTGGCAATAATTTTTTCTGTATATTATAACCTGTATCCCCTTATTGTCAGATTTTTACATGATTTGATTGCCTGATTTTTTTTTTTTTTTTTTTTTTTTTTTTTTTTTGCTGAGCATGTCACATCATCTAGTTTTCTTGCAGACAAAGGCACCATGTGATTAAATTTGTGTAATAGGATATATACGGTTGGGCTTATATGTCTCCTGGACATTTTTAGAGACTTTTCTTAAAAGATGTGTCTTTCTGGACTGTTTCCTTTCCTTGTCTCTTTCTTCATCTTGTAACCTGATATGTAGATGTAATGGCAGAAAAAAGAAAGGATACGTATCTACCATGCTTTTTTCTTGAAGAAAAGACCCAAATGTACTAGTATTTTAAGAAGCAGATGGTCGTGGATTTAGCTCAGTGGTTCCACCGCCTGCCTCGCAAGCGCAAAGATCTGAGTTTTTTCCTCAGTACCAAAAAAAAAAAAAAAGAAAAGAAAAAAGAAGCAGATGCCTGTCAGCACTGGAATGCCTAATTTCATAGAATTATAAACATGAACAATAAATGTAGTTCATTATGTGTTTGCTTGTTTCTAGCATTGTGTATATTAATCACCCACTGTTATGCATAGTCTTTAATTATATTGCACAGGGGCATCTTATTTAATACTCAAATAGATCTGAAATGAAGTAGGACCATGATAATTCCTATTCTATACTGGAGGGACTGCAATTTAGGAGATTATTTAAGTTCCTCCAAAACCTTCCATGTAGCAGTTGGAACCAGTTGTAGCAGGTTGATTCCAGAGACTTATCTAATACAAAAGATTGGTTCTTTATCAAGCCACGCAATTACTGTTACTGTGAAGCTTTAGACACAGCCTTTTCTGTTCCTTATGTCAGTATATAAATTTTCAGAAATTTCAAATCCTTTCACAAAAAGTAATGATATTTCAACTATGATTTCACAGAACAACTTTCCATCAGATATCCCAGGTTTTATAATTTTAAAAGCTGTATTGGCAGGTTTATAGCCATTACGTTCACCTTTAAAATCATGTTGTTTAGATTCCTGCCTTTCAGTTGAGCTTGGGTATCTTGCCTTGCCATGGCCACATAAGTAACTATCTGTTAATAGTTATTAACTTTTTTCGATATTCTCATCTTCAACAATAACAAAATAAACAATCCAAATGAGGTGGTGGAGATCCTGAAATCGAAATGCCATTTTAAAATAACTATCTCACTGTTTAGAATATATTATTTTGATAAAAGTAGCCATCTAAAACATTTTCAGATAGATGAGAAATATTAGTAAGGAGATATACCCATTATCATTGGGCTTATGCTGCACTTCCTGCCCATCACTATATATAGTCATCTTGTAGAGACTAGCAAATATATATATATATATATATATATATATATATATATATATCACAAAAAGGTCAAAAGAAAAATAATTTATTATTGTGTTGTACCTGTATCTCACACTGGGAGTATTAAAAAAGAAATCTTACTTGGAAAAAATGGTAACTATATTGAAAAGATCTAGAGTACTAGAACTGTCCTTTAGCAATGAATACTCTAAGCTTGGACATCAATTTCTAGCGATGTCCAGGACTCTAGACACTTACTTTACTCTGAGTGCTTTAGGCAAATAACACCTCCCTATCTGATTAATTATTATTTTTCTCTCGTACATTAAGAAATGCACACATATGAAAGCAAGGAAAAAATACAAAACAATATGTGCACTAAAAGAATGGTTTAGAATTTGACAAATTAATTAGTACCCTGCCATATAGGAAGAAAAAGAAAATGAACTCAAATAATATATACCAATAAATATTCAACTTCATAAATTCTTCTCAAATTTCCAAACACTATTGTAAAATTTCTTTTTTGGAAAATCATGTTACTATTAAAGTTTAACTAAAAGTAATTGGAAAAATGGGGAATAACATTTTACCACCAGAAAATTCATTGATTAAATTAAGAATTTATATCACCTAACTGCATAGGTGGCAATGCAAAGAAATAGTAAAAAATCATAGTGCTAAGAATATTTGTTGTCCTTGACATTTTACTTTCCTCAATCACATAATTAAAATTCCAATAAATAACTTAAACATCATGAAGTAATGAACAAAACATTGATGAGCAAAAAAAACAATATGAGCAAAATCTTTCATTGTAGCATTATAGATATGAATTAGGATTTCTTTATTTCCTTTGTACTTGTCCTTTCCATGAAGGAGAAAATGTTGCCAACATATTCAACTGTGTTCCCTGGTAAATGCTAAAGAATGAGCTTTGTTTTTAATTCTAGTTAAGTCAAGTATATCCTGAGGTTAGTGAAATTCTAATCTCACATACAACTTGAGTAAATTTTACCAGAAATTCTCATTAATTGCCAATAATCTTAAGAAACTCTTCTGGTCTTGGACAAATTATATATATTCAAAATTGTATTATTAAGTTCCAAGGGCATAAATTCTAAATATACTGATTGAGTTACTGTTTTTAATATTCTCCAAGTAAATGCGAATAGGTTTCTTATGACAGTATGTACATATATCTCACAATTGGACTAAATTTTTCTGTCGTTTCATGCCATAAAATACAGCATAAATTTGCAGTGCAATTTGTGTTTTTCTCACTGACTAAATATGTTCTGAAAATACCAGGTATTCCTATTTTACTCAAATTTGACATTGTCAGTCCATAGTATTGTATTTAATAGTGATATATAATTTTCTATGGATTCAAAGCAAAATCTAACTCCCTTGAAGATCATTACCATTTTTATGTGGCCTATTTTAGCTCTGCAGTGTAACTTTATATATCACAGAACACATATAATATAAAAATTATATATATATTTATATAAAGTCTATCATTACCTCAAAAGATATTCATATCTTAAAAGGTTGGCAGTTTTTTTTTCTCATTTTGGGAGGAGAATCCAAAATCAAGAACATGAGCCAAAGTGTGTTGAGGGATAGCTTCTGTTCATAATCATCATATTTCTATTAATAGAAAGGGAGTTACACTTCATGAAGGAAATTACCCACTCTAATTCCTCAATTATCCTTCCCAAGAAGAAGAGGACCAAATTAATTTGATGTTGAGTTTCTGAACATCAACAAAGCATGCTTAGTTCAGCATCTCTGGGTAGTTTCACACAGGGCCCAGTGCCCCACCCCAGTATTTTATATAAAATCCA
This sequence comes from Heterocephalus glaber, assembly GCF_000247695.1. The sequence continues at coordinate 2,875,674 of NW_004624840.1, forward strand.
TAGTTGGTGGTGAACCCATATTTTCAATCATTTTCAAAATGCAGAAGGAAATTAAAGAATGTTTTTAATTGATTTACTAAAATGCTAACATTGGTTTCTGGAATCCCACTTTAAATGACTCAGACTGGTAGAAAGTATCTTACAATATGCAGGAAGTGAAGAAAATTTTAACAGAATCAGCAATGGCTAAATCAAGAGTTTGCAATTAGGCGGTTTATCGATGCTGCAAATGCTAATCACTGGTTTCTCTGAGTTATTACACACAAAATTTTATGTCTCAAAAATATGTACCAATAGACAGAAGCAAATTATTTTCTTATGCCTAAACTATATTGTCATTGATCACCATACTATACTCTCATAATCTTTTGGTTCTTAGAGCCTCAAGGGGTTATTGAACCTGTACCCAGAGTTCTAAAGAAAGAATTTCAAATCATCATGGATGATCACAGGCATGGGGTGTAGCTCAATGGTGGAGAATTTGCATAGCAGGTGCAATCCCATGGGTTCTATCCCTATTTTAAAATTGCACAAAGTTTTCATGTCTTCAGTTCTTTTTCATTATGGGGAGAATACTGCCCAAATTGTGGAATTAATTATTGTAATTGAGAAGTGCAATTTTCTCAAAAATTTCCAAAGCTGTATAAACCATCTATATTATATCTCATTCAAAAGAAACAACACTTCCTTATTTATAGAAAGGAAAATTGAGACAACTGTCCTGAAGGATCCTGCCTCATTTGTTCCTCTGATATTTTGCTTCTGTAGGTTTAGCAAAATCAAAGTTCTTGAATTTTAATTTAGGGTATTGCATTGGTGAAATATATTTTTTTTTACGAAAGAAACCAGAGGTGATGTGTGGATATATATTTTATTTGCATTTTACAGCAATTCAGCTCTATATGTGAAGTAACTTACTGGAAAGTTTATTTTTTCCAACCATGACTAACATTCCTGATATACATCTAGGCTCTGCAAATTCCAACATTATTTCTATTTAATTAGTGCTAACTTACTGTATTCCACCTTGCCTTGAATACAGTAAACATTTCTTTTTTATCAAGTGACATGAAGTTGCTATTCTTTGTCAAATGTAGGGACACTATGGGTGAAAGGTCTCTTTCTGTCTCTAATCCGCCCCTCTGAGCATGCTTCTGCAGTGTACTGTGGCCAACAATGGATGGTAGTCAGTAGGGCAAGGCTGTCTATAATATGCACTACTTCCATGTAAGCAATTTCTTCCAGTAACCAAAAGCTTCCAAGCTACTTCCTCTTTGCACCATCCAAGGGAGCTTCACACTCCGGTGAGCCCCAGTTGACTTTCTGCAAGGAGGTCTGCACTTTAGCCCCTAGCAGGTAGTGGATTATTCTAGATCCATTCCTTAGATGCTCTTGGCCACAAAGGTTGTGGCTGCTCACTCCATACATATACTATTACTGAATTCAATAGGGTTCTCCTCTCTTTCCATTTAGCACTTAGTACTCAATGAGATTTTATACTTTCTTATGTTAAACTTTTCCTGATCAAATTATTATCATTTGTCTCTCAATTAAACAATGGCTGATAGTCTGATGGTGTGCAGAAGTTGAGTGTTGAGTGCTCTTTAGAGATATCCGAAAAGCTGGATTTTGGATATTAGTTTACTCATTACCTGGGCTTGAGTATATTAATAGATGTCTTCCAACAAGGAAAAAGGTGCTAAGGAATCTGTAGCATGTAGTGCCATCAGTGTTAATCAAATATAATCTATGATGGATTATGATAATTGAGTCCTTTTGGTTTCCAAAGCCATTGGGCTACATTTTTATGTAGGAAAATAATAAAGTCTAAAACACTGTACTGCCAGTCAAAATTTCCTAAAAGCATTTGTGTATGTGCCAAAAGAAATGGCAAGCTTGGGAGTTTTAATTCTAGCTCCAGTCATAGTCTAAGAAACAGAAAGTTTCCATGACAGCCCTGAAATAATATTTTATTTAGTACTAGTACAATGTTGATATTGTCAAAAATCAAATGCAATTCTTTTTCTTTCTCATAATTTTTCCTTTCCTTTCTTCCCTTTCCCCTTCCCCTCCCGCCACCCCTCCACCTTTGGACCTTTTCCTATTTCAAATTATCAATTATTCATTTTAATCATTTTCATCCTTATTTATACTTTTCAGTTTCTCACATTAGAGATACTATTTGGTATTTACATGTGTGTCCTACTTATTTCACTTAAGAGTATGGCCTCAATATGCATCCATTTAGCTATAAATGACTCTAGTTTCTCATTTTTTAATGGCTGAGTAGTACTCCATTTTATAAGAAAACCACATCTTCTTTATCCACTTTCCAGTTGATGGGCAATTGGGCTGAATATGTAAATTAAAAAATCAAATGCCAAATTTACTTTTGTGGTTTTGGGGAATGGTAAATCCACATAGTAACCATCCCTGAATGTCAAATTATAAATGTTGATTTGAAAGTGACAATAGACATACTTGTGATATATGCCCCAGTATATACAATTATAAGAGTCTCCCATTATGGTCCACGGCTCTCTCAGTGTGTTTTAAGTGGTCTATTTATACTTTATCTGAATGTGTTTTCCATACTCACCAATCCTCCAGTTATATCTTCATCTAACTTCTTGTTCACCTGGATTCCCTGGGGATTGGGCCAAATGCCTTGTTAAATACTCTGGACATTATTAACTCTATACCATATTACTTTGGAGGGAATTTTTTTCCAATAGAACATCTATCATTACATCATGGAAACTGAAAATTAATGTTTGCTTTCACAACTATTGTTTAATATGTTAGCTTCAAGGTACTGTTGAAAGTCAACAATATACACTAAAATGCAGGGAACATAATTACAGGGCTTGAACAATTTTGCCAATTGTACACATCCATGTAAACAATATTTAAAAGTGTAACCTGAGCATGGTGGAAGATCCCTATAATCCAAGCTACTCAGCAGGCTGAAGCAGGAGGATATTAAGTTTGAGGCCAGGACAAGCAACTTATTGAGACCCTGTTTCAAAAAACAAAACTAAAAGGAATAGAGTATAACTCTTTCAAAGAATGCTTGCCTAGCACATGAAAAGCCCTGGGTTAAGTGCCCAGTACTAAAACAAAAAATACAGACTTTTATCACTCTAGAACTTTTTCCCTGTTAGTAACATTCAACAGCCCACTTCTTGTGGTCACTTATTTATCTAGTTTTCTTTTATTCTGAACTTACATAAATGCAGTTGTACAATATACCTTCATTAGTCTCTGGTTTCTTCTGGTTAAAAAGATGTTTTTGAGATCCTTTCATGTCCTGGAATATATCAATTGTTAGCTTTCTTTTTATTATTGAGTAATATTCCATGATACAAACATGCCTCACAATGGTTCTCTCTCTCTTCTGCTATTGCATTTTGGAAGTTTACAACCTGGAACTATAATGAGAAAAGGTACTATAAAAAATGTTGTGGAACTTTTTCTGAGGTAAATATCTGTAGATGACAAAAAACAATTTCTGTAATGCTTCAGGCTTTTGTGCAGGACAAGACAATAACTGCTGCAAAATAATAGAGTGCCTGAGTATCCTAAAGGGGAAGTACGGGCAGAAGTCAGAGAAAAACTTTCAACTGTTGTGCTTGTTGGCATCAGGACTTAAAATCACAGAAGGAAATCAAGAGCACATTCCTTGCTTACTTCTCCAGCTCTGCTGAAGGTAATATCTCAATCCCACATTCTCGAATTGAACTAAAACCCAAAGAGCGTTGAGGGTGGTTCTCTATCATTCTGCTTCCCTCCTTTGCCTGCTCTGAAGATGCAAGTAGTTTTTAGGACATATTTGAGCCTTCCTAGCTTGCTTCAGGCCTTTTCAAATAAATTTCTTCTTTCTTTAAAGTAGTTTTACTAAGCTATAACAGATACAAAGCAATTGTACATGTTTAATGTTTATAATTACTTCTAGAAGTGTCCACATACACTATTTAATTCAATTTTTTTTGGTTTATTTTGTTTTTCAGTAATGTTGCTGAGGAAAAATCAAATAAACCTTCTATCTTAACTTCTTTTAGTTCGCTTAATAATCACCAATTTTGGAGGTTAGGCAGCTGAGGCCATTATTAGTCTCCCACTGACTTTACTGAGAGTTACAACTCTGGCCTAAGGGGTATGATGATAACAGTTGCCTAAGTTACTTTCCAGAAACTTGAAGATGGCTGTTACTGAAAGCACTGACTCTTTACATGGCCCATTCTGTATCCCATAGGGCAGTTGGAAGAAGGCATCTCTGTCTACACACTGCTTCTGTCTCTTTTATGCACTCCTTCTGTCTCCTTATTAAGCTTTGAGCTAAAAACTCCTACCAGATTCCATGATCTGAAACACTAAACCATAAAAGGAGTGAAAAGAGATGCCAGTGAAGTTCCTGGAAGACATCTGCCTATTGTCAGAAATATTCCTCCTCTTTCTTAATCCATTTATTCCCTTTCATTATTCCTATCTTGTATCTGAATCTATGTCTGGTATCTGAACTTCCAGGAGAGGTGAGGCTGGTCTGCAAGCAGCACCATCTCACTTCTCCACTTTTTGGATGCTGAATAATCCTCTCTCTTCTTTCATCACTCCGTCTTTTGAGACATTGATTTATCAAGCAGTAGCAGGATTTGGACGATTTTCTCTATTGCAGTATGAGCACTTTTATAAGATCTACTCTCTTACTACACCTTAAAGGGCATAATGAAGTGTTGACTACAAGCACTATGATGTAGAGCAGATCTCCAGAATTAAATTACCTTGTATAACTGAAACTTTGAAACAATTCCCCCAGCTCTGGTAATCACCATTCTACTTTCTTCTTCTATGTGTTTGAGTATTTTAAGTATCTCATATATCTGGAATCACGCAGCATTTATCCTTAGGTGACTGGCTTATTTCATTTAGTATTAATGTCCTCTAAGTTCCATAAAGCTGTTTAAAAGAAAAAGAAATATTTTCCATCCTTTTTGTTTGACCTCACTCCGTCCTCCAAAAATGTTCTCTTGCATTCAGTAAAAGCCTGTTGAGCGTAAGAAGGCCTTTCTGCATCGCTCTTGTTTCACCCTTAGCGTGACATAGCAACCTTCTTGCTTCCTTTAAAGGCTCTTGCACTTCACGTAGATTTTTCTGCTCTCGCCTCTCTGCCCCTTACGGTATCAAAAGACAATTCTGTTCCCTTTGGAACAAACATGAAATCTGAGAAGTAATCTCTTGGATTTCTTTCTTTAACTCACATCTTCACACTTTGCTTTCACCCTTGCGGTAATCTCACGAGGAATAGTCAATGGGACAAGCACAGTTTTTGGCGGGACTCTAAGTTTCCAAACTATCACAATAGCCCATGTAATGCTGCTGAAGGTTGCTTAATAGTTTGATCATCTTCATTTCTTTGCCTTATGATATTTGTAACAGAACAGAAGCAGCTGATGGTATTCTGTTGCCTAGTAAGCACAAGCCATTTACTATTTATTTAGCTTTTGTTGTTCTCTTGTTCGATTGTAGGATAAAAATCAAGAACTGTACATTTTTATCATATCCATGTTATTGCTCATAATTATATACTAGAATTGTTAATGGTTTATTGACACATACTATATTTCAATCACAAGTGCATGTCTCCCTAATCCCTTTATAATGTTAATTTACAATGTTAATTATAAATAACTAACTCATTGCTTTATTATGTGAGAAGTATTTAATAAAATGATTTTGAATATCAAATGGTACATTAAATCAATCATATATTTAAGCAATTTCCATCATTTCACTATTGAAAATCATTGCTGTTAATATTATTTTATGATTGAGATACATTTTTCAGTCAGTTATTAAGTAACATGGTATTTTAGAATATTTAACTTCATGGGTAAAATGAGCAGCATCCCTCTTGTATTTTGAATTAAGATAATTTATTTCCTTCTGGAAACTCCTGATTTTTTCCCATTATTACATTTTTTTTCTTTTTAGTACTTATCTTCAATATATAATGATCACATCCATTGTGTGGAATTGATACAGTATATAATATATCTAATTCATTTTTTCATCTCCTTTCCTTCTTCTTGCTCCTTCTTACTTCCATCTCCTGATCCCCTATTCCACTTTAGTGGAAACTTCACCTTTACCTTTTTGAGAACTATACCTTCCTTGATCTGTCTTCTGACTTCAGAAAGCAACAAAATAAATAATGCCAATATTCTCTCCTTTTTATTTCTCTGTCTTTAAGTAGCTTAATAAGTAAACAGGACCAATTAAGTGGTAAAGTGCTGTAAAGAAATTTTAGTGACTGATTCTCAGGTCTAGTCTAAGCTTTCTGATGTACTAGATTCCTGTTCTTGATTAAAATCTTTATCATTGAATCTCTTAACTGATATTTCTTACTATTTAAGATCACTAAATAGCCTTAATAACTTTATGTCACTGGTTATTATTTAATGTGATTATAAATTTTGACAAACATATTTTGAAGGAAATGCTATTATTATTCCAATTTTGCAAATAAAGAACTTCAGAGGCAGAGAATTAATTAACTTGATCAAGGGGCAACCAGCCAGTCTGGTTTTAGGATCCATCATCTTAAATCTGGTGATTTTATCCATCCTTATTCAATTCACTTTTTATTTGTATTTATTTATTTACTTATTTATTTATTTGTTTGTTTATTTTGGTACTAGGAATTGAACTCAGTACCTTTAGCCTGCCAGGCAGGCATGATGCCACTGAGCTAAATCCCTAACCCTAACTTTATTTCTCTCTTTTTTTTTATTTGACTATAGAAAATTTTATTTTTCTACTATGTTCATCTATCTTATTTACAGTATAAATAAATTCAAGTTCACCATATTTTTTTAATGAGAGTTAGCAAAATTTTCTCCACAGTAGAAGAAAATGTGTTCCTTTTAATCATTGCTCAACTGTGTTATAGGGAAGAAGTAACTATAGACATTATGTAAATGGATGGGGCATCTCTGTTTCAAAACACCTCATTAATAAAAATCAACCATCTTGGCCAGGTTTAGCACCTAGAATTCAGGACGACTGTATTTTCCTTACTCCATACTGAGTTTAGAATGGTATATTAGACTGATCATTGGAACACTTTACCTGTCTATGCTTTTTATGTCTATTTACTCTGTCTAATTAATTATGTATAAATGCCTCTTAACTATAGCATTTATCACTAAAGAAATATAATGCACCTTTCAGATATTTATTGCAGCAAAAATCAAAGAGACTGGGCTGGGGATTTAGCCCAGTGGTTTCGCCGCCTGCTGCTCAAGCTCAAGGACCCGAGTTCGATCCCCAGTACCAAAAAAAAAAAAAAAAATCAAAGAGACTGAGTCATTTCACAACAACTACAAGTGGAGTGTCTAGGACTTGAACATATACAAATCAGAAATCTATGCTCAGGAATTAGATTATAATGACTATGTGGTTTTTGCTTTCTTACTTATTTGATCCTTAATTTTGAATTGATGATTTTAAGAAGAATTGATTCTTTTAATATGGATATAGGATATGTAGAATAAAATTAACATTATGAGAAATCAAAAAATAAAATAATAACTAGAATGTATTGAGTTCTTAATTTTTCCTTGGAAAATAGCCTCTCATATTATCTCAATTAATACCAAATATATCTTCCTTGGTAGGAGTTTTTATTTCCTTATTCATAATGGTATGAGACTTGGAGAAGTCAAGTAATTAAAAAATATGAATTTGCTAAGAAATCCTCCATCTAGTATTGCAACATACACACTGCTTTCCTGGATCCCATATTCTGAATACATTTTCTGCATTAACAAAAATAGGACTTCTTATACATGGTGGGATTATGAGTTTTGGGAGATGTTGTTTGTGCAAGAAAAACTGCTTCACATATTGAATCAGAATGTCAAATATACTGTTTTTCTCATGGTTGAGTGCAAATTATTTATAACTCATGCCACAATTAAACGTTGCAGTCAGGACACAATTAAGCTTATACTTCAGTCAAAAGAAAAGTTGTTAATAAGATGTCAAGCATGAGAATTCTACATAGAAAGGACAGTAATTAATAGTAGAACTTTAAGGTCTTTACTTAGAAATCTTTTGAGAAGATAGAACAAAAAAAGTAATAATATCAGAAGCAATAGAAAAGGTAATATGGCTACATAAAGCTTCTGGTAGAATAGCATGTTAACAGAGATACTAATGTGACAGTAAATTCAAGACAGTTGGTTGGCATTTGTGAGTTGGAATTGAACCCAAACATTTACCAACATGGTCCAGGTGTGCATTAGTCTGATAGTGTGACTGCTGAGAATTTCTCATGTTACATAATTTCCTCAGATATGTCACATTAAAATCTATTGAGGACAGTTGTTGATATAAGAGAGTTTCATCTCTTTGAAAACCTAAAATATTATTCTATGTGTCCTGAGCTGTAAGAGTAAATTACAAAAAAGTTCTAGTACTAATTCTATGGCTCTATGCAAATAACTATATGTTTCAAAATGTGAATATAAATCCTAAAATGCCTGTCACCTTTTTTGGACATTATTTTGTTGTCTAAAAATGCATCATTTTATTTAAGTGACCTAAAATATTGTTATGCTATGGTATTCAAACATTATGGGCATCAGATAAATTCCCAGACCCCTGCTACATGTCAGAAAATGGGGATGTTACTGATCCTTATATTTTTCCATTTGTATGTAGACAGATATAGATAGATAGATAGATAGATGATAAAACCCTATAATAAACTTTGTTATATTGGGTAAAATAAGAAATTAACAGCAATAAATAATAATAAGACTTATAAGAATATACTGAAATATATTTATAAGAATGAAGTCTTTCAGTCTTAACCTGTCCTCTTGCACTCACATTTTTTCTTGTGATGCTTGGAGAAAACATACTGCCTGTATGATGAGATGAAGTGTGGTGAATGATGTAGGAACTATGACAGCACTGGACTATAGAATAATGATTAGCTGAACACGATCACTGCCACCTTGAAACAGTCAATCTGAAAGTGAAGATGGCTGTTTAGTGATGAACGGGTACTTTGTAAACACGGCTTGGATATACTTGACAAGGAACAATAACACCTTACTCAGAACAGAGCAAAATGGCATTAGACAGCGCTACTTGAGACAGCATGCTATTTTAATGTGTGAATTATTTATTGTTTATTGCTTATTTTTGAAGATTTTTATTCAATATTTTCAGATTATTGTTGAAACAGTACCCTGGTAGCCTTGGAATGACTCAGTTTTTACTCTTTCTCACCTCTACTTGTCAAAGATAACTGCCAAATTGTGAGAAAACAGTGAACTGGCCAGAACTTTCCAGTCTGCACCAGTGCCTACTAAAGCAGATTACCTGATCACGCCTTAGCTCTAGGGGTCCTGTGATCCCGAGATATGTAATCCAGGCAGACTGCTTCTGAGGTTCCCTCCAACACTTCCTCTGCTCTGAGCCTTGAGGAGTTTGCCCTGGATGCTAGGCTTCTATTGTCCCTTGCAGCCTATTTGTATATAACTCACTTGCCTCCCTTACTTGTTGTATGAGTGTTCTTTCCCACTGGACTTGGAGGACAGGGAAAATTTACAGTCCAAGGTGCGACAAACTGAAATGATCCCAGTGCACAGTAAATCTCCTTTAGCAACCAAAGTATTTTTCTGTCCTCTGCAAAGTTAGAAATCATAATGAATTATAACAAACCCAAGAAATGTTACTGTTCTTATCTTTTATTTTTTAGTATTTTTATATATTAAGAACTGATTTTATAACTACTTATATTCTAACATTTCTCAAATGTAGTTTATGTATATTATGTATATTAAGAAAAGCCAATGGAATTTTCATTCTGGCTTATTAAATGAATTGCACAATGTTTTTACCACTATAAAATCTGTTGGGTTTATTTATTTCAATTGCATATAATTTTTCAAAGTCTCTTAAACAACTCTTGTGGTGAATCCAAATGTGTGTAATTGAATGTTGCTTTATATATGTAAATGTACTGAATTCAAGTACTAAATTGCCAAAATATTAAGGCTACTCTTATTTAAACTTTAAAAACTACAGTAATTTAAAAACTAACAGCTGATATTAGATATTATTTTATTTGTATAAAGCTATTATCACTATCCAAATACATGTTAAATTTATCTAAGTTTGTGTGATACTAATAATACTTAAATGTATTTCAATTTACTGTCTGTAAATTCTATGCCTAAACTATCAATTAATCCTGTAAACAAGCATAACTCCTAGTTCCTTTTTCCATTTTACAGATGACAAAAACAAGGATCAGAACTTGACGTGCTGTCTGAAGATCGTATATCCAACGACTGTGTGGTGACTAATACCATTACTACCATCCATGGCTTTTCCTGGTCCATTCTGTTATTTATTTTCGACCTATTTCTTTGGTAAGCTATATATTTGGTTGATTTTTATGTGATAGATTACAGTTCTTCAATACAATATGGCAGATAATGAGCAACATGTAAATATTTTAACATTTCTCTTTTATTGTAAAGTATGACATGGTTCTTACACTAACAGTAAAAAAAGATTATTTTCCTCTGATAATATTTTCAAAACAAAGGGCATATAATTATTTTTATAAATATTTCATGTGAACTATGATAGTAGACACAATAATAAAATAATTGTTTATTAAAAGAAATATTGACCTTGATGTAATGGTTAATTCATATATAAATTTTGAATTATATTTCTTTTTAGAAAACATCTAAACCTTCAACTACCAGAGATAGATCATGTTACTTTAGTTTGGTTTCAGGTAGTGTAACAGAATACCGCAGACTGAGTATTTTATGAAGAAAATCATTTTATTCAGCTTGGAGTTCATAGCACTTGCGTCTAGAGAGGATGTGGTACAATGCCATAACATGGTGGAAGATGCTGAGACAAGCAAAAGCTTATGAAAGGGAAAGAATGAAAATGGGTTTTCTCTTATAACAACCTGTTCTCAGGATAACTATTCCACTTTCAAGAAAAAGACCTTAATCTACACATGGCTGTAGCATCTTCATGGACCAATCACTGCTCAGTAGGATCCACTTTCAAACACTGCATCACTAGGGGCTGTGTTTCCACTACGTAAACATGAGATCCAGCAAAACATGGAAGCTTATGAGTCACAATTGTATTCAGAATCATGAAAAAATCATGTTATTTATCCTGGAGAACAAAGGATGCTCTAATAATTTATTACATATTAGAGTCATTGCATATAAACGGAATCACAGAAAACCATGGAATATACACTACATTTAAATTATTTTTAATGTAAAAATATGAGATGGCAAATTCTCATTGTATTTTTGGAGGTAAGCATAGATCCACATTTATATTATCAATTCACTCCCCTTGAGAACTGCTTTATCCATTGGTAGGTTTCAGGGGAAAAGTCTGGAGGTAACTAGGGGGAAGCTGTTTTTGTTTTTGTTTTTGTTTTTTTCAGAGAGTTGTATAAGTTTCAGTGGTTTTAAAGGATTTACTGGTCACTAGGGCATGTTGCAGCACATCTGGAACTAGTATTTTTGTTTTTATTTTGATAGTTCATTTTCAGTTTTCTACTTATCTAGGCTACATTATTTTCCACTTTACCATTTGTTTTCTTATTAATATACTCTTTGGAGGAATAATCCTGACTATCCATTCCTTAATTCAGAAATTGCAATCTAAAAATCAGGAGAATAACATTGGCGGTGCTCATTTTTCATGCCAATAAAGCTACCCTTTGCCCCCAAACTGATGATTGTACAATAATAGAATGTAAGGTATAGGCTCTGTAAGCATTCATGTCTGTAGAAGTATCACCTCTTCCCATAACTGACATGGGAAAAATGCTCAATCTGTCTATGTTCTGTCCAATTGCATTTCACTGGCTTATCCTCTATTGCCTCATGAAATCTACCTACAGAAGTGTTAGGGATATTTCTTTTTTTTTTATCATTCAAAACTTTCAATACAGGAGATTAACAAAGAAAAGTAGAAATAGTGATAAGATGGACATTGTCCTGTAAAATAATACTAAGAATGAATAAACCAATATGAAAAAACTTTAAAATAGTCTAATCCTGGGAACTGCACCACAAACAAATATTGCAGGAAGTATAACTTCATACAAGTCATTATTATGAATATCCTAAACTATCTTTGAGCAATAATATAAGCTCCATAAATGGCAAAGATAATAAAGGTTTTGATTACTTACAGCCTGACTGTGGAGGAAACAGAAATGTTCCTTGGAAAATGCCAAATGCTATCAAGAAAGTTGGTTCAACATAAATGAACTTGGAACAAGTAAACCATGGCTTTTAAGCTTGGTCACACAGTTTAAGAATTATCACTAATTCCTTCTTTTTTTGGTACCGGGGATTGAACTCGGGACTTTGAGTTTGCGAGGCAGGCGATGGAACCACTGAGCTAAATCCCCAGGCCACTAATTCATTCTTAAAAAGTTACTAGTTATGGAACATAATGTGTGTGTATGTGTGTGTGTGTGTGGAGTATGGGAGCACTGCTAATTTTTACAACACTTTGGGTATTAAAATTATGCAAACATACAAAAATGTCTACCATTATATTTTCTTAATTAAGCCATCAGTGTACTTGTTTTCAGTTTCCAAAAGGTATCTTTCTGCTTGCCAACTTGTCACTTTGAGTAGTATAAAAGATAAGTTAGAATTAGAGGGGGAATGGTGACAATGATGGAGCGGTGAGCACCAGAAACACAGCTTCTATTGAAAAGGTGCCTGGATCCTAGAGATCAACACCACAAAGTCCAACAGAAGGGTGTACAGGGCACGGGAGAACACCGAGGGAACTGACAGAGGAGAAGAAATTGATAAATGATGCAGATTGAGAGCACTGGACCCAGCGGATTTGCAGTGTAACCCCCCAGGCAGGGATCAGCGAACACAATTCTGCTGTTCACTGAGAAACAAAAGACTAGACCTGGACCTGGACCTGGATCGGAGAGTATTTCACATTAGGAGGTAGTAGTGAAAGCATGAGACAATTTTCCCTGACCACCCTCTCTAGAGGAAAAAAAAGTTGGACCGCTTTGCTGCCCTGAGAGAAAGAAGGGAAGAGTCATCCAGTGGACTACCAGCAGTTGGTCAGCAGATTGAGGGAATTTATGTTGAGAAGTAGAGACCAAGTGCAGCCAAACTCTGCTCCCAGGACCACCCAGGGCCACTAAAACTGGCCCAGCTACAAAGGGCTGGAGGCATCCCCTCTGCTCTGTGACCAGAGATGCAGGTGGGAAAGTGGCCTTGGCAGGTGGCAGGAAGGGGCACCACTCCATGCTCTGTGACTATGGACACAGGCAAATGACCCTAGCCTGTAGTGCAACAAAGAAGCCCACCTCATCCCTACCCCTTTGGCCAGAGCTTGAAAATAATCAAAGGTGTGGAACAGAGGAGCCTATTCAAGATCTGGGAGGGGCTGACAGGGCACAGAACTGAATATAGCCTTGGGCTGTCTCCAGGGAGGGCACACAGCTGCTGAGAGAACTGTGTGCAGAGGATCATGGAGGGGAGGAGACTTGGGCAAGCAACATCAAGAAAGCTGCTGACCGGAAAGAGCCCCAGCTCTCAAACCCAGAAGGCAGAAAGAGCCCCGTGTTCCGCACTGATCTTACAGTGTACTTACAGGCTCTGTACCAGACACTAACACAGAGGAATTTTAGTATTTTTATTGTCTTATTTTTTCCTTGTTTCCTTAATTCATTTTCCTGCTTTGGTCTAGTTAGGTTTTGTTTTTCCTGTTGTTATTGTTTAGGTTTTACAGATTTATACTTGTTCTGTTCTATGTTTTTTCTTTCCCTTTTTCCCTCAACTATCTCTCTTGATTTTATGAAACTTTCATGTGAGTGAACAATGTGTCTTGCCTTTCTGGATCACTCCAATATCCCTTTACTTCCTCCTTCATGCTTTCTCTCTTGTTCTCTCCTCCAGTATCTCAAAGTGTAGATGTTCATTCTTTGCCCTCCAGCTTTGCTTCTACTATATTTCTCTTCACTTAGCTTTCTGTGTGGTCCCCTATCCCTCTTAAATTTAGCTCCCACAAGATAAAATTATTCTAATAAATGGAATTTCACTGCATGTGAAGCTCCTGATTTAATTTGGATCTTGTTATACAATGGTAGAACTTTATTGTATACTTAAAGGTACCAAACTAATGGGGACCATAGTATGTCAGTTGCTAGACTATGTTAGATGTTATTGGTACTGTTAATTGTACTATTTTAGCCAGGCTATCATACCTGTCATAATTAGTTGTTCTCCACACTAAGACAAAACTATGAATGTCTACAGTCACAGTCACCACCTTAGTCCAGTACCAAAGAACTGGGTGCTGAGCTAAATAAATAGCAATCTCTCATCCTCAATATATTGGGAAGGTTGGATCTTGAGATAAACACAAAGACCAAGATCCACCTACTCCTAGAAGATATCCCTGAGGGACAAGTATTTCCTAAAGAAGCCTGGTTAATACAGATAAATCTATCTACCAAAAGAAAGCTGTAAGTAACAACTTAGAAAACAAAATAAAATTATAAAACAGAAAAAGACAAGACACAGAAGAAAAATACAACCCCAGATGTCCAGGTCACCCGGGACTAGTACAGGAGACAAGGAGATAAAGGAAACTGGAAGCAACCTACCTGAACTTTCTGAAATGATAGCTGCAGAAGTAAATAAATAGAAGAGACTATAGAGAAAGTAATCCTCCAAGTTAAAAAAGAATGGCAATCAAAATGAAGGACATCCTCAACAAATATAGAATAGAAACAGATAAAAAAAATAGAGGAGCTTAGGAAAATGATGGAAACCATGAACATTCAACACAAGAAAGAAATGGAATACATGAAATAGATTCAAACAGATATCCAGGAGATGCAAAACTCTATTGAAAGTATAGGCAATCATTTAAACCCTGGGTGAAGACAGAATTTCAGATCTAGAAGACATGATTACAGTTACCAATGACCAAAAGAAAGAATCTTAACAACAACAAGGAGCCATGAAAAATTAGACCAACAATTACAAGATATATATATGACTGAGCAGAGTCAATGAAAGAGAAGGAGAAAGTGTAATTGTCATTAAAAATCCTCTTCACAGTTGTAATGGCAAAAACTTCCTAAACATGAAATATGCATTAGACATACAAATAAGTGAGGCATATGGAACTCCAAATACCCATAACCAAAATAAACCTATGCCAAGGCATATAATAATCAAAATCCCACAAATTTAGGACAAGATCAGAATATAAAAAGGTATTTGAGAAAATAAACAAATCTCCTATAAAGGAAAGCCCATCAGAATCACAGCAGACTTCTCAACACTAACCATTAAGGCTAGAAGAGTATGGAGTACAGTATTCAAAGCCCTAAAAGAAAACAACCTCCAACTCAGATGAATGTATCCCACAAGACTATCTTTCAAAATCAACAGAGAAATAAGGTACTTTCATGACAAAGAACAACTGAAGACATTCATAACCAACAAACCAGCTTTACAAAATGTTCTGAAAGACATTTTAGAAACAGAAAGTAAAAACCACAATTCCAAGAACACCAATAGAAAGAAGTCAATAGGCAGCACAAGCAATGAAAGAGAAGAGAAAGACAAGAAACCAATAGCATGAAAATAATATGACAAGATAAGCTAATACATATATATCAATATCAATTATAATCATCAATGTAAATGGTCTCAATTTACCAATCAAAAGAAACAGACTGGCAGAATGGATCAATAAACAAGATCCAAAAATATGCTACCTTTACAAGAAATACATTTAACTGAAAAAGAAATCCATAGACTGAGAGTCAAAAACAAAAACAATATTCTATGTGACAGGAACCCAGAAAAAAGCAGGAGTAGCTATTCAATTTTCAGACAAAGTGAACTTCAAGGAAAGACATATCAAAAGAGACAAAGAAGTCAGTAATACTTATTAAAGAAAAAATAAAAGAAGACGAGATAACAGTTATAAATATATATGCACAAAATATCAGTGCTCTCAACTTTATAAAGAAACTATTAACAAATATGAGAAATCTAATAACGACAAACACAATTATAATGAGGGAACTTTATACCCCACAATCACAAATAGATCGTCTAGATAAAAAAAATCCACAAAGAAATATAAGAACTGAACCAAATTTCTGAACAAATATACTTAGTAAATGCGTACAAAATGTTCCATCCCAAAACACCAAATACACCTTCTCCTCAACTGCACATTGGACATTCTCCAAAACAGACCACATACTGGCCCAGAAAACATACTTAAACAAATGCAAAGGAATTGAAGTTATCTCATGCATATTATCTGACCATAATGGAATGAAAAATGGAAATCAATGGTGAAAGAATGCACAAACACTCCATAAACACATGGAAATTAAATAGCACCCTCCTGAACCAATGGGTCACAGATGAAATTAAAGAAGAAATTAAACAGTATCTATAATGAAATGACAATGCTGACACAACATACAGCAACATATGGGATGCAATGAAAGCAGTCCTAAGCGGGAAATTTATAGTAGTGAACTCTCACATCAGGAAAACTGAGCAAGTTCAAATAAACAACTTAATGTTGAACCTCAAACTTCTAGAAAAAGAACAAGTCAAGCCCAAAACTCTCATGAGGAGTTTTAATGATCAGAGCAGAAATTAATGCAATTCAGACTCAGAAAAGAATGCAAAGAACCAATAAATCAAAAGAGTTGGGTCTTCAAAAGGTTAAACAAAATTAATAAATCCTTAACCTTATCAAAAAAAGAAATAAAAAATTCAAATTCATGCAATTAGGAATGAAAAGCATGAAATCAGAATAGATCTGGTGGAAATGATTATCAATACCTACTTTGAGAACCTGTATTCCATCTGATAAGATGGAAAACACAGAAAAAATGGACAGATTCCTAGATACATATGAATTACATAAGCTGAACAAAGAAGATATAAAAATTCTAAACAACCTAATATCAGTCAATGAAATGGAAAATGTAATTAAAAACTTAACAACAAAGAAAAGCCCAGGTCCCGATGAAAAATTCAGGGCTCAATTTTATAAGAAATTTAGAAATCTACTGCCAATTCTTTTCATACTCTTCAATGAAATAAAAAGGGAAACAATGATTCCAAAATCATTCCTGCAAGCAAATATTACACTGAAACCAAAACTAGAGAAGGACCCAACCAAAAAAGAAAACTATAGGTCAATCTCTTATGTTTTCTAATCAATGAACATAGATGCAAAAATCCTCAATCAGATACTGCCAAACAGAATGCAATAAATCATCAAGAAGATTATACGCCATGACCAGGTAGGATTCATCCCAGGGATGCAGGTATGGTTCAACATAGACTAATCAATAAATGTAATATATCATATCAGCAGAGCCAAAGACCAAAATCACATGATCATCTCAATAGACACTGAAAATACATTGGACAAAGTTCAGCACCCATTCATGATAAAAACCTTACAAAAAAGTGGAATAGTGGTCTTTACCTTAATCTGATAAAAGCCATCTATGACAAAGTAGGAGATAACGTTATATTAAATGGTCAAAAACTGAAAGCTTTCACACTAAAATCAGGAATAAGATAAGGATGTTTACTATCACCACTCCTATTCAACTTAGTTCTAGAAACATTAGCCAGAGCAGCTAAAGAAAAAGAAATAAAAGGAATAAAGACAGGAAAGGAAGAAGTTAAATTATCATTATTTGGAGATGACATGATTCTCAACATAGAAGACCTCAAAAACTCCAGAAAAACATTCTAGATTTGGGCTAGGAATTTAGCTCAGCGGTTCTGCCACCTGCCTCACAAGTGCAAGGTCCTGAGTTCGATCCCTGGTACCAAAACAAAACAAAAAAAACCAAAATCGACCAAAAAAACCCCTTCTAGATTTAATAACCTAATTCAGTAGCATAGCTGAATACAAAATCAACACTCAAAATATCAAAAGCATTCCTGCACACAAACAATAAACTCACTGAAAAAGAAATTAAGGAAACCACACCTTTCACAATAACATAAAAAAATGAAATACCTAGGAATCAATCTATCAAAGGAAATAAGGGACCTATACACAGAAAATTACAATACTCTGTAAAAGGAGACTGAAGAAGATATCAAGAAGATGGAAATATATCCCTTGCTCTTGGATAGGAAGAATCAACATAGTGAAAATGGCCACACTCCCAAAACTGTTATGCAGATTTAATGGAATACCAATCAAATTACCATTAGTACACCTGACAGAACTAGAGAAAATATTCCTAAAATTCATTTGGAATCAAAAGAAATCTAGAATAGCAAAAACAATTTTGGGCAACAAAGACAGGGAAGGAGGCATCACAATTCCTGACTTGAAATTATACTACAGAGCTACCATGGAAATAATAGCATGGTACTGGCAAACAAACAAACAACAACAACAAAAAACAGACCTGAGGATCAATGGAACAGACTAAAAGAGGCAGAAAGAAGCTCAAACACTCAGACATTCAGCCACCTTATCTTTGACAAAGGGGCCAAACATGTTCACTGAAGGCAAGATAAGCTCTTTAATAAGTGGTAGTGAAAAAACTGGCTTTCTACATAATGAAGATGTGAACTAAACCCATGTCTATCACTGTGCACTAAAGTAAAATCCAAGAGGATCAAATATTTAAATATTAAAACAGAATCTGCTGGAAAAAAAGAACAGGTAGAACTCTAGAGGACTTAGGGATAGGCAACGACTTCATGAACAAAACCCAAACTGCACAGGAAATAGTACAAAGAATCAACAGATCATCCTATTAAAAAGCTTATGCACCGCAAAAGAAATCACCACAAAGTGAAGAGACAACCCATAGAGTGTGAAGAAATTTTAGCCAGTAGTCCCTCAGATAATATCTAGAACTAATATCTAGAACATACAATGAATTAAAAAAATCAGAGCCCCAAATTTAAAGACCCAACTTAAAAAGATCAGACCTCCCAAATTTAAAGACCCAACTTAAACATGGACATCTGAGATAGACACTTCCCAGATGAAGAAGTAGAAGCAGCAAGTAAATACATGAAAAATATTCGACACCTGAAAGATGCAAATTCAAACACACTGAGATTCCATCTCACTCCAGAAAGAATGACTATTATCAAGAAATCAACCAACAGCAAATTCTGGCAATGCTGTGGGGAAAAAGGAACGCTTCTCTACTATTGGTGCAATGATTGTGGAAGTAGCTGTGGAAATTCCTTTAAAAATTAGTATCAGAGGTCCCATTTGACCCAGCTATTCCCTTGCTGAGTGTCTTTCCAAAAGAATTAAAGGCATCATACCACAATGATATATGTGCACCCATGTTAATAGCAAGATAGTTTGTAATAGCTAAATCTTGGAAACAACCCAAATGCCCCTCAACTGAAGAATGGATAAAAATGTTGTGGTTTTTTTATACAATGGACTAATAATCAGCCATAAAGAAATATAAACTTGACACATTTATAACTAAATGGATACAACTTGAGACTATACTCTTAAGTGAAATAAATCAGACACATATGTGTAAATATAGCATTGTCTCTCTGTTTTGAGAAATCAAAAGGGTAAATAAGGACTAAATGTATAATAGATAATAGAAAATAGGAGGAAACTGTTCAAAATGTAAGGGAAAGAAGGGAAAGGAAGAGAAAAGGGAAAAAAAGAGAAAAAAGTGGAAACAGCTTTTGTAAATAAGGGGGAGAGGGTTAAAGGGAGGGGAAGGGATTTGGAGAAAAAGAGGAATCAAGATAAACCATGTACAGGTACAAGTTTCCTTTGATGAATATGATTATTATGTATATTTAAATTATACTAATAAAATGTTTTAAAAAAGGAAATGTAAATTAAAATGTAGCCAAAATTATATTAGAAACTATTTACTTTATTTTCTCCCTCTGTATAGTAAAATATAGGACCAAATTCACAGACAAAATAGACATTCTACAAAGCTATATTTAGTAGAAATTAGAGAGAAGGTTTAACTTGTGAATTGTATTAGTAATATTTTTTAATTGTTGAGAAAAAGGAAGATATATGCACTCTTATCTATATATCTAGATTTATCCAAATTTATTAATACATATTCAGAGATTTCATCCTAAAAGTAACGCAAGTTACAAGCTTTCCGTAGTAAAGGGAAACTGTTCTTTTAGCTTTGAGAGATATTACAAGTTCAGAACTAGAATACTCACTAGAAAAACATTGAAATCACTTCTTTTTATATCAATATGGTAAATGTGTACACGAGAATGCCCACACACTCACTCACATACACAAAAATTGAAAATCTAGGAGGAAATAATTGAAACTTGGAAAGTGAAAACAGTGATAAGCAAGAACTGACAGCATCTGTGACAAATTTGAAACCTAGGCCCTCTTGTTAGAAACCCAAAATGCAAACAGATTTTTGTTTACATGAAAACTACAACAGTGTAAATAGAGCAATGAACTAAGATTCACATTCCTTCAAATTTATTGGTAACAGATTAGTTTTAAAAAACAATGTTTGGATTCTAGAAAGGTAAGATAGTGTATTAACTGCATTATAGGTAACAGAAATTAATATTGCTGGAAAACACAAATAGTTTATACTGAAACAAAAGACAATAATCTGAAAAGGTTACAGATTATCTTCAAACTAATTATAAAAGCAAAGAAAACAAATCAATGAAAAATCTGAATCTTTTGGGTTAGCAGATAGGTCTTGATGAATTTTTGTCCCTGGTGGCATAGAAAGATAGTCCTCAAAACAAGAGGCCTAGTCAGAGCATCTGAAGAGTGTTGTGTGCCAATTTTCTGCCCTCTTCTCAGCTAGGTAACTAATCTTCACTTTGAAGAATATTTAAAGTTTATTTTTTAGAAAGGATAAATTGAAAGGAGTATGTGTGGGAATAGAAAGGCTGTCTGACATGAAAAGAATCATATTGATAATGAGGTGAGAGAGAAGGTTGAAAGAAGAGCAATGCATTCAAAATTCAAAGGGGAAAATGATTTCCAATTCTATACCTATCTGAGCTGTCCAAAAGTTAGGGGTCATATAGAGATCCCTTAAGAACATTTCAAAATATATTCTATTTTTAGAAAAGAATGAATGGATAAGTACAATAAATTGAGAATATAAAAAAATCTCAGAACAAGTCCGGGCACTACTAATAATGTAAATTAAAACTAAATCAAACAGCACAAAATTCACCAATAGAAGCATTAATTGGAAAATAAAAGATGATTCTAAGGAACTTTAGCTTGAGAAGGTAAAGCTAAAGGAGGCATAGCTCAGACAAAGATCAAGATAATCCATTAAAAAAAGAAAGTAAGAGAAAATAAGGAAGAGATTTCACCCTAAAAAATGGAAGGTAGCACAAATCTGATGAATTGGATCAGACTGTCTTACTCTCAAAAAAAGCAAGCTAGGTTTTATGAATTTGCTAAGATGGGCTAAAATCTAGTTGAGCATTATCTCTGTTCTGCTTTTGCAAGACGGTACTCCAGGACAAATCATTATTGTATGAAGAGTTCATTCCTATGACTGTATTAGTTTTCCCTTGACTGAGATGAATACCTTATGTTCACAATGTAAAGGAAAACAGGTTTAATTTGGCTCATGTTTTAGGGCATTCAGTTCATATTGGCTGGTTCCAAGGAGGAAATATAATGGAGGGAGTGTGTGGCAGAACAAAGTTGTTCAGTTCATGATGACTGAGAGGCAGAGCAGGAGAATAGTACCAGAGAGGAACTGGCTAGAGGCCATATATAATACACAAGGTTATGCCTGTATAATACACTCAGACACACTCAGGAACATACTTTATCACTCTATTAGATATTTTTCAATCCAATGAAGTTGACAAGTCAGGATTAATGGTCACAATCCAAGCCTTGTCAACTTCACACTAAGATATACCACTTTAAATCATACTTAGTCACCTAATTAAAAAATAGCAAGCTTTTTAAATTAAAATAACAACTTTATTGAACTAAATTTTCATACTCTACAATTTACAAACTTAAAGTGTATGATTCAATAGAAAGAATAGCACATCTGTGATTCTTCTTTACATAATACAACTAACCAATATACGACCAGAAACAAAATACTCCAATCAGTTACCCAAAGTCTCAACAGTTCTAACATTTTTGAACAGCCTAGGGTGTCTTTTGAGACTCAAGGCAAACTCTTAGCTATGAATCTCTATAAAGATAAAGAAAAGTTATGTAATTCTGAGGTATAATGACACTGGGCAAACATTACCATTCTAAAAGAGAGGAATAGGGGCAGAGCAAAGAATTGGACCAAAGCAAAACCAAAGCCAAGCAGAGCAAACATTAATTTTTGTACCTCCATGTCCAGCACCTGGGGCACATAGTAGGATGTGACTTCCATATAACTTGGGTGACGCCACTGCCATGCTCTTGAGGGTCATACTCCACGTGGCCTATTTCTTGGGCTAGCTTACCATCAGGTTGCAGCTTTCTTTGGTAGATATTCCACATTCCTAGCATCTCCAATCTGCTAGTTTCTCAACTGAAACTTTGGTATCTTCAACTCCACAACTTCATTCACCTCCCTCTCACAGGTTTCAAGTTCAGTTTCACTGTCCCCCAGGTCTTTCTTTGATATCTTGATGGAAGCCTTCCTGACCTGATAACTCTTGCATTTTTCATGTCAGTAAAACCAGCACTACATTTACAACACTAAGATTTACAGTCATCGAAAGTAGTAGCCAGATCCTTTTGTACCATGCCTGAAAGGGACTTCCAATTTCTAAGTGTCTGAGTTTGGTGAAATGGATCCAATGAAACAAAATCCCTAGGAAGTGCTTCACAAGCAGGGATCCTGGGGGAGCCTCCTCTCAAATAAAAGTTTGACAGCTTTATACCCTTGACTCTGCAATGAGTGGGGTCATACTCATTCCTGAGATGCCCTCAAGGAATCGTTGTTCTTGTTCCTGTACAAAATACTTGGATTCTTTTTAATTGCACTAATTTCTTTAGCAGTGGCCACCTCCTTTGGTCTAAAATTTCCATGTGATTCCTTCTGGAACACATGTGTTTTTTTGTTTGTTTGTTTGTTTTTCTTCAATTTTTCAGCTCTGTCTTTTGCCTCCTATTCTCTCTAAAAGTTTAGCTAAAATCAGCAAGCAGTATCCATCCCGAGAATTGAATGTTGCGCTGTATTGAAATTTTCTCTGCCAGATTAACTAGTCCTCCTTAATTTTAGCCTCATAAACCAGTTTCAGGTAAAGGAACATCAATGACCCAATTTTTCTGGTACAAATTTTCTATATTACTTAATTTTTCCTTCACTGAGACATAATACCTATACCTGTATCTTATTGTAAAAGCTTTAATTTGGCATTCATTTGGGAGTTACCTGATTCCAAGGTAGAAATAGCATGGAGAGAGGCCATAGTGAGGCAAAAGTGCTCGGTTCAAGGTGGCCAGGAAGCAGAGAAAAGAGATAGTACCAGAGAGGAATGGGCTAGGGACCATATATAGGACCCCAAGGTCATGCCTATAAGATCCACACTGCAGACCCAGGAGTATGCTTTACTAACCTAGTAGGGGTTTACTAATCTAATAATGCTGACAAACCAGGACTGACAGTAATGGCATTTTGAGGCTCCACTGGAGCCCATGGTACTCTTAGGTTTAAGGCAGTGGAGACTTCTAGACAGAGCTGACTATTTCTATAAATCTCTTATCTTAGTCTTCAGTGTTGAATGATAATCAGAGAGGTTATGTAAATTTCAGGTTAGCTAACTTTGTATTCCCAAAGTTTACACTAACGTGCCTATAGGTAGAGCTGGGAAAGGATTGACCCAATTTTTTCCAAAACAAAGGTCTAGCTTTGTTCTGCTTTTAGTTACCTACTTGCTATCTTTAGCTCAAGTGAAAATTCATTTTTTTTCTTTTTTAGCAAAAAAAACAAAACAAAAAAAACCAAAACAAAAACCTGTTAAGTCTCTGGCTCCCTCAGAAGAAAATCCAAGGCATGCTTTTAATTAAGTACAGGTTAAATGCCTAGGAGTTCATATGTCTTCAGTGATTATTGAATCAGGGATGAATTATAAACAAAAGCTAAAGCAATCTCCAGATTGATGGTAAAGGATTTTAGGAGGATGAGAATTTACAGCAAATTAAGGAAGAAACTTATATATCTTGTGAGAATTTTGTAGAAATGTTTTGATGAATGTAAAAACAGTCATTCTTGATGGATTTGAACACACTGTTTATACATACATTGATCTCCTGAGATAAAATTTAGTATTATGTGTACAACAAAAGGAATATGAATCCAGTGCAATAAATGCCTCTTAAATAAACACTCATAATATAGATAATGCGAGAATAAATTCTAAGATGTCCTAAATTTAATTACACAGTTCTGAGAGTGAAAGGAGGAAGAGTCAAGCCACGTTGGTTAATAACTAAGCCTACAAAAAACTTTATTTTGGATCCTTGACTTAACTACCATCAAAGCCAAAGTAGATGCCACTACACCCCGTTTACATGTAATCTTTCCAGACTATTTACCTCTACCAATCCAGAACCATCAATTAAATTAATCTTCCTTAAGAACTGACTTCCTAGAACCATGCTTTCCTGCCTCAACTTCCTTCTCCTTCTCTTGCCTATAACTAATGTTAATGATAGTGTCTTCTTCTCTCCATGTTTATAAAAGTGCTCTTAGCTGTGGTCTACTGGACATTTCTACCTGCTATCTTGTCCCAGCACCTGGTCTCTTTGTTTTCTGGCAAGTATCGGTAATGGTTGAATAAATCATTTTATTTCTCATGAGTTTTGACTTAACACAGGGAATATTTATATAATATCTTTTATATTTATATAAGTGTTTTTGTGAAAATGAGTAAGCAGAAGTGTGTTTAATACTGATGCCACTGGAATAGGGGTTGTGAAGGAATGCTAAATCGTTATCCACTCAGGTATAAAAGTGGGAAAACATAGAATATTATTCTAAAATAGAGATAGAACATAACTAAAAGGAAACTGAAAAGCTAAAATCATGTAAAATGCTGACTTCTTTTGGTAAGCAGGAAATGAGATGGAGCATTAAAGATTGCTTTTAATCTTTTTTTTAAAAATTCTTTAAATTGTGCACATCAGAGGATGGGAGAGAAAGCAGGCCAGAGAGGGAAAGAGGAAGTATAAATGATTAAGATACATGTGTATATTTACCATTCTCCCAAAATTAATATCTTTATTTTGTATCACATACATGTATTAATACAAAAATTTTCAAAATTTACAATGTAAGTATTATGAACCTATACTATTGTTAAAATATATTTCAATTATTTTTAAAGGGGATATCTTAAGTAAAAAGCAGGACACAAAAATACCACAAGGGACTGCTCTAGCCTATGGTGATTACTAGGTAGACACAGGAGTTTTTATTGTTCATTTTTTTTTCATTTTGTGTGTGCGTGTGTGTGTGCGTGCACGTGTGTGTGTGTGTTTGGTATGTGATGTGATGTGGTTACTAGGGATTGAGCCTATGGCCTTCACACTGAACTACATCCCTTTCCCCTTTTTGTTAACACAGGGTGTAGGTCATTAAGTTGTTCTGGCTTGACTTTAAGTTGTCCTTCTGCACCTCACAGAGTACTGAGACTACAGGCATTTGCCAGTGTGCCTGGATGAAATAAGGTTTTTGAGAGAAATCATAAAGAGAAAATCCTCACAAGATGATGTAGATCTCATTGTGGAAATTGTGTTCCAATGTTAGAAATTTGTTTTAAATTCTACTGGAAATGGATATCATGGAATAATGTTATATAGAATTAGGTTTAACTGCCTCAGCCTCCAAGATTATACACCCTGAAGACCAGACTCAATGGTTCCCAAAGCGAGCAATGATTTATTGAGTAACACAATTACTCCTTTCTATACTAAGATCTTCTTTCTGATTGTTAATAATTTTAGGAGATGAGAGATGTGGAGTAGTAAAAATAAAATTATAAAAGAATATAATACCAACGTATTTACCTGAAGGGTTTGGAAATTCTCTTGGGAAGACCCCACATGGTGTCCCCATTCAGTTCTTTTTTTTTGTATTTGGGATCGAACTCGGGTCCTTGCGCTTGCGCAGTAGGCAGTGAAACCACTGCGCTAAATCCCCGGCCCTCCATTCAGTTCTTTAGTCTTTGATTATGCAAGTGCTTAAATTATTGTAAGTACAGAATTAATTATCAGTCTTCGTTAACTCAAATGCAAATTACAGCTCCCTACTTAAATTAAACCTCCTCTCTGGACCTGCAAAAAAAAATACTGAATGATGACCCTGAATATTCTCTTTAACTAGAGGTTCTCAAACATTAAAACACATAAGAATCAATTGAGAATTCTATTTAATATGCAAATTGCAGAAGTGCAGAGCCCAGTCTCAAGAGGTTTTGATTCAGTAATTTGACTTTGTACTGAAGGATTAATGTGTGTGCGTGGGTGTATGTGTATGAACACGTGTGCCTCTACCTGTGTGTTTCTGACTGCAAGGCACTAAACTTTTCAGTTGAATTGAGGACAATATTTTGGAAAAAGACAAAACACCTCTAGAACTGTTATGTGTTTATACTCTCTTTGGCAGCTGAATTCTTCCAGCACATTCTTGTTTTATAGAGGATAGGAGGACTATTATCAATATCTGTTGGCAGACTACCCACTTCAAATTTTAAACGCAACTGGATAACATATTCAGAACCATTGCTAAAATAAGCAGCCAAGGTAGCAGCAATAAATGAACCATAAAATAAATGATTCCTTGACCAATTCTGTCTGGGTAACAATTACATATCATTGTACTGCTTTTGAATATGTACTTTAAAAATATGCACAGAGGGTAGGGATTTAGCTGAGTGGCACCGAAGTACAAAAAACCAAAAAATACCAAACAAAGCCAGCAGTCATCAAACAAAGACTATTTCAGATAAATTCGGGTCACCTAATTAATAACTTCTTAACAAATTTCATTCCCATCTTTGATATTTTTCTTAGCAATTGTTTAAATAGTATCTCATAAATAACCCACAGCATGGTACCAATGGTAGGAAAATCTATCATGATTTTCTTTCTGATCAGCCAGCTTCCTAATAATTTTATCACACCTGGAATAGATAATATTATTTGATCTGTAGGGTTAAATAAAATACTTGATTTAGATTAATGACATCTGTTTCTTTTTACTTTTTAATATTTGTCTAAAAACATATAATTACATGTATGGCTTATATTAAATATAGCATTATTGCTTTTCTTCAGCCTTATAGAAATATAATTAAGAAATAAATATGTATTTACGTTGTAAAATTTTACATATACATTGTTAAAGGATTACTGTAATCAAGTTACCAGTGGATCGCATTGTAGTCACCAGAGAGTGGTTATCCTTCCTGCATAATTGAAACCATGCATAATGACTAGATAAAAATAATGTGACAAATAATCCTGACTTCATTATAATCTGAAATGTTGTAAGCAGCAGCTCCAATCACGTTTCTTCTTCCTTCGTGTCCTGCTACCTCTGACAATGAGATTTGAGGTCAGCAGCTGCAGCAGCGATGCGGGCAGCAGCGGAGCCCTGTCTTTCCCTGTTTTGCCCTCACAGCTCCTGGGGACAGGTCAGTACTCTGCTCTGCTCTCTCCCTTGAGAGCTGCACTCATCTTGATTTCTGTCCTCAGAACTGATGGCCTTGTCCTTGCTTCTATCTTCAGAATGGCTCTTTGTTCTGAATGTTCTGTAACAACTACCTCCAACACCTTCAAACAGAAATTTCAGAAGCTTGGTTTTGTTTTCATGTCTTTCTCTAAACCAAGTTCAAATAAAAAGGCAAGAAAAAATATTAGCTACTCTTAATGATAGTTGTAACAAATTAGTATTTAGTTTGCATATCTTTATTTCTCTACACTATAAGTTTATCAGGCTGAACTAAACAGGCAGAATATCTAGAATTCCTAATCATAGGGATAAGGGGTTTGAAAAACTGAACATGGTGGTTTGTTAAGCAAATTAATAACATAAAAGTTTTTCAGAATTAATTACAGCCCTTTGTTACATGATCATTAAAGCAGTTTTTCTCTGCTAGACAACATTTGGTTAACCTAGTTTAGTTGTAGCATCCAATAATAAAACTGAACTTTTTAAAACATGTTCTATTATTCTGTCATTATTTTTCTGCTCACTGTGAGCTTTGCTAGAATTATGAAAATAAACTTTAAAAATTATTTTGTTTTTTCCAAGTTAATATTTCTTTTAAAATGAGTCATTTTGAAAAATAATTCAGAATAAAATTTTAATTTGTAAATTTTATTGAATACTTAATTTGAATATTTTGACCTGAGGATAGCCTGAGGTTTAGATAAAATATGACTTCAAAATGCATACTGAGTGCAGATATTTATTATTTTAACTTTTATTTTAATAAATTATATAGACAAATTTAATAAATTATATAGACAAATTTAATACTATACTAACATTTATATTCCTGAATCTTCTTTCTGGCAATAATATATACCAATATGCAAAACAGACATATAAAAATATGAAATCACATTTCAACACATATCAACCGTATCTCTTGTTATAGGTGCAAATCCTGCAATCATTTTGGTAGCTTTGAAGAGGCTTCCTATAGTCCCTTCAACCTTCTCAGAATATAGTGACAGGGTAGCAGAGACTCACAGAAAAGCATGACCCAGAAATAAGAAAGTCAGGCTGATTCTTCAGTTGTACATTACCCAAAGAAAATAATCTCAAGCCAGGTGCTATGCAGAAAGGACGCTGCCATTGAGAATGTTGCCATTTCTAATGCTCAGAACATAGTGTTACAAAAACACACAAATTTGTCAAATTGATATCATAAAGCTTGGCGACAAGAGGTGAAATTTCTATGTGTGGTGGCACTGTGGACCTGCTTCATCAGCCCACTCATAGGGTTAACCTTATTTTAAAGGTAGAGTATGGGACTCAGTTTCCAAAGAGTTCTGACTGCCAAATACTGAGATAGAGTAAAAGACATAAATACAGATGGCAAGGGACAAGGAAAGGTAATTTCCCCTGTTTTGGATCAGAATCCTGCCCAAATGTGCACATAAGAATTTTAATCATGTAGGAAAAGTTGTCAAAACAAAGTTTAGTAACTCTAAATTTGCTACTTTATCTCATCCAGGTTCAAAACTAAAGATATCAAGGTAGGAGCTTTCCAGGTTCATTCTGCTATGCCCAGAAGCCTTCATTGCCTCTAAAACTATAATCAACTTGGATTCTAGCAGAACCTCACACAATTGAGACTGCCCCAGGCAGAGATAATCATCTTTTGGGAACCAAATTGCTCCTCAAGCCATCAGTATTTCCTCTCAGCTGTGGAAGCCTGAACTGAGATAATGATGTACTGAATCCTGGCTCACTGCAGGGAATTCTGAAAAGGTAGCCTCCTGCTTCTGTGACTGAGCCAGTGTAGACCTCTGCATCAGGATGAGCCCCCTCCAGTTAATCTGGCTGAAATGTTTTTCTGTGCAACCTTATTTTCTAATTCTGTTTAATGAACCCATCAGTGCCTCACATGATCATGTCGTGATATTCTGTTTTCATGAGTTGAGACAGGAGCCTACTTTGGAGAGATGAATTTAAATATCTGACTCCTTTTTTGGAAGAACTCCTTGAATCCTGTCCAGTGACATTACTAGGCAGGCAGGATATTCAGGACTTATTTAAATTCTGTCCATTTTAACCCACTGCTTGGCTTGACCAAACTTTAATTAAGTTTGTGCTTCTTAAAGACCCCTGAAGGTTGCACTAAGGGGCAAAAGGTAGCCCATGAACTGGCTGATTACAGAGAGAAACATTTCATGTTGAACAACTCTAATCATGCTGTGTGCTGACCTCCACTCATTTGCTCAATTTCCCCTAATGCTATTGCTTATCCGTTCCTATAAAAGAACTATCTCACCATAACTAGCTAGGTTTTATTTTATTTGACAGTCACAATTATGAGTCTTCATCTTTCCCTCCTCCCACTATTTTCTTGTACATGTTGCCCTCTTTTTATGTTTCATAACTTCCATAGTTTGAAATAATAGTTTTAAATAAATTTCAAAGCTCCAGTTGTAAAGAGCATAGTCACCAGACTATAATGGTGTTGGCATATCTTCACTTCATCTTTTAGTTTTTTTAACTGGAACTTTCCTTCTATTCTAAGTCTCAATTTCTACACTTTAGAAAGAGTCTGATGTATGTAATTGCAGTGGCTGTCCATCTTTCTTGCTCCCAAAGTTTTATATGCCAGCCTTTTCTGTAGTTAATCTCATACTACAATTTGAAATGTCGATTTCCATATATTTACCTTCCTAAACTTCCTAAGCTCTTGATTTGTGTCTTCATCATTACCCCTCAGTACTTAGCACAAAGCTTACTAAAATATAGTTGCTTATAAATATTCACTTAATCACAGAATTAATGAAATAAATAACTAGGATCCTGCCTTTACTTGGAAATAGCATGCATCAGTAAGTAACAAAGAAGACAAATTGTGTTGAGACAACCTGTACATTAATGGCCAAGGAATATGCATAAGCTAGTGCAGAGTTTATGGAGCCACAGTTGCAGGATGGTGTTGAGATGAACCCTGTGATGCGATTTGACTGATTCCATTAAAGAATCACTACTGAGGTTAAGTACAATGACATAGGCAGTCTGCAGACATTTGGTTCTTCTAGTCAGGATGAAAGCAGCAGTTGAGCAAACCAATGGAGACACAGAGAAAAGAAATAACGCTGCTTATTTTAATTAATAGCTCAATATTATGTCTTACGAAACTTTCAAAAACACGATTACCACTCTTCCTAGCCCAACTTTATACTGGTTTCTTTTGAAACCAATATATTTTTATCTCTCTGGTTCTGTATATAGCTTTGATCAACTCAAAGTTTGTGAAAAATTTTCTAGCCTTATTGCATTGTTTTGCCTAAGTAGAATGCTCCCTTTGTGATTATTCTCTTTAAATTAAGAGAAATCTGATGTTGAGAAACATTTTTAACTGTCTGAATAAAAACTTGTAAAGTTTTAATGAACTTCAGCTCCCAAGAGATGCTTTTATTACAGTATCAAAATAATGTAGATTGCAAAGCTAGATAATGATAAGATTAGCAAAGACTTTGGAGGAATTCTTTAAGCTGATTAAACTGGGCCACCTATTTTATGAAGTTTGTTTCACTTCAGTATGTGTTTCGTCTAATTAGTCAGGTAGCAATTGCTTTGTTTAATTGCATCAGTAAATGATTATTCTGAATTGGCTAAATAGAATATACCTTTAGATAGAGAAAAGTCTTAAAATGCTTGTTTATTCTATTTAATATTTAATATTTTGAAAGATAACACATGTGAAGTATGAACACAAGGATTATTAAAGTTTTTTTAAAGTCAACTGTGGATATATTGTCTTTGTATTTAACAAACTCAAATATCAGGTGGAAAGTAATATTAAAGTACTATAAAAATAAAAACCATAGAGCAATTATAAAATTCTAAAGATAAGAGTAGGGATTAAAAATGTCAGAGAACAGATCAGCAACAAAATACACCTTCTCTGGAAACTGGAATCAAGACTGTAGAAAACAATATCTTAGTGAATTAAAAAAGAAATGCATCTCCAGCAACTAGAGTAGAGCTGAGAGGAAAACTAGAATCTACAGAGAAAGTAGATAGATGGAGCACAATGAAGAGAAAAGAATGGAGCCATTTGGACTGCTGATCCCAGCTCCCAGAGAAGGGTATCTGTCTCTGCTAATGCAAGGGCAGCCTGGAGAGAGTTAACAGCTGTGGGGAGAGACAATGGATGGTGCCAGAAATGCTAGACATAAGAAAAGTACACAGTCATTGTGAGCTGCAAAAAGCAATACAGAATTTAACTTTGAAAGTAACTCCTTCCACATGGCAGGCTAGACTTGGAGAAGAAATTTGGTGTAGCACTCAATATATTTGACAGTATTTTTAGGAGCCATTTTGGGAAAGGGTTAATTGAAACGAAGGTACAGAGCAGCTATGGAACAACCTCTGTGATGAGGCAGGAGACAGCCAGCCAGAAATGATAGCTATGGAGGGGACGTGGGCTAGATATAGACTCTTTGAGAAGTTGAACCTCAAACCAAGAGGATCATGGGTGTCCTGCCCTCCAAGTTGAGAAGCCAACTCAGTCACGTGTTGTTTTTAGAGAGGCTACGTTAAAAAGTGTGGCATTAAAGTCCATGAATTGCTTCAGACCCTTTGTCTTGCTGCCTAAAAGCAACACAGATCTCAGGTCTGTTTGCTTTACCCACCTTCCAACACATCAGATTTTCACCTCAGCGGGACAAGTTGCCAGGGCCTGCTGTGTGGACAGAGGCTCCTCTATAGCAGAGAGGGCATCTCTTCAACACACAGGCCAAGAAGCTATGTATATAAATACATTGCTTGAGGTGCACAGAGGGATGTGGATACTGGGAGTGGCTGGAGACACACTGGGGTAGACACCAGTGACCAACTATGCCCATCATTTTCCATCAGAGAAGCAAACAAGATTCAGCACTCACTCACAAAAATGCAAATGCAGAAATAAAATAGGTCTCAACAGTGACTCACTATCCCTTCCCTGTATCTGGTGGATTCCAGCCCTGCTGTATCTGGTGGATTCCAGCCCTGCAGACCCTGGAAAGAAAACACTCATTGAAAAACATGAAAGAATATTTTTTGAGTCATTTCTTTTTTGTCTTCACTGATTTTTGGAGGGTTTGGGTTTTTTTGTTTTGATTTGTTTTGTTTTGTTTTGTTTTTTGCTTCTTTTGTTTCTCCTTTTCTTCCATCATTTTATTCTCTGATTTTTTTCTTTATTTTCTTTCCAGTTCATTCTTTTCTGTTACTTTTCTCAAATCTAATAATTACCTTTTATTCTTTAATGGGATCATATAACTCACTTTCACTCTTCCTTATCTTTCTTTTATTTTTCAAACTTTTTCTTTCATGTTCTCTTCCTCACCCTCTCTGTGTTTTCTACTTTTACATTTAGGGTTTATTAATCTTTAGATATATAGTTGACAATATTGAATTCTTTTAAAATTTTAATGGTGTTATAGTTGTGCATTTAGTAGATATTTACTGTATGTCAATATTTGGTTAGTCTTTGTGTCTATATTATAATTGTAGATTTGTTTCCTATTGTTAAATGTGGTACAGTAATACTTTTTATTGGTTCTTATGATTTGTCAGTATCCAATTTGTTGTTGACTCTATTGTCATTGCTGATTTTATTGCTATTGCCATAGTGGAATATTTGTAGCTAGTAATTGGTTTTTATTATGTGCTTGTATCTAACTTGTCATTGTATTATCAATAATACTCTAGTTCTTTTCTGGAGAATTGTGTCCTAGGCATATTACCTTGCATCTATCCCAACCCTAAATTTACTCTTCAATGTCTAGTGATCCATTTTTAGAATGCCCATATCAATGGAATATGATTATACATGTTCTCTTCAAAACCTTTTTCCTTAAATTTTTCTAGATGAAATAAATGAATTTCATGCAAAAAATGTCAATGTTCAGTATAAATGAGTTAACAGAGTTGGTTGAATCTTGGGACAGAGGCAAAGGCCTATAATTAGCCACACCTAGAATGCAGCCCTGGAAAGCAGACACTAACGAAAGAGTTCTCCATACTAGCAATAAAGTCTTGCCAATTTAATTGGCCCACAGCCCTCAGTGTACACACACACACACAAACACACACACACACACACACACACACACCCCACCACCACCACTACCAAGAAAATGGAAACATGAGAAAAACAAGGCAAGAAAATGTTATCCAAAACTCCCAACTCCCTCAAAGCTGACCTATGGGGCTTCAACGGGGAGGAAATAAAAACCCCAACAGCAGAATTTTATGAAGTGATAAAAAGCAGAGACAAAAAAATCAGTAAGTTTTTTAGCAACCTCAAAGATGATATAACTAAACAAATGAACTCACTAAATGAAATGATCTGTGAGCTTACAGAGGTACGAATAAAAAATTAGCCGAGCTAAAGAAAACTATAAAAACTATGACTACCAGTTTAGTAAAAAATTAGAGTCCATGAAAAGACACCAAACAGAAATCCAGGAGATAAAAAAATATTCTATTGATAGTATGAAGAGAAGTGACCAATATGATGCAAAGTACCAGAACTGGAAGGCAAGGCTCATGCAGGTGACTATATACTGAGAATCACCTTACAAACAACAAAAGAACATGAAAAATGGATCCAATGTCTTCCAGGCAATGAAAAGAAAAGTAATCTAAGATTAATTGAAATTAATGAAAACCACAAGATTTAGCACCAATAGCATAACAACCTGTTTACAGAAATAATAGAAAACTTTCCAAATATGAGGAAAGACTTAATGTACAGGTAAATGAGGCATACAGAAGCCCAAGTAGCCATGATCAGAAAAGAACTACTTTACAACACATCATAGTCAAAATACCTGAAGTCCAACACAAGGAAAGAATTTTCAAAGCTGCTAGAGAACAGCATCAAATCAGTTATAAAAGTAACCCTATTCAAAATATAGCAGGCTTCTCAATACAAACAGTAAAGGCTGGGAGAGCTTGGAGTGAAGTGTTTCAGACTCTAAAAGAAAACAACTTCCAACACAGACTGATATATCTTGCAGAAATATCTTTCAAAATTGATAGAGAAATAAGACCTTTCTATGACAAAGAGCATTTTTAAAAATTCATGACTATCAAACTCCTCTAGAAAGAACTAATGAAGTTAACGATGCAGAAAAATCTAATGGCAAGAATACTCTGGATAGGATGAGCAGCTAGACAGAATGGGAAAAAAAGCATCAGCAACAGGAAACTAATTCAATGACAACCCTCAACAATAAATTTCAGCATGAATAGTTTCAATTTTTCAATCAAAGACTCAGATTAGCAGTTTGGATCAAAAAAGAAAACTGAATAGTATGCTGTATACAGCACACATTTTAGCCCCCCCTCAAAAAATTCATATACTAAAACTCAAAGATGAAAAACAATATTCCACATGATGGGAACTTGAAAATAAGCAGGAGTAGCTATCTTACTTTCCATGTAGATGTCAAGCCAAAACTAAACAAACAAAGTTACAAATTGACTAATGGAGCAATTCAACAGGAGGAGATAACAATTATATGTGACCCAGACTCCAGGACACTCAACTTTATCAAACAAAAACTAGTAGACAATATAAGATCAAATAAATATCAACACAATTACAGTGGAAAACTTCCCCACTATGCTATCACAAATAGAAAAATCAACTAAAAACATCAACACTGAAGTAACAGAGTTGAAACAAATCTTTAAAAAATGGATTTAATATATATCTACAGAGTTCCATCCAACAACAGCAGATTACATATTCTCCTCAGCAAATGGAGCATTCTCT
The DNA here is from genome assembly GCF_000247695.1 of Heterocephalus glaber. Next base: position 2,911,262 of record NW_004624840.1, read on the forward strand.
AAAATAGATTATACACTAGTCCATAAAACAAGCTTCCATAAATACAAATGAGTTGAAACAATCCTGTATATATTATCAGGTAATAATTCAGTGAAACTAAAAAGTAATAGCAAAAGAGACTGCAAAAATTGAGCAAAGAAATGAAAATTAAACATAAAGTTTTGAATAATAAATAGGCCACAGAAGAAATTAAGAAAGGGTGAAACAATAGTATCAGTAGGACATATGTAAACCTATGGGACATGATAAAAGCCACAGTAAAAGAGAAGCTTAGAGGTATGAATGCCAAAGTTAGAAAGATAGAACAGAGTGAGCTCAAATAAATATGTACCTCAATGTCCTAGAAAAACAAAACTAATCCAAATTCAAATCTAGTACAAGGAAGGAAATTATGAAGATCAGAGAAGAAATTAATGAAATTTTGACAAAAAAAAAAAAAGGCCTCATTTCTTCAAAAGAATGATAATAAAAAAAACAAAACTCTAAGCCATTCCTACCAAGAAGAAAAGCAAAGACACCAATCAGTGCAATTAGAAATGAAAAAGAAGAAATCACAGCAGACACCATCAAAATCAAGATTATTAGTAATTTCTTAAAGAATATATACTCCTATAAATTGGATAAAAAACAGAAATCTAGAGTATATAAAAAACCAAAAAAAAATAGATCCCACTCAATCAAAGACCCAATCACAAAATGGGCAATTGAAATGAACATACACATCTTAGAAGTACAAATGTTCAATAAATACATGAAAAAATATTTAAGATCTCTGGCCATTAGAGGAATGCATGTTAAAACAATGCAGAGATACCATCCTGTTCCACAAAGAATGACTAACATCAAGAAATCATATAATAGCAAGTAACGACTGTGGGGAAAGAGGAACCCTTTGTACACTGTTGGGAATGTAATCTATTCATACCACTATGGAACTCATTATTGAAATACCTCAAAAAACCAAAAAATAAAGTCCATTTGACCCACCTATTCCCCTGCTATGTATCTTTCTGAAAGAACTAAAGACATCATATTACAGTGACACCCATGTTTATAGCAGCACAATTCATAATGGCTATATCTTCAAAGCTGTCTATATATCCATCAGATGAATGCTAAAGAAAATATAGATAAGCCAAGGATTTAGCTCAGTGGTTCTGCTGCCTGCCTTGAAAGTGAAAGGTCCTGAGTTTGATCCCTGGTACCAAAGAAAAAAAAAGGAAAGAAAGAAAGAAGATGACCAAAACATGAAAGGAAGGTGTGAGAGAAGGGGACAAAAATGATTAAGCTATGTCATGTGCATGTACTAACTACACACAATGGATATATTCATTATGTACTGCAAACATGTACTAATAAAACATCTGAGAGAGAGAGACAGAGACAGAGACAGAGAGAGAGAGAGGGAGAGAGGCAGAGAGAGAGAGAATGAGAGAGTGAGAGAGTGAGAGACAGACAGACACCCAAAGTACCTCCTTTCCATTATGTAGCATACTTTCCTAACATAGCAGGTAGATTAACTCAAAGAGTTGCAGTCACTACCTATCAGTGCAGAACAAAGTGACTTTATACATATACATATAATCTAAGAGTCAAACACTTGCTTAGGCCGTACTATATGCTAGGAACTGTTGGATGGCAGACAATAGTTTTCTGTGCATATCACAACCCATTCTATTTGCCTGATTTTTAGCTGAGCACACAAGCAAATAAACAACTATCATGTCCAGTTTTCTTGAGGAAAAATGTACCATGTGATAAAATTTGTGTCAATAGGATATCTATGGTGGAGCATATGTGTCTCCTGGGACTTTTCATAAAAGGGATCTTCTTTTTAGCGATCTTCTTTAAAAGACAGTAGTTCCAGATGTTCTGTCCCCTTTCCTTGTCTCCTGTTTCTTCCTGAAACCTGATATGTAGATGCAATGGTGAAAGAACGAATGGGTATGTGTTGACTATACTTTGCTTTTAAGGAAAAATCCCAAATATGCTAGTACATTAAGACACACACTGCCATATCTGCACTGGAGTGCCTAATTTCATAGATTGACATACTTCTATGTGAAAGATAAATTAAGCTTATTTATTTCCTTTTTCAATCACTGATATTCTGAATCTGTACCATGCACTGTCAAACACAGTCCTGAGTTATATTACACAAGGCTATCTCACTTAATGGATCTGTGAAGTAGTAGCACCATGATATTTCCTATTCTAGATTGGAGAGACAATAGTTCAGCAAGGAGGGAAAGGGGTACAAAAAGAATTAAGATGTGTTATGTTGACATACAAACTTCATATGATAAGTTGAATCATATGATACAAATCTGTACTAATAAAAATTTTGAAAACTTAAAAAGACAGAGCAATTTTAGAATAGACATTTGAATGTTGAATAATAACAAATTGTTGAACATATGATTTATTTTATTCTAAATAATATATATATATTTTGCTGTATATATTTGCTGTATATATTTTTGTTGTTATTGTTATGGGACAGAATAATCCTCCTACAGGAACATATAATTATTACTGTTCAATATAACATGTTCTTATCATCTAAGTTTAAATAATGCATCATGGTATGAGCACCAAATATTGGCATTTTATTCTTCTTTCCTTTCCTAATCTATGTATCATCCATATAAACATTTTATCAAGTACATTTTAAAAAAATCCTTCATGATGTCTGCTTTCTTATTTTGAAGATACATGCAATGGTAAAAACGTGCAGAGATGGGTGTTATGGCTTGTGTCTAGATGCCCCCAAAGCCTCAAGTGGTCATAGATAGGGCTTTTGCAGAGGTGGCTGGATCTAGAGTGCGTGCCTGATGCTGGGATTTTCCTGGTGTAATGCTAGGTTCAAGAGCACTAGGATTAAGGGTGTGAAAGCTACCCACCCTAAGTGGCCTGGATAAGATATAATGAATAGAAAGAGCTATGGCTGCTCCATGTTGCTTTGCTACCTTCTGCCCTCCATGAACTGTTTCTCCTTTGTGATACCTGTCTGCCATGCCACCCTGCCTTGGAGCCAGCTGATTATGGACTGAAACCCCTACAAACTGTGAGCTAAATAAACCTTTCCTCTTTTAACTTTGAGTGTTGGGTATTTGTCTCAGCAACAAAAGTAACCAAAACAATGGGGCAGATAAAAGAATATGCATTTATGCCTGGTTTCCTCCTTTTGTTGTGTCTGGCAATCAAGGCAAATATTAAGCTTCATTCACGGTCAGATGAGAGGCAAAATGTCAAGCTGAGTGATACACTGACAGTGCTCACATGAGGTAAGGACTTTGATATGTTTGATACTCTACTGCTCAATACTCCACAAGAACAAATTAGACTGAGTTGAGAATATCATCTATTCTGGTATTCAATTTTGTAAGCAATATTGACTGAGTATAAACTAGACATGAAAGTCTAGGCACTGGGAATCTATTAAAGAAAAGAAAGAACAATAACTTTCGACTCATGAAGATTATGTTTTCCCATCTAGAAGAAACAGCACAGCTGAAGATTTGATGAGTGACTGTTCCCTTGATCCAGTTTGGCTGTTTCCTTTGAAGAGAAACAATGAATATATTGCTTCACAACATATGCAATATAATTTTCTTTACAGTTCTGCATCACAGTGCATAGTTCATTTATAGGCCATTAGCAATATTATATATCTGTAATACATTATGAGCATATATGTTACATAGTCTGTCTTTGTAATTCCATATTATAAATCATTATAAGGTGACCTAATTTCTAGTTATGTCTAGCAGTTACCTGTAAGCCACTTGAGCTAATGCCTCCTTAGGTCCTGCATCTTAATAATGTGAATGGTAGCTCAGTAAAATTCTTTTTTTTTTTACTGAGTGAGTCAGAATGAAGAACATTTCATAAAAGTAGATCCCACCCAAGGGGAGAGATACATATAAACTATTCAATTTAACAAGTATAAAGATGGAAGAGGATTGGTCCTCTTTTCTACTTTTTAAATGAAGGTGATAATATGTGCCTTTTAAAAAATTATTTTATGTCTTGTAGCAAATTGTGGTACAGAACAAAAAATTAACATAAGTAAAGATCCAGACTATTCAAATTTTAATATATGGTCACATATATTATCAAGCTTTTATTTTCCACTGTGAATGTTGACAGGCATATAGAGAATAGCTCTGCTCCTAGTTTTTCATTCCCTTCATCTTTCCTTCATAACTATTCTACTTGTTGTTAATACTGTGGGGTCTTGAGAAACCTCAAGTTCAGTCAGGCAAATTTCATGAGGCACCTGTAAAAGCTTTCTCCCTCACATCTCTCAGCAAAACAAAACAAAACAAGAACAACAAAAGAATGCCATATTCTTCTGTAATTGAACTGTATCTAGCATTAAAAAATTGTAAAATTTACTATTAAAGTAGATCTAAAATGGAAATTAATACATATGTAAAGAGGCTTTTCTGAAGAACATTTCTCAGTAGAAATTAAGGTTAAATCATTTTCAGTGCCAGTGGCCTCTGTAAAGAGACACTGTTTTCAGTGAGTGCTCTCATCAAAGAATTGACTTCCTAAATTTGGTAAAGATTCAATGTTTTGATTTATTCCTCCTTTCCTTATCTGCATGAGCTAGCAATTAATATGAAGGTTAAAAGCCAGGAAATGTGGGACACCATTGAAAGGTGTGCCTCCTATTCCGGACTCCCCAAGATGTGCGCCTCCCATGCCTGCGAAGGTGTCCTGCACCTGCAAGATCATCCCACACCTCTCTGCACCCATTCGGATCTGTGCAGTGGAAGCAGCTGGATTCAAAGAAGCCATTGCTATGAGCTTGGGAAGATGACACAGTGGTGAGCATAAGAGAAAGGGTCTCTCTGAGGCTTGTTGTTGAAAACTGAAGACCACTGGGAGAGCAAAGAGTGGACTACAGCAGTTGGTAAGTTGTTGAGGCCAACATCTCCTATGAAACCCAGACTTGCTATAGGGGAAGGGCAGCTCAAACCTGCAGTAGAATCCTGTAAAGTTCTAGCCTGCAGGAGGTTAGGGAGCTCAGTTCCAGCCTTGCAGCCAGAAACCAGCTTGAATCTCAGTGGGCCTGACTGGCTCACTGAGATTAATCAGCTTGGTTCTGCACACTGCTGCCCATGTTATATACCAGCAGTAACAGAGACACACCTCAAAGGGGCCCTTTTTTTCTTCTTTTTCTTTTCCCCCCCTCCTTTTTCTTTTCTTTTGCTTCTCTTTTCTTCTCATTTTCCTCCTCCTTCTTTTTCTTCATTTCTCTTCTTTCTTGTTCCTGTTTTTATCCTATTCTGTTTTTTCTTGATTGTTCTTATTGTTATGGGACAGTGAATAGTTTCTAGTTTCCCTGTTGTTGCTAGCTTGCTCTGTTCTTTTTACTTCTTCCATCTCTCTTTTCCTCCTGTCTTCAGTAGTTTTTCAGTGACCCTCCTGGGTCCTCTAGCCTTATTTCTAACCTCTCCTTCTCCCTCTGTCTCTCTATCCCCCACCCACAACTCCTTCAAAGTATTCATCCTGGAGGGTAAAGCCACTACAATGACAGCCTTATTTACTCTAAAAATATTTATGGTTGGTCCTTGATTTTGATATATAACCACAAATCTAGGTCATGCAGTGAAAAGCATCAGATAATAGCTACCACAATTTGTCATTTTATAGGCTGTGTTTCATGCTATTCTTGATGGTGATTGTATTAGTTTAGCCAAGGTGACATGATTGTTCTACTCAGTTGTCCTTCCTGGTATGAGAAGACTGAGATTGCTTAAAGATCATTAAAGACTCAATACCCCAAGTCCAAATATGCCTGGAAGACAATCTGAGAAATAGAAATTCCCTAAAGGCTCTGAATACTACCAATAAAGATTATTTAAATAAGCAATTTACAAGCAGCAAACCAGGAATTAAACCAAAAACTTCAACAGTAACAAAAAAATAGAAATGAGAAGACACCTAAGCAAGATGCAAACCCATTCTTCCAGATCAACAAAGGAAAATTCAAGAGGCATTATGGAACAATCCAAAACACAACCACCTGAACTCTCTGAGCTGGCAATGAAAGAGGGTCTGGAAAAAATGAAATAAGAAATAATTTCTCAGATAACAACAGAGATGGTGACCATAGTAAAAGACATGATTAATAACTCTAGAGCAGACATAGATAAAAAATTGAGGAGCTCAGGAACATGATGGAATCCATGAATGACCAGCATATTAAAGGAATGGAATCCATTAAACACATTCCAACAGATATCCAAGATATCCCTTAAAAAACTCCATTGAAAGTCTATAGAGCAGAATGAGCCAATGTGGGGGACAGAATGTCAGATATAGAAGACAGTATGGTAGTTAGTGACCAGGAAAAGAAAGATTTCTCAAAAATAGCAAGGGATCATAAGAAATCAATACAGCAGCTTCTAGATGACTCAAAGAATAACATAAGACTGATTGGAGTCAATAAAAAAGCAGGCAATAGTTTAAATGACATTAAAAAAATTCACAGAACTAATGGCAGAAAAATTCCCAAGCAGAGGAAAAGAATTTGACATACTGATAATTGAGGCATGATCAACAACAACAACAAAAAAAACCTACACCTAGGCAAATAATACTAAAGATTTGAAAAACTCAACAGAAGAACAAAATATTAAAAGCAGTTAGAGCAAAGAAACAAATCACATACAAAGAAAAGTCCTTCAGAATCATAGCAGACTTCTCAACACAAACCCACAAGGCAAGAAGAGCCTGAAGTGAAGTATTTCAAGTCCTAAAAGAAAACAGCCTTGAACCCAGATTGATGTACCCTGAAAAACTATCTTTCAAAATTGATGTAAAATAAGATACCTTCATGACAAAGAACACCTGAAGAACTTTATGAATGTCAAACGAGCACTCCAAAAAATCCCAAACAATATACTAGGAAAAGACAATGAGAGTCACAACTCCAGGAAGCCCAGTGGAATTAATCTATCAGGGAAGGCAAGAAATTAAATGCAAAGGTTGGGAAATCCAACAACAGGAAAAGATCATGACAAGGATAAGTAAATACATAATAGTTATAATCATCAGTGTTAAGGGTCTCAATTCACCAATCAAAAGAAATAGACTGGCAGAATGGATCAAGAAGCAAGATCCAACAATATGGTCTGTATAAGAAACACACTTAATTAAAAAAAAAATTCACAGACTGAAAGTCAAAGGGTGGAAAGTAATACTACATGTGACAGGAACCTGAAAAAAAATCAGGGCTAGCCTACTATTTGCATGAAAAATGGACTGAGAGACTACATTCGCTACATTCTTGTAAAGGGAATAAACCATGAGGGAGAGACAAAACTAATAAATATATATGCACCAAATACTTGTGCACCCAACTATATAAAACAAATAATAACAGTCATGAAAAATCAAATAAGCACTGGTAAAATGGTAGTGAGGGACCTCAATACCCCACTGTCACAAATGGACAGATCAACTAGACAAAAAAATGAACAACAAATTCTAAAACTCAATCAAACCTTTGAATAAATGGAATTAACTGATGTTTACAGAGTGTTCAACAGCACAAAATCAGAAAACACATTCTTTGCAGCTGCACACAGGTCATTCTTCAAAACAGACCACATAATAGTTCATAGAACATGCCTAAGTAAATGGAAAGGAATTGAAGCTATACTCTGTATATTATCAGATCATAGTGCAATGAAATTGGAGATCAATAGCAAAAGAAACAAGAACTTCATAAACACATGCCAAATGAATAACACCCTCCCGAAAAACCAATGGGTTACAGAGAAAATTAAAGAAGAAATTAAACAGTTTCTACAATTAAACAACATTTTGGAATCTATGGGACAAAAGAAAGCAGTCTTACAAGGAAATGTCATAGCAGTGAATACCCATATTAGGAAAACAGAGCTAGCTAAAATTAAAAAAAAAAAAACAACTAATACTGAAGCTCAAGCTTCTAGAGGAAGAAGAGCAAGACAAACCCAAAGCTTGTACAAGGAAGGAAATTATAAAGATAGCAGAAATCAATACAATGGAAACTAAGTGAATGGTACAAAAAAATCAATGAAGCAAAGAGTTACTTCCTTGAAAGAATGAACAAAATTGACAAACCTTTAGCCAACCTTATCACAAAAAGGAAAGAAAAGGCCCAAATCCTTGCAATTAGGAATGAAAATGGTGAAAGTACAATAGGCCCAGCAGAAATCCAGAGGATCATCAATACCTACTTTGAGATACTATACTCCAATAAGATGGAAAACACAAAAGAAATAGATTTCTAGATACATATGAATTATCAAAATTGAATGAAGAAGACCTAAAAATTCTAAAGAACCAAATATCAATCACTGAAATTGAAAACATAATTAAAAACCTACCAACAAAGAAAAACCTAAGTCCTAATGGCTTCACTGCTGAATTCTACAAACATTCAGAGAAGAGCTATTGCCAGTACTGTTTAAACTCTTCAGTGAAATTGAAAGGGAAGCAACACTACCAAACTCATTCCTGGAAACAAGCATCAACTTGATCTCAAAAGCAGAGAAAAACCCAACTGAAAAACATAAAGATAGGCCATCCCCCTAATGAGCATAGATGCAAAAATCCTCAACAACCAGAATCTCATCTTATTAAAAAGCTTCTGCACAGCAAGAGAAACCACCAACAGAGTGAAGAGACAACCCATAATGTGGGAGAAAATTTTTACGAACTGTTCCTCAAATGGAGATCTAAAATGAATAGATATTTCTCAGATGAAGAATAGAAACATCAAATAGACACATGAAAAAATGTTCAACATTACTGATCATCTGAAAGATGCAAATGAAAACAACCCTGAGATTCTACTTTGCCCCAGAAAGAATGGCCGATATCAAGAAATCAACCAATAGCAAATGCTGGTGGGGGTGTGGGGAGAAAGGAACCCTTCTCCACTGTTGGTGGGAGTGTAGACTGGTGCAACCACTGTGGAAATCAGTATGGAGATTCCTCAAACAACTAGGATTAGAGTTCCATTTGACACAGCTTTGTCCCTGCGGGGTATCTTCCCAAAAGAATTAAAAGCATCATACCACAGCGATATACATACACTCATGTTTATAGTGGCACAGCTTGTAATAGCTGAATCTTGAATACTGCCCAAATGTCTATCAACTTGTGAAAGGATAAAGACTATGTGTATGTGTGTTTGTTTTTATAAAATAGAATACTACTCAGACGTAAGGAATGAGAAACTGGAGACATTTATAGCTAAATTGATGCACATTGAGGCCAAACTCCTAAGTGAAATAAATAGGACACGTGTGTAAATAAAAAATAGTTTCTCTGGTGTGAGAAACTGAAAGTGTTAATGAAGACCAAAATGTATAATAGATAATTTGAAGTAGGAAGAAAAGATACAAAGGGAAAGGGGAAGTGGGGGAGGAGCAGAAAGGAAAGAAGGAAATGAAAAAATATGAGAAAAGGAAAAAACAGAAAAGGTATTTTGTAAAAAGAGAGAGGTGGAGGGGTGGAAAGGAAGGAAAGTTAATGGGGAAAAAAGAAGAACCAAGATATATCATGAGCGGGTACAAATTCCCAGTGATGAAAGTTATCATAATGTATATTTAAAATGTACTATTAAACTTAAATAATAAGTGGTTTTACTGCCTGCCTTGAAAGCAGAAGGACCCGAGTTTGATCCCCAGTACCAAAAACCAAAAAACAAAACAAAACAAAACTTAAAGAGTAAAAAAAAACTGTAAAAAACACTAGGATATATGAAAATAGGCCACTGTGATGGGTTGATGTTAACATACCATGTTAGTATATTAGGATATAAAATATAAGCACCCTAATCTCTCTTCCACCCCCCCAACACATGCAGAAAATCAGTAAAAATTAAACAGATAAATGATTGCATGGGACATTTTAAACATGCTGATGAACCATAATGGCATATGTCGAGAGTAAAGGAAGGTAATCTTATGCTTTTGTTTTTGTTTTTTGGTACCAGGGATCGAACTCGGGACCTTGCGCTTGCAAGTCAGGTGCCAGAACCACTGAGCTAAATCCCCAGCCCAAGAAAGGTAATCTTATGAAAGAAATGACAAATCAAATATAAAAAAGGCTGTGCATGTGACAAATAATAATAATAATAATAATAATAATAACACAAAATTAGGAAGGTAAATAAAATATTTACCTTAGCTCTTCTTCTAAAGGAAGAAAGAGAGCTTCAACTTACTGAAGTTTAGAAATTCAGTGATAGCATTTTTTCTTGTGATAATAAAGCAGCTTTCATAAATATTTGGCGCAGTGAAATAACTCAGAATTCAGGTACTTTCATCATTTATTTCAATTGTTTTCTTAGACCCACCATCAAAATATGGAGTTTGTAGATATAATGAAATTTAATGTGAAAATTATATTGACATACTCCTTGTGTAAAGCCAAAACCTTATAGCTTGCAACATCATAATTCAGTTTGAAATTATCACAATTAATACATGAGAGAACTAGTGTTAAGTAAAGGCTTCTGTTTATTACTGCTTGATATTATAATAGATATTATTTCTAAAACTATTTTTCATGACCTAATATAAAGTATAAAAACTGTGTTAACATAAATTTTAGTGAACTTTTCTATGTAATATAGAAAATGTCAACATATGGTAGTAAATACTTTTGTTGAATGTTTTAAAATGAACTACTAATTATGATCAATAGTGTATTTTAGTATATCAATAAAAACAACTCTGATATCTCAAAAGTTATGTTATAGAGACAAAATAAATATCTTAACAAAATCAGATTTGTTTTGAATTTTTCCCTATTTACTAGTTCTTACATGCATGTTTTGACATCTCTCTAGACAATAGTTAAATTCTATTCAGAGAAGACATTTTACCAATTTCCTCTTGAATTTGGTGAAGAAACTAGGACTGGTGTGATTCTATAACAAAGAGTTAATCAATGTAGATTCATTTGACTTCTCAAGATATTTGGGGTTCTTTGTTCAAAATGGTGGACTTTGTAAGTAATTAGAGAATAGTTGAAAATAATTTTCATTAAAGCAAGTCATAAAGCTCATTTTAAGGATAAGCCCTTAAATTTGAACTTTTTAGAGAGAATGAGGTATGTTTTAACTAAAGCAAGTCCTGGAAAATGAATTTAAAAATTAACATTTCTCATAATCCTATTTAATATAGTGATTTTATGGCCTTGAGAAATTTACTAAATATAAAGGTAATGAGTCAACTGAGTTGATTTTAATAATATCTATACATCTAGATAGAGAAAATACTGCATTTTTTTCTAAATTTTTCAAGTTTCTTAATTTCTAAGTAGTATTTTTAAATAGTAAACTCTTCTTATTTTTTTCTTCTGTATGAATGAACTGCAATGTAGCATGTATTTTTCTGTATATATGTACCTAGGAAGAGGTTGGTCTAAAAATAGATGCATAATACACATCACTAGGGTACTCTTTAGCTTTCCTTTAGAGTCTTTCCCTTTAATAAAGTAATCATTGTAAGCAGTCCAAATACTCATTTTTAAAACTTCATTGAAATTCTACTGTTTCTTATTACTCTCATTTCTCTATGCCAAAGAACATTTTTAATTAAGGTTATAGGCATCCAGGGTCATTAATAATCTGCAGATTCATTACTACCACATGATTGTTAGATGGCTACTTTGGAAAGGTTATAAATTATGCTTAAACTCTAAATGCTAGGCCATTCAAACTGAATAAAAAAATGGTAGGAGCTGATTAAAATGGAGGAAAATTGAATGCAAGAAAATAAGACATTAAACAAAGAAGGTTACTGAAAGAATACCTGGTTAACTATTCTATTTTACGTATTGTACTGAACTTGTCTTGAGAATGTTATTAAATATTAAAATTAATGCATCAAGTTAGTGAACTTTAGAAATATCTTTATATGCAGATAGGAGTACCATTGTAGTTTTTTAAATTATTTTTGATAGTCTTATAGTTAAATACTCAGCATTTTCAAATTAACAAGAATATCTTCATAAGTCATGTTATTAAATAGAAATTCTCTAAATTTTATCTGCTATTTCTGTCAACTACAGAATGGTATTTGAGAAGTTTTGTCATAAACAATATTTTTATACTTCTAGGACTAATGTCCATCAAGTACACAATATTTCAAGACAAACTTTGGAGGATTGTTGCTCTGTACATTTGAAACCTGCTCCTGTGAAACTGGATCACAGTAACACTTCTTTAAAATCTCAAGGACAAATGGTCCTAGGGGCTATACACAGAATTTCTAACCAGGTTATAATAACAAAATAGAGACAATATATATATTTTTATGCCCTTCAATGCCATATGAGTGTGGTTGAATTAGATTGTGGTAACACAAAGAATAAAGTGAAACAAAAAATTAAGTGAAATATTTGACTTAAGTAGGCCAAAGAGTCATTTCCCCAAAGCTTACACAGAATGGTAGCAGAAATAGGAATTAATGGTAAAGTGTAATTATCTATGTCAGTTAAATATAAAACTATATGCATGAGTTCATATATGTGTATATATATAGAGAGAGTGAAGAAATGTATAAATAAAAACAATAAAACAGACGATTAATCATTTTTCAAAACCAAACCATACTTTAAAATTTTTATTGAAATATTTTTGCAAACCATACTACCCATTTAAATTGTACAAAACATGTTACAGATTTTTCATATATTCAGCCTTGTGCAGCCATTTTCATAATCTAATTTTAGAGAATTTAAACTTTCCAAAAAGAAATTCTATACAGATAAGCAGCCATTCTTTATTCCAACCCCCTTCCATTTCCTTCTTTTATTTTCTACTATCTCTAGGCAAAAGTAATCTTTTGTGATTGGGTTTTTTAAAGTAGTATAATATTTTCAGTGTTCAGCCAAATGGTAACAAATACTGGTTTTGCCAAATGCTTTTGTTTGCAAACCACTGTATTATTTTATATTCTTTGGATTAGTATGAATAATGCTGTAATTAACATTCATATACAATTTTTGTGTAGATCTATGTTTCCTTTCTTCTAGGAACATACCTAGGAATTGAATTTATGGGTCATACAGTGCTGATGTGGTGCTTTTGGAAGATGATTGAACCAGATAGATGCTAAATTGTCCATGGATTAATCTATTGATCAGTTCATAGCTGAGTTTGCTCTTAGGAGATAGAGCCTGTTGGAATGATTTGCTTAGTTTTCTCTGATTTGATGATAAACCACAGTAGAACTTCAGTGACATTGCAACCAAAATTTATCTCTTGCTCCTGAGATGCCTCATCAAGTTTGAGTGACACACAGGATTGCTGACTTCTACTTCTGTTACAGCTTTCTGGATGGCGCTAATCTGTGGCTACTGTCTATCCAGATGTGCAGCCATGTCTAATACAAAAGGGAGCAGGGAACACTGAAATTTGTATGCAAACTTCATTGTCCAAAGAGAAATATGTGACTGTATCACTTTAAGGGTGTGAGGAAGTGTAGTGACCCTTGTACTTAGAAAAGGGTGTTGATAATTGGTGAGTAGACTTAAATGCTACAAGCATAATATAAGTAAACTATAAAAATATATTTCCATTATTTATATAAGTGGGACAACAAAGAAAGTACATTAGGATTATGACCTTCTCAAATATAAGTAATTTTTCTAAAGACAATCAATGAGACCATGCAGATTTCTGTGAAACACACTTTCTTTATTAGCAAAGACATTTTAAAATGTTAAACTGCATTTTATTCCTCTTTAAAAATACCATACACTTTTCTTAAGTGAAAACTGACCTGCAGAAAGTCAATGATTCTAAAAATAGATTTTTTTTTTAGTTTAGGAAAGCTAGTCTTCTCTTAGTTAATTAATCAGAAAGAAAATGCAGAACCTGACTCAATTTATTCAAATTATAAATAAATGGAAACAAAAAAAGGACTATTAACTTCTCTAAAAGAAACATTTGTATTTTAAAAATTGTAAATATACATACTTATGTGTTCTTGGTGTTTCATGACATGCAATTGAAACAAAAACTGTTGATTTACACACCGATCTAAGACAGAGAAAAGAAATAAAAAGATAAGAGGAAGCAAGAAAAGAAGGGCAGCATATCTCTGGGGTTGCAGGATATGCCAGATGTCATTTTCAGTGTTGTCTGAATACTCTATCTTTTATTGGTTTTCTTTGTTTCAGAAAATGTCATGTACCATGAGCTATATAGCTTTGGTCTAGTTTTACTGCCTGTCATAGTCATAGTTGACAAAGCCAGTCTTTTTGCCATCAGTCTGAGTCCAACTATACTGTCGACTTCCTTACAGGGTATAGAAAATTTACTGCGAAGCAAAGTGCACTTTATGCTTACAGCTATTGCAGCAATGCTGGTAATAATATACTGACATAACCCCAAGAAACTGCTGTATGTGACAGAAGAGAATAAATTCCTAAAGTACAATGTATCCCACAATATACATGAAAGTATACTCTAGTAAACCCCCTTGTGGCTCTAAAATCCCCCATTAGTAGCCATAAGTTTCAATGCATACATTATTGTAATGCTCATTTTACAATGAAGTAAAGAAAAATTCTGTGTATGTATTAGGAATATATGTCTAAGTATTTAAAATATAACTACAGTAAAGAGTTTTTGCAAAGTGTAAGGCTCATGCAATGAAATGAAACGTATATTTTAGGTTCTAATTTTAGGAGGAAAAATGCAATCAAGAAGAGTGAAATCTTTCTTTTAAAATTTCTTAGTTTTTATTAACAAGGCAGAGGTAGTTTTAAGTTTATTCCACAGGAAGCAAGGAGCAGTATTCAAAACTACAGTGTTTTCAACAAGCCTCCTTGTGTTGGAGTCTTAGATCTATAACTCACAAAGAGCAAAATAAAGAGAGATGCTAACAAAAGAGAAGTAGGAAGTGGATGTGGGGAAGGAGAAATAGGAAAAGGTAGGGGAGGAAGGGGAGTAAAAATGATAAAGATACAATATAGATATATTTATATAAGTATGCACCAATTCTCCAAGATGAATGCAAATATTTTGTATAGAAAACATATACTAAAAAAATTATAAAACACACTTCCTCTATGACCTTGAAAAATTGCTCTGTACTAAGTTTCTTAATTAGTAAAAAAAACAAGCAATAGTACATATTCTCTAGAGTTACAGCAAGAATGATAGGAATTAATATGTATAAGAATTAAAGGAATACATGTCATGTAGTAAATTACAAATAAATTTAACTATTGTTATTATAAGTATTTCTCTAATAATCTAAAATCTAAATGTGTATTTCCTATTCAAAAGCTTTTGAGTCAAAGTTCTTTCATCTGGCACTGAACATTCTCCCTTACTTGAACATTACTACTTCTTGATCATTAAGAAATTTAACCACTTAGAGTATTTGAGATCAGTTCTGACCTTACCTTTTGTCTTATAACCTCCACTCCTAGGGACAGGAAAGCATCATGTTCTCACTCCACCACCTAATGCTCTTCAGTATCTCACTTTGTCCAGTGTATGTCCCTGATTTACTCAGCTCTACTTTATTGGCAATTAGCTCTCATGCCTCTCTCTCTCTTCTTTACTTTCTATGGGAAATTCATAATGGTGTTAACATAACAATTCCCAACATTATTTATGTTGTTAAATGTTTTCCTTACTTTGTGAATGTAGCTGAAAATTAATCGCCTGAGATTAGACTACGTAATATTGGTTTCTCTTTGTCCAGGTGATCCTATTTTAAAGTCACTCCTTAATTTGACATAAGAAGACATTAACATAAGTTTCTGATTTTTTCTCTGGATTCATCTGTTTAAAAACCTACCTCACAAATTATATATTATGATGAAAACATGGGTGTAGTGTATTGTGGATTCCATCCCTTCTTTATTACTGCATCCATATAGGGCCTTCTTCTGTCATATGTCAATTGAGTACCTAGAATGTACACTATAGAAGATGCTAGTATTTAACCAAGAACACCGGCAAATTCTTACTCATGTTGCTCCAAAATTTTGCTTTTTCAAATTTTAAAACCTTTACTTATGATTGCATTTGTCACCTAGAAAAAATTATATACTTTAGACTTATCTAAAAAATTTATGCAATTAGATAATTTTCTCCCACTTTTTGCTAATTAATCCTTTAGAGATCTCTATTTTTATGCAAAGATCATATTCCTTATGTTTGTCACTATAAATATCAAATGTTATTGAATTATTTATTTTGATTAAAGACTTTTGCAGGTGGGAATCATTTATACTCATATCTTTTGCTGCTGGAAAAATAATTGATTAATGCTAGAAACCTAATAATTGAATTCAAATTGTATGTATCACTGAAGGATCTAATGTTCCTTTAATCTTGTGGATATACTTAGAGTTTAAGCATCTTATACTGGACCCCCTTATGCATCTATTTAAATAGGTGGTCCTATAGTTTTCATACTCAATTTATTGAATGCATATTAGTCTTAATTTTCGAGGACAATTAAAAGCTTTGAAGGAAAAAGCAGTATAAGACAGCAATTTGTCAAATGTCATGATGACATATTCAGTACTGGACATAAAAAAGTACTGAAAAATATTTGATATCTCTATGTATAAAAATACAAAATGCAGGGCCTATGGCTGATGCTTTACAAAGTTCAAATTGAAATACTTGAAGGTAATTTTACTTAAGATGACTATATAATGCCATAAGTGAAACTGACATATTATTTGATTAATACAAAACACAAGGTTAGGCTTCAGATTGCCTAAAGTTTTTTGGAACTTGACAACATGTGGTTGTAATATAATATTCTCATCTGAAACCTAAAAATTAAAATAAAATCATGGTTTAATTTAGAATCAAACTTACCCAGTTATAAAATGATAGCTAATTTATCTTTGCAATCCCTTTATGATGATATCTACATAAAGATATCTTTTTGTAGCATTACCATTTCTATTATTTTAATTATAAATATTTGTTTTCAGTGTTTTGGTTTTGAAAAATAAATGGCTTTATCATGAGAGATTTGCTGTAATACATCTTTGTTTTTCACATCTATGCAAAAACACAGCTAATATGTTAATAAAGAATGAAAGATGTAGGTGAAATTGAAAATACAGGCAGAGCTAGTAAGGCACTGATTTAGGAGCTTGAAAGGCTAGATGAAGCAGGTAGCAGATGCCAATAATCCCAGGCCTCTGGGGAATTGATTCAAGAGAATCTCAAGTTCAAACACAGTCTGGGTAATTTAGTGACTTAGAGAGATAAACTGTTTTATGAAATGGTCTCAAAATATGGATAGTTTAAACATATTATAAAAATACAAAGAGCGTCTTAGTTGAATATGTTTAAAAGATTATTTCCTTATCCTTTTTTGATTCCCCCACCATTCTACTTGTCCAATCCAAAAGAGAGAAAAGGACAGGTATTGTTGAGTTATACTCACTTAGCTTGTGGTTTACGTACTTCCACGGAGACTGACCCAGAAGAGCTTACCATCTCCCTCCAGGTTGACCAAAACATTAGACAGGTCTTGAAAAATGGACACCTGACCTCTTTTTTCTTGGATTATGTTCTTTAGAAAACTTAACAATTAAAAATTCTTTCCCTGCTTCTTTGAGACGTAAATTCTCTACCACTCAGAAATGGCAAGTATTTGAGTGTCACACCTTGGAAATGTAATCATCAAGAAAGGATGCCTTTCTCCAGCTCCATGGAGGAGGACAAGAGCCTAACTTCAGCAAACACAGATGGTCTAAACAGATTGCCTAACCTTCCCCTAACATACTCTAGTATAATGATGAAGAACCTCTGGCAAGGGATTTTGTTTTGTTTTGTTTTTCTTGTAAGACAAAAGATGTTAATGTATGAGTTGTTTTTTCTAAACTAAAACCTCGGTATTAAAGTTTAATTGCAGTTGTAGCACTTTGCGATAACAATGTGGGTTTTGGACTGCAGTCTGGGCAGTTGGTCTCTAAATGGTTCACCATCCCTGCTCTAGTATTTTTCTAATAGCTCACCCAAATGTTTAAAAATTGTCCTAGTTTCTAATTCAGTGAAGTTGAATTCAGTCCTCCCCCAATTGCTGCAGCCCTGAAAAGCACTTCATTGGATACTTAACTAGTAGGGTAAAATTTCTCTTTTAGAGTTCTTATCAGATGTGAGGACAGTAGTTTAATAAATATACAAAGTTCTGTCACCACCTTTCTTTTTTTCCTCATTTGTGTTATCTTACTTCACATTTTCCTAATTTGGAATGATTAGTATTCATATTGTCTAATTTAACTTTCAAGTAAAATATATGAAATAACTCTCCTTTTTTTGTTCATCATTATTTTAAACAAAATTCTTTTCTAAAAAACCTTTTTTTCATCTTTAAATAAGGTATGGGAAGTGAAAGTTTATCAGGAAATACATATAAGTACATGCCTGAAGGCAGTTTAAATGAGGAAAGCAATTTGAGTTCCTCAGACATGACCTAAAATGTATTGCATAAAGTACAAATTAGTTAACCCGTTAGAAAAGAAATCATTCATAAGCTGACTGTGAGGCATGAATCTGAAAGTTTCTTAACAAGAGCCCTACCACAAATCTTGGTCGGAAATTTAGTTACCAATCAATGCCAGTGTCTGCTCTAGGTTACATTGTGGAGTTATTGAAGAGTGTATTTCAGGTTCAAGATTATTCTCTTACCTTTTAGTCTTTCACATAATCTAGACTGCCAGCTTTATTTTCTGATCACTCACATAAATATTTTGACTACATTTAATGCCTCTTTATTTTTACAATAATTAGGCTCATCTGTCCTATATTCCACTCCTTCCAAATTTTTTTTTCTTTTTTCCTTTTTCTTTTGGTACCAAGGATCGAACTCAGGACCTTGTGGTTGCAAGGCAGGTGGCAGAATCACTGACCTAAATCCCTGACCCTTCCTTCCAGGTTTTGGTGTGATGTGTCAAGGTGATAAGCTATAGGAACTAGTGAGCTGTACAGGTTAGTAGTCATTAGCTTCATATTTAAGTTTTATCACATCCATCTGGAGAGAAGGACTTAATCCAAGGGATGGTTATCATTGTAAAAGTAGTATAGTTAATAATCCCAGTTGGGGTAGTATAATAGTTAACAATGTACACTCTCGTAAGAGCCCCAGTTTGGAGAAAAGTTAAATGGTCAACCTATCTTTTCTAAAAGCAGCTAAAATAATGAAATTTTCAGGTGCAAAGACAAATTCTTGTAAAAGAAAAGAAGATAGCCAAATTCCAGGGTCTTCTAATCATAACAAATAGTGCTGGTGGTGAAAGGAGAGGGGTCTAGGACTGCCTGTACTCCATGATTTGTGATGCTAGAAATACAATATCCTGGTAGTAAATGGTTTAAAATTATAAGACCATAGATTACTTCTTACTGCAGGTGACTCTAATGGAAGTAGATTTGAGAAAAATTCTCTGAAATACTTACAAATCCCAAATGTGTAGAGGGGGATATAAATTAAAACCTGGTGAAGCAAAGGGGAAAAAATGAAATAATCATTGTGATTGTAATTTTTCATTTTTATAGTGCTTACTATTATTTGGCATTATTCTAAATATTTTATTCATGTTATCTCAGTTAATGATAGCATGCAGTTTATGAGAAAATCACAATCTGTCCATTTTATGGATAAAGAAACTAAAGCAAATAGAGGTAGTTATTACCCCAAATCACTAATAAATAGTGAAATTGGAATATAAATCCG
Organism: Heterocephalus glaber; assembly: GCF_000247695.1. Next base: position 2,931,010 of record NW_004624840.1, read on the forward strand.
AGTTGTTTTGTTTCAGAGTTGCACTATTTAAAACACAAATCTGTACTTTCATGGGAGAAGAACAGGATGGAAAAAAGTTCTCAAATTTCAGAGAAAGAAGATGGGGAAATTGATCCTGCTTTCAGCTATATGAAGTAGCTTTGCATGACCTGCTTCAATTCTGTATTATGATGCCATTCTGTTGACACTAGCTCTCTTCTACCCTCCTGGAGATTCCCCAATTTATCCTACTCAGAAATGGCTATTCCTCTACTTTTCCCTCTCCACCTACTTTGTTTCCATACTGTTTTGTGCTCAGCCTCCAAGGCAGGATGTCAGTTACTTTGTGTTCCACTATTAGATGGTTCACATTGATTTCAGATTCTCTCACGGAAGGGAGCGGTAGAGAGGAAGTCATCAAAAGGATATGACCTCATAACAGACCATCAGAGATACATAAGTGCATGTGAATAATCACCACTTCTGCACAACATTTTAGTAAGAATTTTTTCCATTTTCTCTGCTATAAGTCTTATTTCCAGAACTCTTCTGTATATCTATCTTGAGAATCTTGAGTGCTCCGAGAAGACAGTGATATGTGCGTCGAAAGAGACCTGTGTACACAAATGCATATGCTCAGCAAAAAAGACACTTTAAACCAGAACTATGATATATTTGAACTATCAAAAACCACTTTATGTGCTTTAACAGCTTCTGTTGCATTTCTATATTGTAGTCTGTATCCTTCAATACAATGAATGAGCTTGTCTCAATGTGGCCATCCTTGTTTGATGTATTATATTTTCAGGGTCTATTAAGGGTCCATACACACATTGAAATTAAGATACTCCAAGTATTTGGTGATGCCTACAGAGAATAATACAAATATTGTGCTCTGTGAGCAAATTGAAATTAAGGGGAAGTCAGAATAAAATGTTCCTAAGAATTTATTTCTATTAATAACATATTAGTGATCTAAATTTCACAAAGATATAAAAATAAATGTCACATCATTTGCTGACATTTTTGCTCTTTAGTTAATACATTAGAAAGCAAACTGCAGAGGGAGAGAATTTTTGCCTTCTTGTACCTAATCACATCTGACAGAATTTCTGGCCAAAAGAATCATGACTGGCATGCCACATATCTGCTTCTAAAAGTTGTCATGTTCTCCAAGATGTCAAGAGATGCCAGCAAAGTTTCAGGGCAATGGCCATCAAAGGGAAGGTCATCTACTGAAGTGTTTTGAAATCCCCCTAATCTTAAAAAATAGAAAAATAGTAAGACTCGAATAAGATTTAAAATATAAACTAATCACAAAAGAACCTTAAGGAAGCAACATTAATCAACAGAAAAAGAATGATCACTCTGCACACCAAAAACAAATAAGAAAAAAGTCTTTTCACTTGATGAGAGTTCTGAAACTTTCTGTATTTTCCAATATGCCATGTTCAAAAGGTTAATGTACGGAAATAAAACGTAATTAATTAAATTTTATTTATCAGTGAATTAAAAGTAAATTAATATTATTTTATTTTATTGCTTTTATATTTTAAGATCATTGCAAAAAAATGAATGTTTTCTAAGTATAGAGATGGTAAAATAGAAGTTGAGAATTTAGGCTCTAAACACATACTAGACTGGGATTTGAATTCTGATTCTGTCATTCACTAGCTGATTGCTGATTTCTGTACTTTTAGAATGGAATTAATAGTAGATCCTCTTTTAGTCAGTTAGTGCAAGATTTAAACAGCATACTATATTCTCCTAGTACCAAAGTATTATTATTATTATTGTAAGAAATCATTTTAGGCATTTAATGAAAAACTGTAAAGTATTAATAAGGAATGAATTAACATTATGGGTATTGTTATCTAAAACTTTAGTCTTAAAGAATATTATCATTGGGGTGGAGATTTAACTCAGTTGTTCCACTGCCTGTCTCACAAGTGCAAGGTCCTGAGTTCAATCCCTGGTACCAAAAAAAAAAAAAAGTTTATCATTGATTCAGCCTAAAAGGAATAATTTGTTCTCTTTATTGCAATAATTCTTCTTGGACATCTCTTGATTACATATCAACTTCATGTAAACGGTGGTGATATTATTCTTATTTCGACATATTCCTTACCAACACTTTATGAGTGGTAACTAAACTCGTCTCCAAGAATGCTCCCTAATTCTGTATTTCATCTCTAATGATTTATCCTGTACTTTCCTAAAACAATAATTATTTTTGCATCTGTCTAGAAGCCATCTTTGGTTTGCAGCTTTATAAATTGTACCAGTGTTTATTATGCAACTATTAGTGATATGTACCAACAGTCTGGTATAATTTAAATACATGATCTGAATTTCATTTTCAGTGCAATCTGGTAAGTTTCATAACATTTCCAAATACAGATGATAATAATCAATATGCAAGTAAATCTCTGACAATGAGAGCCACCCAAGTCTGTTCCTATCCCTGACAATTCTAAATATTTTTGCTGTGAATTTTTTTCACTTCTCCCCCAGAGCAAGCATTAGCTTTAGTCCTGCAAAATCTTTCATTTCCTAAAGTCTCTCATGGTCTTCCACATTCTTATGCCTTTTACCATTAAATCCTTTTTGCTCAAAAATCACCTTTTCTGCTCTCTCTCTTTAGAAGATTTCTCATTGTATGACAAGATTCTGGGCAGTTTTAAGTGCATGGCAAAGTGTACAGATCTTGAGAATAACACACATATGGTGTGTATGTGTGTGTGCATGAGCACGTGAATGTGTGTGTATATATATGTGTGTGTGTGTGTGTGTGTGTCTGTGTGTAATCTGTTGTTGCTTATCTTTCTAGATAACCAGAAGAAAATTTCATTGAGTGTTGTCCTATAGATGAATTCAAATTATTTTTTATATTTTGTTGCTGGTTTTGTTCAAAGTCCCTATCACATTAGAGATATTTAAAACTGCCCGCTTTAAGGAATGAATTCATGTAAACATTTAATGCCATAACATGAACTAAGATTAATAATGTCAACAAGAATGAAAAATGTATGGATAAGTAGATAAGGAATGAGGGAGGAGGAGAGAAGAGGAAGGGAATAATAAAAAAAGAAAGTGTGGTATGTACATGTAGCCACTTCCCAAGATGATTGTAAACTGCAACAAATGCAAACATGCAAAATAAAATAAAATTAAAAGTGAAATTTTTTAAATGAAAAATGCCTATAATGTTGATAATTGGTGTTTTGAAATGACTCATAACAAAGAAAATAATTACAATCTGTGTTTTCTGAATGAATAGTCAAAATTTAACATTAATCACAAAATTAGTTAAAAATATAAGACTTTTTTTCTTAACAGTTTCTGAGTTTCTCACCTATAATATTAAATTTCTTGCAGCTGATCCTTCTGGAATAAAAATGACATGAATCTAATAATAAAATGTTAGCTAGCCAACTCTATTTCCTACAGAATACTCTATAAAATAAATTATAATAAACCAAACTCTTCCAGACAGTAATGATGGATAACTCCAATTTATCTTATTTCATGAATAAAAATATACCTATCATAAATCCTTTCTTTTAACATAAATGACTACTATTAAATTTCTGATGATACTACCTCCCACAAATTATCACCTGAGATTCCTTAAAAAAGACATTGAAATATATTATAGATGATTTCATTCTCAGCATTCATATTGATCCATAGACTGCATCTGACATATAGAAACCATTTGTCCTTCTAAAACATATTTTATTCAATAATCTTAATACTTCATATTAATTCATCATCCTGTTGTAAATGCTCAGTACATTTAAATACAAAAGGCCTGCCTAAATCTTTAAGTAATAAGTATCTATTTCTCTGCTCAGTGTGGAAAATTAGTGTGCACCAAATCTAAAGGAAAAGAAAAACTCACCGTAGTTAACAGATAAATCAATAACTATAATTCTCTTCTATTGCTTTATATTTGCTTTTTCTTTGCTTTGCATTCTTATACCCTTAATGTTCTGATAATTTATGATTAGTAGATATGTATATATAATTGAAAAAAGGATAACAAGAGGTAACTTTCACTATTTAATAGAAAATATGAGTTATTCTCCTCATTTTTAAATGAAAAGAAACATAGATAAAAGGGCCTATGCCCAACATCAAGCCCAATCCTAATGAATGATATATTAAGTCAGAGTAAAGTTCTCTATGAAATGATGAAGTGGGTCAAAGAAGTATTCATAAAAATCAAAGTGCTGGGAAAGAACTGGCATGTTAGAAGTTGTATAAAGTTTTACTTAGGAGGCAATTTATTTTAGCAAAATTCTGAAGATTAATTCAAGTTAACTATTTGAAAGATGATTAATAGTATTGAATACTAGATGGGAGTTTTGCATGCATTTTAATATAAATAGGATGCTTTTTATGCTTTCCATTTCAAATACTTTATTGTTGCTGGGACAAAATGGTCAACACCCAACTGGCTCACAGTTTCAAAAGTTTCAATCCATGGTTGGCAGAGTAAAACACAGAAATGCTGGGATGGCCTACCAAGAGTAAATCTGCTCAGTTCATGGCAGCCAGAAAGCACAGAATGAAGGGAAGAGCTGGAGGGAGTGATATACACTGCTCCACCTCACTGCTTCTTCTGAACAGGCTCTACCACCTAGGAGCATACATGTGTTTAGCTCTAAACTCTTCAGTGGATGAATCCACTAATATAGCACATGGATGAGCCAATCCTCTTCCATAAGCACCATTTCTAAACACATGGAACTTTTGAAAGACATTTTATATCTAAACCATAATAAATTCACATGATGGTTTAACATGAGTTCAAATGAATTTTAAGAGTATTATCTTGACAAACATAGAGAATGTACTGAAACAAGAAGAGATAGTGGATATTAACCAATTGGAAAATTTAGCAACAATTCACAAAAAGAATCATGGAAATGATGAAGTATAGATGAGAAAAGAAAAATATAAATTAAGAAAAAATTTAAATGATTGATAATATACACAATTTTCTGTCAATGGGAAGGGAAGCATTTGGAGTCAATGATGACTTTAAAATTCTAAAAATCAAAGGCAGAATGAATCAATGTTTTCAATATATGTAAAAAAGCAAAAGAATCTACAGAGGAAGAATGAATATTTTCTATAACACGATGGATTTCAGCTGATTAAGAAACTTAGGGATAAGATACTCAGCAGATGATCAGAAATGCTCAGAATCTAGTTCTAAAGATTCTTCCTAAGGAGGAGAGAATAAAGGATAGGAGATTATCTGCAATCTCTGAGGGATGAAAAGAAAAAGGTGATGCCTAATCTCTTTACAATATCCTCACTTAAAGGAAAGAAACATAAGAAAGAAATGATAATGCAGGCAAGATAACAGATTGGAAGGCAAGATATTGTCTTATCATAGACAATTAAAAACTAGAAATTTAAACATAAATAATTTGTATGACTGTAATATAATTATTCCAAATTTTTGTAAGTCTTTATTCTTGGCATACATTTTTATAAGCATTATTTCTATTTATTACAAGGAAATGCCATAAAGTAATTGGTATTTATTATTCTTTTCATTTTAGGTAGAGAAGCACAGAATATATAATTTGATCAAAGTAAATAAAAAAGGTTATGATAATTCATTAAATCTCAAATTCACTTCTGTCTGATTCTAGATATTGTTCATAATAATTCTGATATTAAGTGAAATGAACTAAGATCTCACTTTTTGCCTTATTTTCCCACCAGTTACTCCTAGGTACTTAGTGCCAAGGAACAAGTAATACACTTGCGTGTAGGGGTATAGGGAGAGGAAGATAAGTATGCTTCGTTATTTACTCTGCCTGCTGGCTCAGGGGTACATTCTGATTATCTCCTTTGGCAGGAAGTGAGAGCATGGCAGGGCCAAGTAGATGAGGCTACGCCTTGTGAGGAAAGCTAAGTTCAACTCAGATTACATCAGCAAACCCATTTATCATTCTAATGAAACAATTTTTGTTTTTCTAGCAGTTTTACACAACAAAAATCAATAAAAGGTGATGCCTATCTGTCTGATTCTTGTATTTCCTGCTCAGTTTTATTCATTTGAGCAGAGAGGACAGATGCGATCACTTATCTCTCTATCTGCAATGTCCGATAACCTGTTAAGATCATGGATTTGTGGCATAATAATCACTGGTTATCACTTGTCACTTGCTTGAAAATAATACACTGGTCATTTGCTCAAGGTGTATTTACTACTTCGTTTGGGGAAGAAATTATTTACCTGGTCCTCAAATATGGAAAATACCCCCTAAAATGACCACAGTGAATGACACCACATGGAATCCCCTCCCCTTGAATATAGGTGAAACCTGTGACTTACTTTAAAGTAAAATACAAAAGTAATAGGCTGCAACTCTCTTGCTATGTTATACTTTGAGACAAAGGTGATGGAGAAATCATTTTCCTTCTTTCAGATTAGGGAAAAAAAATTCTTTTGCTGCCTCTGAAGATATAAACTACAATGCTATGAGAAAGCTTATGAGGGAGCCTTTAATGTTCAGCATGACCTTAGTCAACAACCAGCAAGAAAAACATAAACCATAAGGAGACAAATTCTGAAATCAACCCAGGGAGTGCTCAAGTGTGTCCTTACCCAGATAAGCCTCCAGGTGAGAATGCACTATTAGCTTGGTCTTGATTGCACCCTTGTAAGAAGCTGACTAGAGGCTTGAGCTCAGTAGTTGTTGGGCTTATAAGTGTGAATATTAAAAATAATATATGTTGCTTATTTTAATCCACTAACTTTGTGATAATTAGTTGCATAGCAGTGGGAAAAATATAGATCCATAATTGAAAAAATCTTACTTGTGACTCAGCACAATCCCTCATGGCACAACCTGCATGATTGTCTTGCATCATTAAGCTATCGTGATGGTGAGAGAAAATGATATCCTTAGAAAGATCCCCTTCAATTAACAACATACTAAATAAGAAAACAAAAATTTCATCATGGACTTAAATAATAAGGTTTATGCATAACAGGAATGTATTATCTGATGGTCGTTGGAATCTCTACTTAATTCACCGGCTGGTTCCTTCATTAAAACTATCATTACTGAATGACAGTAGTCTTCCACAAACTCAACTTAGCTACACCAAATTTATCAACCATGTAAAATGTGCAATCTTTGTTATAACAGGTTTGCACGATCACCAGGACTCAGTTTTCATTCACATGGAACAGACAATAATTAAGAGCTTACTTTTAAGACAATGTTAACTCATCAGTTATGTATATTACACTGTTCAAAGTGACCTGACATTATTAAAATGACACAGAACATCAGTGACATCATGCAAATTGGGCTACATGAGCAACAAATGCCCAGCATATTGGAAGTCTTTTTTTACACATCCACTATAGAGCACAAGGAGGTCTGGCCCATAAATAGCACTATATTACATTGGCACATTGCTAATCTGGTTAGGGATTCTGTGATTATAGGCCCACTGAGACACCATATCCAAAACACATGAAATATAATTGCATCTTTTTTCATAAGTATAAAAAGAAACAGGCCGGGGATGTAGCTCAGTGGCACCACACCAGCCTTGCAAGCACAAGGTCCTGAGTTTAATCCCTGTTACCAAAAAAAAAAAAATATGAAGGAAAGAATACAATCTTTTATATATGTTTTTACATTATAATGGCAGCATATTTATACCTAAGAGTATTGTTCAAGCCCATAGTGTCCATGGCATTAGAAAGTGTCAGCTTTAAGTGTTACCAAGAGCAAGAAAGGACTCTGAGGAGTTTCAGACTGCAGTGCAAACACCCCTTCCACTTGGGACTTGTGATCTGTCAAGTTCTGTGAGAGTAGATATATTAATATTAGAAATAGAATTGTAGAGTTTATGGACAGCCCTAATGATAGAATAATAATCTAAGACCCTGAAATTCTAAAATAAAGACATGATATCTTAAAATAAAACAAAACTAACAAAACAATCCCTGAATATTGTGGGTGTCAGTATGATGAAGTACACAAAAATAGGAAAAGCAAGTGACCATGACTTTGAAATTCTTAAACATGATTTGAATTCTTTCTGTTCCTCAAGCCATAATGCTGGCAATGAAGACAATGGTCCATAATATAATATAATCAGTACATCTGGGATGGCACAATCAAGACCAGAAGACAAAATCAGTTTATATGTTTGAGTTTCCCTGAACCCTATCATCATCTACCCAATGAAACCTGCTCTTCTTTGGCTTGTACTCATGGTTCTACAGTAAATCACTTTTGACCAGTTAACACAGGACAAACACACACACACTACCTTGATATATCTATGCAAGCTGAAAGTGGAAAGGAGACATCACATCCTCACTTGGTCATAGCTTTGTACATTAGTAAAGTAATATTTTCCCAAAGGCAGAGCTTTGAGTGGTACACTTGATCATCTACAATGTACATGAAGAAACATGACAAATATTTGAATACTTTTGGATTGGAAGAGGATTCCATAAAGGATCACAATGATTTCATTAAGAACCAAGAAATATGACAGCTGAACTCATTTACTTCAGCTACCCTAGAACTTGTAGATGGGAAAATGAATGAGATTGAGATCAGGGACAGCTCTAAATGCTTGGGCTCTCATTTCCAAAACTGACCTTGCTGTTGCTTTTTTTGAGCATTTGAGCACCGCACAAAAAGACTAGGTGTAGCCGAGGGCCTCTCAGAGTACCATTCCATGAGCAGAAAACTAGACACATGGTGGTGATTTTAACTTATCTTGTACCTGTAGTTCTGGATGATGAAGATGTAAATCCCTCTCTTTCCAAAGGAAGAATGTTTATGCCAGAGAACTAAGAATGATTGCATTGAACTATAATATGGGCTTTTGAGAAATAAATAATATTAAATGAAGTCATGAGAATGGCTCCACCATGATAGTGTTAGTTGCTTTATAAGAAAAAGAGGAGAGAGCTGAGGTAGTATTCTTGCTCTGCATGACTTTTGCCATGCAAAAAGGCCCTCATCTGATACTGATTAGATTCCGGTGCCATGCTCTCAGACTTTCTGGGCTCAGTGACCATGAACCAAATATATTTGCATTCTTTAAAAATGATCCAGTCTCATGATTTCTGTTGTAGCAATAGAAAAATGGACAAAGTGTCATGGACTTTTTCCTAGAGAAGACAAACTGCCTATATTTTCATAATATAAACAGTTTAACTTTTCAGAAATGCAGGTTAGGATACTAATTTACTTACATTTTATGGAAAATGTCATTATTGTGTGTAACATTTTTAGATCTCAATTTTATTAATGATATTTCTTTGCCTAGACCTTTAAAGAGATCAACTAGCTAAAAGTCATCAGCTTCCACCAGTACTTGGAAAATGAAAATTGTATGCTAGTTTGCTGCTTTTGCTACTATTTGGCTTCAACTAACCACCTTATGTATGTTACGTTAATTAATAACATAATCTGTTACATAAATTAATTTTGTTTCTTATTTTTACTAAGGTATTCTTTTTTTCCAATATGAGTATGAAATGCTTCGATTCTTTTATTGCAGCTTGCAAAGAGTGATTATACTTTCTAGAAATGAAAACAAGTTGAGATCATTTAAAGGTCTTTCATGGGAGGTTTAGAAGCTTAAGGTACTGTGTGTGGCCTGAAGAAATCTCATCATTAGATGTTTTTGAAAGCCCTTATTTGTGTTTCACTCTGTCTTGATATGTCTTTAGTTTCTTTAATCAATGAACACAACTGCTCCACACGGCCCCTGAGGCAGAAGTTGCCATAAACACTCAGTTCTCAGGATAAGAAAAAAGCAAACTGAAAAAGGTTGTTGAGAATGTTTAGTAGTTTCTCTGACAGAAGTTTTCAATCATCCTACAGACACCACACATTGCGACTGGCAAATGTATCTTGTCAACTGAATTAGCATCCTCCATATTCGCTGGTGATTACATTATTGCGTCAATTTTAAAAAGCAAAGGATCAAAGTGTTTTTTTTAAAAATTCTAATTGGTCAGGGAAATATGACAACAAAATCCTAATAAAAGTCAAGGAAATATGATAACAAAATCTTAACAAAAGAAATCCTTTAAAAGCACCGATTTGTTTACATTTTCTCTTGTATGGACAAAAATGAAAACATAGAGTTGAATACATTTTCACTTTAATCTATAAAACAAAATCTGCTGTGGCAAGAGAAACAGGTTAATATAGAAGAAATAGTCATATCCTGGAAAGCAATTTTTATGTGGCAATGAATTCTTGAGATTACAGCATCTAATTTAAGAAGTAAGTGTCTTTTCTTCTTCTTCTTTCTTCTCTTTCTCCTTCTCCTCCTTCTCCTTCTTCTCCATTTTTTAAAAATTAGGCAGTTTTGAGGAATGTCTGAGTTGTACCAGTCACTCAATATCAAATTTTGTTAATTGCTAAACTACTAACTTCTGTTATTTTTTTTATGAAGAAGGATATTCACTGTACTTGTCTCTCAGGATTGTTTAAAATGTAAAAATAAAATGCAAGAAAACAAGTTGACAAAGAGCTTGTCTGTGATATATTTTAGTTCTTCTCATCATTTTCATTTTTTACTACTGTTTCATTGGCATCTGAGTAGGTTTTTATGATAAAACTAGGAATCTGCAATTGTAGTAATTTTTGTTTTGTTTTGTTTTAATCTCTTCTGGCTCTTTTTTTGTTTACCACCCTAGTATCACCTCCCCAGAGAAGGCTTCCTGTAATTCTAATTAGTCCCAGTAAGTAATTCTAGCTCATTAACCTGTTTCTCTTTATTCTTAGCACTTGTGATAATGATCTTTTTACCTATGTACTGTTTTACAGTTTATTTTCATATATATACTATCACTAAGATAGGAGACTTTGCCTCCCCATGCTCTATCCACATCAGTGTTCAGTAGTCACTCTATAAACATTTGTTAAATTAATAAGTGGACATTAACATATCTTTACTTCTTCACTACAACTTATTTATTCCCCAAAAGACCACTGGGGTAAACAAGAATCCTGTTTATGAAATATAAGCTAGTTAAGTGGAGTTAGCCTCAAAAAAGGAGAACAGTATCTTAAGAGTGTTAGCAGTGTCTCGAAGTGGAAAAATGGGGGACAATTTTGTTGGGGATTTAAGGATTAAATTGAGTGATTTTAAGGTGGGTTAAAAGTTATAAACAATTGGAATATTTGAATATGTACTGGTACCTCGGTTTGTGATGGTAGCTGTGTTTGTGTTTGTGTGGGAATATGGCCACAGTCATGTTTGTAATGCAGAGTTTGCAAACAGAGACAAAATTTTGCTCAATGCTTTTGTTTGCAAACCAAATTGTTAGCAAAAAGAAGCACTTGTGAACCAAGGTATTACTGTAATTGTTTTGTATGATAGGCACAAGAAGATGAAGCTCTTGAAATAAGCTTTAATGAGAAGACTATTTAGTTTTTACTATGGTTTGGTTTAGTGTCCCCAAAGACCCGTGTGTTAGAGTCTTGATTCCAAACTGGTTGCACTACTGGAAGGTGGTGGAGCCTTCGGGTGGTGAGAGTTAGTGAAAGGAAGTTAGTGCACTGAGGACGCTGTTGAAGGGGATATTGGAATTCCCACACTTCTTCCTCTCTCGGATTCCTGGTTGCCATGAGGTGAGCAGCATCCTCCACCACTAACTCCAACCATGATTTTATTGCCTCCATGGCCCAAAGCAAAAGGCCCATTGATCATCTAATTAAATAATTGAAACTCCCAGCCAAAAGAATCCTTTCCTCATTTTAATTTGATTATTTTGGCTATTTTGTTATAATATTGGAGAATTCAACACAATTGTTATGGTGTCTCACTTTCTAGGAACAGATATTTCTGTGGTTTGCATCTGAGCTGTTTTTGGTTGTTCTCAACATTGCTTAGCAAAGAATAAGGAATTGGATTTAATCTAAAAATTAACAAAGGGACCCATAAATGAAATGGTATCATATTGTATAACATGTGGACAGAAAAATATTTAGTTTCAGATTTTAGATTTATTTGCTTTTGACACATGGTGTCTTCTTTATTTTTGTACTTCCATTACTTGTTTATATTCAACTTCACTCAATTTTGATTCCTGTTTTCATTTTGTTTCTGGATTAAAATATTCTAGATTGCCTCTTATTTGCATAGTTTCATCTCCTTTATAAAATAAATATATATAGTTATCAACCATTTAATGTGGATATATGTAAAATTCAGTCTTAGACATTGTTATATTTTTACTCTCCCTTTATTGACTTAAATAGGCCATGTTTCTCCATAATTCAGCACCTATTCTCCTTCCTTAAAATACTCACTGTCTTATTCCTTTTCATCTGTTAATTTTAACTTCAAATATTTCTTCTATGGATCATTCCCACAGTAGTATAATCAACAAGTTGACTAAAACTTCAAAGGCAATAGACATGATGACATTAACATTTAACGCATATTAACTCCAATTTTACTATTTTTATGTTTTCTTTATCTCACATTAAGAATGCAAATTTTTATGATAAAAGGTTTTGCAATATACAATTTTATATGCTCTGGAGACTCTCATGTATATATAAAGTGTCATCATTTAGAGATTTGAAATTTACTTTGTGAAATTTAATAATAAGTATTAGTCAATGGTGTCCCGGCCCGCGGGTAAGTCAATGGAGACCCTAGGGGGGGAGTGAGAATGACAAAGGACAGGGGACACGAGAGATGGAGACAAGACAGGTTTCTGATCAAGTCTCGTTTATTGCGGAAGCTGCTACA
>NW_004624840.1:2958705-3039827 GCF_000247695.1 Heterocephalus glaber
TTATCTCTAAGAAAATAAGTAAAATATATTTTGAAAACTGGTCTTTAGGTCATTTAAATTTATTTGACCAGAGTGAGCTTTGCAAAGTAAGGGAAAGCATTTTGAATGAATATTTTGACCCCGTGTCCTTATAGCCTATAAAATTATTTAAACCATGTCTTTTGTTTTTTCTCCTGGCACAGAAGTGTTTTCTTTCATAATCTAAATATTTGCAAAAATATAGTACTTTGAGATTAGTGTTTTTATAAATAAGACAGAGTGATGTTGATAAAAACTAAGAAAAAGAGAAAAGGTCTATGGATTATGTTATATTTCTTTATGTCCTTGAAGGTATTTTATGCTCTTTTCAATTTTTGATCCCAAAATAAATTTGTGAGTGTACCTATACCTTCAAATAAAAGGATGGATGGAGGACAAAAGGATTTGTATCCAAAGAAACAGGACAATAAAATAAGTTGCTAAAAATTAGGGCAGCATGATAGACAGGAAACAATTAAGGCCCTGCAATTCAGAGATAGGGAGAAGTAGTGGGCATGGAGTCACATAATATGACAGGTGAAGGATGAGCGGGGCATTCGTATTGGAAAAGGAGGATGATGGAGCGCTTGGATAGGAGGGGAAATCAAATGAACATCTGCTGACTCAAAATATGTAGCAACAACCCAAAGGTGAGATATGAAACTAAACAGGAAATTAGTACTTAAAAGAGTTCCAGAATGTTTATAAGAAATTAAAGTGATTTCATGAAGATCAAACAGATTCAGCTGTTCCTGAAGGAAAAACACATTTTGTCTTTCAATGCTTCCTTCTTTGATATGTATTTAAATATTAGTTTATCTTCTAAAAATTTAATACATTTTCTAAAACTCCTAATATACCGTACACACTAGATTTTATTTCTAAAATTCCATCTTTGAAATAATCTTGTTCTATATTAAAAAAGAAATTCACAAAGTGTCTTTTATGACTGATTACTTTAAAACCTCAAAAGGTATTGATATACAGTCACATAAATAAATATTTAGAAACTTTTTCATATATGAAAGTTAAATTTAAGGCCATATAGTTTGTATTATTTCCAATTTCCTTTTATATCACTTTCTGAAAATTCAGATTTTAAAAGGGATAGACAAAATTTAAAAAAAACCAAATGGCCATCACCCTTTTTCCAAGAAAGAAGAAAAAAAAGAACAAGCCATAGAAAAAATATATTATTACACAAAGCAGGTCCAGGTATGGTAGGCAATGTAGGATATCTTTAATAGTAATTTTCATTTAAATACATTAAGAGTACATGAGAGAAGACAATCTGAAAGAATATACATTTTTTCAACAAGAGATAAACATCATTTACCCAATACCAATTGACTTCATAGTTACTCAGAAGAAGGTGAATAGAAATGAGTAAATGGTATCTAGTGTCTATATACACTGTACCAGTACAGTGTGCCCTAAAAATTTTTTCTAAGAAATAGTTTGTGTTCATGTTTCTGTAAGCTAGCTGATGATAACACTGAAATGTAGTCTCTGTAGGCACATAGATGAACATTTTGATGTGCAAACTGGCTCCAAATATTTACACTAATTTCCCGTGTGTGGAGAGGCATTTGTTAAAAAGCAACTAATGACAATCACAAGGATATTATACAACTAAGATCAAAGAATGTTTCTGTGATGTGAAAAAAAGGAAATAACAAGGCTTTTATAGTATCTCTTGTGGTAAAGGAGATTGACTCCTTTGTTGTTGCTCAAGGGTAAGTCCAGAGAGAAATTCATCAGTTTTTTTCATCCTTAGGTGAATGTAACATGATCTGTGATAGTAAAAGTAGGTTGGTTTTTAGTTTCTTAGCTATTGTCTTTGTTACTTTTCTCTTATTGCTGGAACAAAATACCCAATTGTGGGAAATTGTAGAATTTAGCTATCTAGTTGTAAGAATAGATCACAAGAAGTCTGTTAACTGAGAAAATTAAGTCGTTTCTGGGAAATTCCACAAGTCTGTTTGTTAAAAGAATGCCAGAAAACTTTAAGAGACAATGTGAAAGTTTCATGGGAGAAAAACAGGTTTTCCTAGTTTTCTTATTTACCATTTCCTGGGATCAGAGAACAGTGATCCAAGACTCTACAGGTGGTGAGAGAGATACAACTCACTATGCACATCTGTGATGTTTGTGGTGGGCCGGTGGGCTTGATTTCGGCTGAAGTCGTCCTGCTCTCTTGGTACCATCTGATAAGAAGAGGGCTGCAGTGTGCTCTTTGATGTACAGGATTGGTAAACGGAAATGGGTGACTTGTGAATTCGCCTGCAGCTTTTATGAGTCACTTAAAGTCACTTGTCACTAGAGGTTAAAATCAGAAAGACAATAGCCAGAACAACTAAGCTGCTTTCCTACTTGTATAAAAGCCTTGCTTCTTCCCTTTGTGATTGTGGAATAGTGCCAGAGGAATTAAAATGCTGTTCGTCCCCCAGGCTGTCTCCTTTTCTTTCTTTAAAAGTCGGTGCTTTCCAGGGTCTCAGGTCTACCCTCTAGAGAGATCACCAACACCCGATCCCCACAGGTTAAGGGAGGAAAGGTTTATTTGACTTACAGTTCCTAGAGGTTTCAGTCCATACTTGGCTGGCTCCAAGGCAGAGTGGCATATGACAGGGGCTTCACAGAGGAGAAGCAGTTAATGGCAGGAAAAGACAGCAAAAGCAACAAGGGGACTTAGACAGTCCTTCTGCCCCTTTTATCTCATCCAGACTACTTAGGGCAGGTAGCACTCACACCCTTAACCCTAGTGCCCTTGAGCCTAGCACTGTACCATGAATCAATCACATTCTAAATACAGTCACCTCTGAAAAAGTTCCACCTGCGATTGCATAAGGCTTTGGGGGGACATCTAGACACAAGCCATAACGGTTACATTTGTAACTGCTGTTTGGACTTAAACTTCCTCCAAAGCCCTGATATGATTCCACTGTTTATTTCAGTCATAATACTTTTTTCGATATCCATTACTTTGATACAATTTTCGGAGGTACCTTAGTTTACGAACTTAATTTGTTTTATGATCTTAGGGAAGATGGCTGTATTTGTGTTTGTGTGGGGAAGATAGCTGTGGGCATGTTTGTCATCCTATTCAGACTTTGCGAACAGAAGCAAAATTTTGCTGACCACTTTTGTTTGCAAACTTAATTGTTTGCTAACAGAAGCATTCATGAACGTAGGTATTGCTGTATTTTTAAACTCTTACTGAAACTGCTTGCCAAAGCCCAAAATTCCAAGTCAGTAGCAGTTTTTAACCACTGGAGAATTATGACACTACTGAAACATTGTTACTGAGAACTTCCTTTAGATTTGGAAGTTCTTGGCAGAAATGCAGGAGACTTTATTATGAAACACTAAATCATAAACATCATTACAAAAATACTGGAGGATTATAGCAAAAATAATTGTATTTTTCTCTAGAACTTAAAACAGCTGCATCTTTAATATTATATTTACTATTTATAATCAATTCATATTTAGATTATAGATACTAAATGACAATGTATAATTTCCATTTAAAGTACCATAAGCTGTCAAAATGATAAATAAACACTTAAATTTTGTTCGCACCTAAATTTTATACAAGCTTTCCTAAGGGTATTTGCATCTTTTCCTAGCCCAGCTGTATTCTAAGCCAAGTAGCAAAACCACCTACATAAACCACCTGCTCATTACTAGGTCTCTAGGCTGCCCTTTCCCTCTTTCTTTGTTAAGCAGTTATAGTCTATTTATATACCATTGCTAGATCAAAATTTCATGCTTGTTGTTATTATCAAGAGCATACATCCATCTTGGTCTTGAACCAGTGTCAAAAAACAGAATAAGCAAAATCATGATATTCTTGAGTCTATTCTTAGTGCAGAATAGCCACTTCAGTCAACAAATACCTTCTATACTATTCCCAGGATCATGAAGAAACTGACACAGATCACCAGGAAACACTATCTTGCCTTTGCTCTCTGATCCTTTAATAAAGCTTATGTTGGAACTTCTGATCTGATGTCATTCATTCATTCCTTCTGCTTTGGTTTCCCCAAAGTTCATGTGTTAGAGGTCGCATCATCAATGTGCTCATGTCAAGGTGGTGGCACTTTTAAGAGGGTGGGGATGGTGGAAGATGGTTAGGTCATTGGGAATGCCACCTTAGGAAGGTTACATGTAGTTCTCACAGGATCTTACTTAGTCCCTGTGACAGTGGTTTGTTGTAGAAAGAGTCTTGATCCCAGAATATCTCTCACATCCTGTCTCCTCATGTGATTGCTCTTTCCCTATTACACATATTTGTGACATAGTCATACAACAGATTGTGATGCAGCCAAGGAAGCCTTCACCAAAGGCTGGACATTTAGCCTCCAAAATTGAGCTAAATAAACTTCTTTTCCTTCTAAAGTACCCAGACTCATGTATGTTATTATACCAAAACAAAACAGACTAAAAATCCACTTTCCTTTCTGTCCCTTTTGTGAATAAGAAAACTACTTCTTTTGTCCACTATATACTGAACACGGTCAGTATCATTGGAATATAATAATAATACTCAAATTTACTGAGTGAATGAAGTGTATACTGAGGTAAAAGTTTAGACTTACCAGTCATAATGCAGCTTATGTGTTTATATTACACTTCCTTTAGAGAAAATAAGAATGGGGCTTAGAGTAGTTAAAACAACTTAAGCAAGATTTCACAGATAGTCAGAAGGAGTAGAGTTGGAAATCAGGTTCTAGATTTTCATAGATCATTTTATGCTACAAATAAAACTTATACCGCATAGAGAATTATAACATAGATAGGCTAACATATACCTGTGTTTACTGTGTTGAGGTAAGATATAGAAGGTATGATATCACATGTAGATGGAAAATACTTTTGGATCAGTGACCTAATTCATTATCATGTTGTTTCCAGTGACTCTAAATAGGTCATTATGTAAGTTAACAAATGAAAAGGGTCCATTGTGATCATTAAATTATGTTTGCCTACAGCACATTTGCTTTGCCTTTTTCATGTGTGTCTATACTGATGGCTGGCATGTTCTCATACCCATCTACTTCTCAATTCCCTTCTTAAAGTAGAAGAATTTTTAAATAATTTATCAGTTGTTTTTTATTAAATAGAATTACTTACTTTAACTTAAAAAGTATAACTCTTGTAAAATCAACACAAATTAACTATTAACTTACAACATGTTTTACATCTCCCGTATTTACAGTATTTTTACAAACTTCTTAACCCTCTCTCTGCCTTAAGCTACTGCTCTATTTTTATTTTTTCACAAAAACTCAAATACTTGACTATAACCCATCTCAACTTTCTGAATTTCTTTCCTTTGTGAACTTACGTCCTCAGCTCCCCACTGCAGTTGTTCATGTATATGTCACCACTGACCTCTTATTATAAAGAACAATACTCCTTTGTCTCTCTTCTTCTTACATGTTCTCTTAGAAGCACTCAAAAAAATTGAACAGCTCCTCCTTCTTAAAACACAAAATGCCCTTGACTTTTGTGATTCTACTGACCCTTGATTTCTCTTGCTTTTCTGCTGTGCCTGTCTGGGTTCAATTTCTTGGATCTTTCCACTTTTGTCATATTTTAAGTATAGTTGACTTCAAGGATGAACTACTTTTCAGCTCCCTTTTTTTAGTTTTGTAGTTTGTGCAGTCCTTTACCTGGTAATCATGTTCTGGATGTAAATATGGATTTATCTGTGTATGTGCTCATTGTTGCCATATGTGTACTCAGCCTTGAATTGCATCCTGAAGTTTAGAATCTTATAACCCTACCATTGACCCCATTTAGTCTTCAAAATTGAGCTAAATAAATAAACTTATTTTCTTTATAAAGTGCCTAGCCTCCAGGGTGATGGACTTGTTCACTCATAAATTCGTACTTTCTTTTACCAAGTATCCCTTTCTTTGCAATCAAAAAATTTTATAGATGCAGAAAATTAAGTTTTGAACAAGCTAATCCCAATGGTCCTTTTTTGACCCAGTTTTCAAGGAATGAATTCTTTTTGACCTGCTAAGACATTTTGAACCATAATGAGAAACTTAAAGCAATATAAGAGCACTTCTGAAGTCAAGTGTTAAATTCTTCTTTTAGGAAATATTTTAAAAATTGAATATAAAAATATTGACGTAATTATAAGTTTACTCAAAGATACATACTTCTTTATAGATCATCTATTTTGTTTTGTGGATCTTAGAATCCACTTTTTTTTTTCTTCTTTCCAATCATGTACTGCAATATTCCAAGATAATGGCCAAATCTTGCCTTTTTAATAATTATGCATGTCCTTTCCAATCAATTTAAACAGCCACATTTACTCACATCTACAATGAAGCTGCTACTATTTAATGAGTAAAATTAGTGGTAAGAAAATAAAGTGGTTTAGATTTAAGGTTTTTCTTTTGGGTTAATAGACAGAGGGTATGAGCCTGCTCAAAATACAGACTGGAGAACAGCCTTCCTCAAACACTAATTGTAGTATAATATCATGGAAGAACTTTAAAAACTATGTCTGTGTTCAAATTATATACCTAAAGATATTTATTTAGTTGGTCTTGCAGTAGGGCTGAGTTTTTGTTAGTATATATTTTTAAACCTGCATTATTTTGACGATTCTCAAATACCTGAAATGGTAACTGCTTAAGAATGACCAAGCACAAGCAATACTGGTTGCGCAGTAGTCCCAGTACTTGGGCAGCTGAGGCAGAATGATCACCATGAGTTCAAGGCCAGCATAATCTACATAGCAAGACCCTGTCTCAAAACAGAGCAAAACAAAACAAAGAGAATGACCAGACAAGTATGAGAGTGTCAGTGAAGATAGAATAAGAATAGATAAAACATTTAAAAGATTATTTTAAGTTTTTTATATGGTTCTGGAGGTGTAGGCAAGGTTCAGAGAAACAACACTGGATGAAATCTGCAACAGCAGGATTTGTTAGTTTACCAAATCTGTAAGCTAAGGTAAAGAAATATTGTTATTAGGATCTGTAGCCAGGGAAAAGGGGTTTATGGGGAGGAAAGTTAGCCACGAGTAAACAGAATTCTTCTATTATGATAAATTAGTAGTTACAATAAGTCCCTTAGGATATGCAAGAAATTTACTATCTATTACTATCTATTTACTATTTATATATTTATATATTTACTATCTATTTATATAAACACCAGAAAATGGAGTATTGTGTAGTCTGAGTAAAGAAATGGTGAGTCAGTTACTTACATTGTGACCATGTATTATTTGGAATAAAACTGCTTTTGCAGCAAAGACTTTGGCAAACTGAGAGGAATATTTGATACATCATTAAAACATTAATGAGGCAAAGGACTGCCTCTTTCCATCTTTACTAAAGGGATGAGACAAGCAGTATGACAAGCTCAGTGTTATAAAAGCTCACATGGAGGTGTGTCCACAGGACCAGGAGGATTCCTCAATGCTGAGTCCTGTCTCTTCCTTCTGACCAGGCTTACACAACCAAAGATCAGAGCAGAGTGGTCATATGAGTAGCTGAATGGCATAGATAGAATTCAGAACCATCTTAAGGATATTATGTGAAATTGAAAATAATGACCAGAACATGGTGTAACTGAAAAAATTACAAAGGTTCTGTTAGGAGTGTCTATAGGTAGAAACTTATTTCTAACACCATCTGATAAGGCTAAGGAGATTGTCTTGCCTAGAAATTGTTTTAAAGAATTCTTGTGAGTTAGATGCCTTACAATGAGTTCACTCTACTTATGAGATGCCTCTATCTTTCTTCATGGCCTGTAGGACTGTGGCTTATAGTAAAGATTTCAGAATGCAGGTGTAGGCAGAGTGCTAAGTACCACATTTAATCTAGGAGGGAATAGTTTAATATTTAAAGAAGACGATTTGCTATTATAGGTCTTCCAGAATGCAAAATTTTTGAATATTCTCAGGAGCTAAAATGAATAGTAAATAGTAAATGAAAAAGTGAATCAAATAACTTAGAAGAGTATTGAAGCTGTGTTTCACTTTGAAATACATTGAAATTTCTTGTTAATGGATAATTACTTGTCACATTCTCTTTGATTTTAGCAATGGACTAGAAAATCCAAGGTCCAGTCAAAACTGTGAATATAATTACCATCCCCTCATCAATGTCAGATCCCCCAAATGCTAATGTTTTAGCATAAGGGTAAAATATAAATAAATAAAAAATTATGATTCTCTTCATAACTCTGGACTTCTAGGAGTTTTTCTTTTCTCAAAGTTTAGTGCTGAATAAATGCAAAACACTTATTCTTTCACAAAGTAATAGCCAAAATGAATCTAAATGTGTATTTCAACTCAGAATTAAATACATTTCTGTCACAGTTTGGGTAACTATAACAAAGATGCTCCTGATGAGGGCATGCTTTTTCATTCTACAATGGCCATCTTCTTGCTGTTTTCATATAGAGTGCACAATAAGGAGAGAGGAAGCACACTCTTTTCTACCTTTTCTCATAAAAGTGTTAATTCACTGATGAGGGCTCCATCTTCTGATCTAATTTATGCCCAAAGGCTTCACCACTAAACACCTTCATATTCTAAAATATGAAATTTGTTGTAATAGAAGAAATCAGTCTATATATGCCACTTTGTAGAAAGCTCAAATTCATAAATTTAAATTACAATTGTCCCAGAAAGAGATTGGCGAATCTTGCCTCCTTATATATATTAGATTCTTACAAACTAAGAATCTGAGTACATCAGTGCTTCACAGTTAAAAAAATGAATGAACATATAAGAAAATAAGGCATTGTGGGCAAAAATCTACCACCAGAATCTAGTCCCTTGTAAGGATAAAAATATTTATTGAAAAAAACCCAGATATGGTGACACTAATAAAAATATATATTTATACACAACTGATTTAAATATAAATATATACTTTTTATATTCAATTTATAAATGAATGGCAAAAATAATTATTTAATGATGGAATTGTCCAAATACTTGGGAAGATTTGAAAACTATATGATCCATTCAATTACCACTTATTTACATTTTACCTAAACTTATTTTCCATACATAACTTGTGACAATAGAAGAAAAAATACTGAAAGCTTGAAAACAAAGTATATAAATTGTGATAGTCTATATGCAATATAATTATCCACTGAAGAAATTTTTTAAAAGATTTAATAATTTGAATTTTAAAATTTGTTCTTATATATGCAATCTTAAGAAAAATTAACCAACATATGTAAAACTACAACATACTGTATGGTCTTTCAAAATAAATCCATATTTCTAAATTTGAAGTCTCAATATTATTTGATGGCTGAATTGTGAATTCAATCTTAAAGTCATTGAAAAACCAATCATGAAAAAAATTAGTAACTAAGTGTTCATTGGAAGAGTAAAGAATAGGTGACATGCTCCTAAAGAATAACATGATGTGTCTTCTCATTATTAAAACTCGTCAAAAAGTATTAGTAGTAAGAATTGATAGTAAAATAGATAGTAAAATAGAAAAAAAATATTTAAAATTTTTCACTGTTAGTTAAAGAAACTTAAATTGTGAAAGAATGCTTTTCAGATTATGGGATAAAAGGTAACAGAATTAGAAGATGGGGTTGCTGTCAAAGTGCATTTACTCAGAAATATTGTAAAAGCAACCTAAGTATATGAAAAATGGATCCAAGATTGGTAGATGATACCAATAAGAGTAGCCTAATAATAATTGCAATAAATGGAATAATCAGAAGGTAACAGGAGTAGCATAAAATTCTGTTTATAGATATAATAGCAGAAAAATTTCTAATTATAGGAAAAGAATTAAGCATAGAGATAAGTGAGACATACTGAACTTCAAATTGGCACAATCAAAAGAGAATCTTTCCACATCACATCGTAGTCAAAATCCTAGAAGTCCAGGACAAGGACAGATTCTTAAAATTTGTTAGAGAAAAACAGTGAATCACTTGTAAAGATAAGCCTATTATAATCACATCAGACTTTTCAACACAAACATAAAAGCTGGAAGAGGTTGGAGTAAAGTGAGGCTTGGAAGAAAACAAATTCCAACCATGATTTATAAATTCTGTAAAACTTTCTTTCATAATTAATGGAGAATTATTTCCATGACAAGGAGGACCTCAAGAAATTCATGAGCACCCAATCGGCACTACAGAGATTCTCAAGAATATTCTAGAAAGAGACAGTGAAGCCAACAATACTAAAACATCTAATAGAACAAATATACTAGGTAAGGTGAGCAGTTAAGCCAAAGAAGAAAAAAAAAAAAAAGGAAATGAGTAAGAGGAAATTAGTAAAATCTCAGGAATAAATCAATGACTTTCAGTAATGACAGCTAATGTGAATGGTCTCAAATCCCAAACAGAGGACACAGATCCATAGAATGAAATAAAACCTAGTGATATGTAGTATACAAGAAATACATTGAATCCCAACAATACTTTACAGATAAAAAAAATCAAAGGGTGGAAAATATGCATTGAGTATCCATAAAAAGCTGGAGTATCCATCCTAATATCAGACAAAGTGGATTTCAAGGTAAAATTTGTCAGAAGAGGCAAAGAAGAAACTAAATATTGGGTAAGGGAACTATTTAACAAGAAGAGATAATGATTTTACACATATATGAACCAAGCTTTGGCACATCCAACTTCATAAAGCAAATACTGTTGCCCATAAAAAGTCAGATTAACACTAGTACAATTCTAATGGAGCTCTCAATACCCCAATGACTGGTCAACTAGACAAAAAAAATCAACACAGAAATATTGGAGTTGAACCAAACCTTTGAAAAAATATACTTAATATGTATCTACAGAGTGTTCCACTGAACAACAGAATACACATTTTTCTCATAAGCACATGAGACTTTCTCCAAAAGAGACCACATCTTAGCCTATAATGTATGCTTGATTAAATGCAAAAGAATCAAAATTATTTCATGCATGTTATCAGAACATAGTGCAATGAAATTAGCAAACAACAACAAAAGGAACCACAGAATTACAGTCATATGGAAATTAAACAATGACTTCCTAAATAATCAATAGGTCACAGAAGAAATCGTGGAAGAAATTAGACAATTCCTAGAATTAAACACTTATGCCAGTACAGCATACTAGAACCTATGAAACCCTGCTAAGAAGGACGTTAATAGCTTTGAGTGCGCAAATCAGGAGAAACACAACAAGTCCATATAAATAAGGTAATGACGCATGTCAAAATCCTAAAAAACTACAACAATGCAAACCCACATCCAGTACAAAGAAGAAAATTATAAATATCTCAATAGAAATCAATTTTATATCACACCTTTCATAGATTTTTGAAAAATAAATATTTAACTCATTTAACCAAAATGGATGGTTTAATTAGCTATATGCATTTTAGCTTTAGTTAATGCTTTGCTAGAAAAAAGAGGATGATAAGTTTTAAATGTAAATTGCTAGGTTTTGCTTATGACAATTATGCTGAATTCATATAAATCATTTTTTTTCAACTTTGTATTTCAAATTTGAGTATTTAACAGCTTTAATGTATATTTTTACTTTAGGGAAAGATACAAAAGGTCATATTTGCACCTGGCAGATTTATATTATTAGTCCAGTAATTAGAAGTAAGTCTAATAGTGAGAAAATACTATTTTGTTATCTTCAATGAATTGGTAACCCCTGTAAACTCTGGGAAACCTGATAACTCCTTCTCCTTATTATTTGAATGTATCAATCAACCGAATTACTCAACGTATAAAAGCATTAGAGATGACATTTTTATGTTCCTATTTCTAAATTTTCTCGTTTATTCTATGATTATAATTATCTTCATCACTGATATTCAATGCACATATTTTTCTGCTTAATAATACCCTCCTAAACATTATATACATAAATAACAAAGAATAGGTAGTAATTACTTTTAAGGCTACTTTTTTGTTTATTACTAGATAGGTTTTAGGATCATATGTTTTTATAATAAAACTTCATTTTCTAAAATTTGAGGTAGTACAATGAAATCAATTCAAAATTACTAACAATATATAAAAAATTTACATTGATTTTTATAAATTTAAAATGCATCATTTAACTGTACATAAAAATATAGAGTGTAAAAAGAAGTCAAACTTGTAAAATTCTTTGTGTATTTACCAGATTTCTATTCACCAGTTCTTGCTTTGCATTTGGATAGGGCAAATTTTCTCTATCCTAAAATCTTCCAAGTTGTGAAGCTCTTCAAAGTAAAAAAAATAATAATTTGTATATTTGTGAAATCTAAGTACTGATATCAAGAAAATGATTATGTATATGAAGTAGGGAGTATACATCATATAATTTTCATGTTTTTATGTTAGAAAGTAATTTTGTAAACCAAAATCATTGTTGGAAAAATAATGACATTTTATTATACAATATTTGTTATCTTGCTTGCAATGAACGTTGGAATTTATTTTACATTTCAAAACATTAAGATAGAGTTTGCCTAGCTTTAGAGCTACCCATTAATTGTGGTCACCTGAAATTCTGTATTTACTTTTTAGCTGTTATCTATTAGTTTTGTTATCCCAAATATTGACATCACCTAGGAAAAGCTGTAGTTTAATAAAAGCAATTGAAAGTGATTTTGCCCCTTTGCCCTCTGGTCATTTTATTTCCTACCATTTCATGTTACTCACCCCTACTTCTCTAGTCTCAGTGTGCCATTAGAAGAAAGAAGGAGGATTTCATATGGGACAATTTATGGATTAAATGGCATCTCTTGTAAGCTGTTCTTCAGTATTAAACCATCACAGAGGTAAATAAATTTTGTTCTCAGTTCTCTTGCTTGTAGCTTCCACTGTACAGAGTGACAGTACACACATGTATGAATAGTAATATTTGATGATTCCTGCAGCTTCATCACTGCTTAAATGCTATTGTTCACCTAGCACAGAATAACACCTGGGGCAAGTTGGTTCATCCTTACTGATAATCAAGGGAAGAAAAACTTCAGTCACAATTTGGGGAAAATCAGTAGTTTTTGGCAATTTAAATCAAAATTCAAACATAGACCTTGATTTAGAGGCCAAGACAAAGATGAAGAGGACACTACCCTGCTAATGTTTTTTTATACCATAGGTTCTCAACAATTAAGAGAAAGTTTAAGGTGAAAATTACATTTTGATGCACTACCAGCATTCTTCTATAATAAAAATGAGAATGAACTCTGTTGTATAAACTCTAATTTAGGACAGATTTTGGAACTTTATTATGATTGAATAAATGTTCCTATCATCTATAAATTTATTAGAAATCTTATATCATTATAAATTGTGTAATTTCTCCCAACTTGCCTATCGTCATTATTTAAAAATTTTTAGAATATTAAGACAAAATCATAAACTTAGAACAAATATATTGGTATCTTTACTGAAAGAACTCCTATTATTAAGATAAATGCATTACAATACCTCTGGGAAAGAAATTTCAGAGTCTTAGACTAATTTTTTTCTTTGTGGTTTTAAATAGTGTTTTTCAGAGCACTGTAACATTAATCTTTTATGGATATACTTCTGACTTCTGTTCAAGAACTAAACACATTTTAACGACTAATGACTTGGTAGTTTATGTGTTTTCAGACTATCAGAACTGTTGGAACAACTAGACCAGTATACAAGCTGTAGATAAGGTACAACCTAATATAGTTAAGAGGTAAGAGGCATAGGATTAAGGCAATATTAGGCTAAATAGAAAATAGTGTTCCATCAGGAGACAGAACTATGCTATATCAAACACTATTTTATGCAATATTAAAATCATTTAAATACAAAAGATTTAAAGAGCTATTCACTAATAAATCATTTAAAGAGGTAAAGAGAACCCTAACAAAATAATAGATCTAAGGATAAGCCCTAAATATTAACACAGAAAATTTGACCTTTCCTTTACCAATTTTAAGATTTCAGACCTGATAGGAAAGAGTATGACTTTGAGGGGGTAGTTGACAAAGTATGCTATGGTTCAGGGTTACAAATCAGGAAACTGCTCAATGCAGCACTGGTAATACTTCATGGAGAGCTGAGATGCTAGGAAGATTCATTGAGAAACTTTAGTGAGGTGTAGAGAAGATTTGGTGGCAAGTTGCTTATTGGGGTGATGCTAAACTCCAGGAGAGTTGCCTGGTTGGACAATTCTGAAATTCACTAGAGGGTGAGAACAGCTATGACTCTAGCCATGCACCAGAGGCACAAGAAAAACCAGGAGCACAGATTCCCTTCAGATGTGGTGTTCCTCTAGGACTCTCTGCTGGCAGGTATAACATCATACCAACTGACAACTGAGAAAAGTTTACAGATTTGTCCAGAAAACTGCTATCTGGCACAGTGCTATTCCTGTAATTCCAAAGTAATCCCAAGAGAGTAACATTAAGGGCAGAAAAAATTGCAAGTTGAGTATAGTTGAAAGAAAATAATTGTGCAATGTATTTTTAAAATTAAAACTCAATATCCAAAGACAAAACAGAAGGCCCAATCATCCTTTAATTAGTGCTTCCCCTTGCCAGTAAATTGCCATATACATGCCACCCTGTGCTAAGTGCCCCACTGGAAAGCTGAAGGTGTGTAATAGACTTTTCTATTATGGCATGTATTTGATTCCAGTGTGTGTCTGAGCACTTTCGCGAGGCTGCTGATGACATGATTTCACACCTGCACCTTGTTACCAGCTCAGCTTATGGACTGGTGAAGTCCTTGAAAAAATCTGTTCAAAATGTTGGTTTCACTTCTGAGTTCTTTGCTTCTCTCTAGTATGTTGACTACCCAAATCCTGAATGCCTTGGTCATCTTAAATTTTGTGTCTTATTACATGAAAGGATCTGTTAAGGTTTTCTAACTCTTTTGTACTGTTCTTGCTCAGCATCTCTCTATATTTGTTAAAATCATGGGGGGAATTCATAAATCCTTTATGATGCAATGGCAATGAAAGTTAATTTTTTTCTTTATGAGTCTTTTTTCTATGATTTTTTGTACTAATTGGCTTATAATGGAACTATTTTAAAAGAAATTAATTATCGTCTAGAATCTATGATTTGGAATAAAAACAATTTGTGAAAAGTGCAACACATAAGCTCTGGCAAGTATTTGTTTCTTCTTTTCTTTGTCCATGTTGACATTATAAAACTTTTTCATCCATGTGCTTTTATTTTTTCTATGAGGAAGCATGTTGAGCAGTGTTCAACTCCACATTTTAAATTCAAAGATAATATAATTTATCATTCTGTTAGCATTTCTAGGGACGATCCAATTTGTTCATATTCTGAGGCAAAATGCTGGCCTTTACTGAAATAGAGCATTAGTGGCTTAAACTACTTTTTAGTAACTCATGCCTCGAGAGATTTTAGTAAATCAAGACTTCTCAAGTTAGGCTAGCCTGTCATAAGGGCAAAAAGGCATAAACCACTGCATTTTCATTTTATTGAAGTTTCTGCTTTCCTGAATGAAATATCACTGAATCTCATGGTTGCTATTCAATTAAGTCTGAAATGTGAAATATAATCATGCATCCATTTAACAGTATATCAGTTATGCCAGTGATGGCAGCTACTCTGGCGAGTTACACTCTGGCTTCTGATAAAGAATGGAGTAGTTATTTATTTATTTTGCTATGTGTTAAGTCAGGGAGGTAAATTGGAAGCAAATGTGACAGGTAAAGAATAAATAAAAGGTCCTTATCTATCTATCTAGCTAGCTATATTCAAGAGTAAAAGGTATAATCTATTATGCTGAGGACATGTCTAGAATGAGTTCCCATTAAGACAGGGTCTTATCATAAGCAAAGGAATATATAATTTATTTGTATTCCAATAACATATGAAAGATAGAATGTAGGTTTCTTATATCATTAGCTTTTCTGTTTTCTTCAAACAACAACAAGAACTAGACACTGATGGTTGAAAAGTGTATTGGTGGCGGGGGATTTAGCTCAGTGGTTCCATCGCCTGCCTCACAAGCGCAAGGTCCAGAGTTCTATGCTGGTACCAAAAAAAAAAAAAAAAAAAGAGGAGAGGGAGATGTAGCTCAGTGCAAAGGCCCAAGATTTAATCCCCAAAAAAAAAAAAAAAAAAAAAAAGTGTAATGGTCAGGTTTCTTGCTGCAGGATCAAAATACCAGACATCTCAACTTAATGAAGAAGAGGCTGAATTTGGCTTGTGTTTTCAGAGGGTTCAGTCTGTGGTTGGCTTCCATGAAGAATGGAAATATCATGTCCAAAGGACATGGTAGAGCAAAGCTGCTCACTTCATGGCAACTGGCAAGTAGAGTACAAGGCAAAAGGAATACCAGTGAGAGCTATACATTCCAAAGTCAGCCTTCAGTGACCCACCACCCTAACTCCCCCTACCTTCTAAGAGCACATTCAGCTATGAATATCAGGGGATGAATCCACTAATGAATATAGTGCTCCTATGATGGAGTCACATTTCAAAGAATTTCTCAATGCAGTCAAGTTCACAACTAAGTTTAAGTGGCACAAAATATTCTTGAGATATTTCCCCTAAAAAATAACATTTATTCACTCAATTGATGGGTTCAAAATTTCACTCACTACAAGGCAGTAAGGAAAAAATGAAAGTGCAAATATAGTATTTGTCCTCAGACTATAATGGGAATTGATATTTATTAATTTTTTATACAAACATAATATTTTGAAGCACAATAAGAGATAAAAGGAAATGTGTGGTAAATCATAAGACTAAAGAATAATCTAAATTTAAAGAATAATCTAAATTTTTGTCTGGAAGTTAGGAAAATCTTTCTAGCATGTGTGTTTTGAGTTGAACTATGAACCGATGGCCTGTGTATAGTATCACTACTCATCTTTCTGTCAAAACACTATATGGATGAGTTAAAATTTTGACTTACCTTAAGAAGCAAAATGTCTTCTTTTCACAAGTTTTTATAGGCCTTGTTATCTAAACTTTTGGAAGTGGCCAGCCACTGAGCTTATTTGAGCTTGGCCTAGCTCTTTTCATCCACTTTGTGTGTGTTTTTTTGAGCAGAGATTATCCACTTATTGATCAATCTACTGATCAATCTATCCAAAATTAATGCCATCTCTCTCTCTCCATACATCTTCATAAGTGTATATATCAGTTATAATCAATACATTAATAAATGGGAAGATAATTTTTCTTATACCAAAGCCTAAAATTTAAGGGAAAAAAACTTTGTTAATACAATTGACCTCATTTAGTATTTACTGAGTTTCTATTCTATTTCAGTCCCTATTCTAGATGCCAGGAATGCATTTTTTTCCTCATGAAAATAATATCCTAGTAGGGACTGAAATAGAAAAAATAGTTAAATTTTACAGTGTACGAGAAAATGTATTCTGGAGGAATATAACGCCATCATAAAGCTGATATTCTGGTTTTACGTTATAGACAGAGAACACAAAAACAGTAAATTATGCTAGGTAGAATTACTGTAAACACAAATAATAAAAGAGAGAGTTATATAGAGTGCTATGAGAGCTGTAACTTAATAAATCTGTGGAGGCCCTCGGTGGAAATTTCATATCACAAGACTAAGGAGATGAAAGAATATACTGCATAGATGCTTGCAGGAAGACCTTGCTGAGAGAAGTCCATGGAAGCTCAGTCTCCCCCTGCTAGAGGGAGACCAGTGCTGCTGGAAAAGAATGACCAAAGTGGAGATTAGCAGTAGATGAGTTCATGGAGTTTATGAAAATTCAGAAAAATAATGAGCTTCAGATTCCTTATAAAGAAGCACTTTTGTTTTATCTACAGTGGAAAAGAAAAGTTATTATTTCTCTTTGCCCAGGTAGGGTGCTATTACCCAATATTATTTGAAGATAAAGTGTATACCATCCATGTTAAAATAGAATATAACTAGAGTTGGCAGAAACCTAGGGAAATAAGCCAAGAGATCTTTGTCATAATCTAAACAAGAGATGATGGAGAATTAGATTTTTCTTGAATAGTCAAGGTATTCATTACCTGAAAATTAGATTATCTATAGAGTAATTTGCTTTATGAGAGAATTTGGATATCAGAAATTTGGATAAATCTGAGTTAGATATACAATTCTATATGCCACTACCATAACGTTGCCGCTGAATGAGACCACCACAGTGGTAAAGGTAGAAAGGAATTATAACTGGAGAGAAAGGCCTGACCTATGTTCGAGACTTGGCCAAGGAGTGAAAGGTGAACTGTGGAGCAAAAGCACACAGGCTCTGTGAGAAGTGAATGGTTAAACAAGTTTCAATTAGTGAAGGATATTGTGTCTGACCACTGTCTTTCGCTTTTCCCCAAGAAAAACTGCCTAGCCTCGAGACAGGCCCTTTCCCAAACTGTTTTTCTTCTGCTTTTTTCCTCTTACATTGGTACTCTAAATAAAAGCCTGAGAGTTCTTGGCTTTGGAGCTTCTCCTCAGAGTCTCCCTATTTCTGGGCACTCTTGGTTGGGATAGCCCTTCTAGGGCCTTTCAGTAACTGAACTAAATCTAATCTCCAAGTAGTCACTCCTCCTCTATGCAGCCATGTTGAGTTACTGTGACAGAGCTACTTCAATGTTATATTTGAGAGGTGGGCAGAATCACTAATGGAATTTGAGCAATGAATCAGAAAAAGTCTGAACCAGTTTTCTGTAGTGCTGCACATACCACGTGAACTCATTATTTCAAAAGTTTCCAACGCTATGTGTTTGAGTGTTTTCAGTGTACTGAAAGAACAAGGAAGATGATGATCAGTTTTTCAGTGTGGACGTTATTGAGGAGACTAATTTCAATGGTGAATTGAGAGGGAAAATCTCTTTGGAGTTGGATAAAGAGATAATGAAAGCCTAGAAAGTGAACACATATTGGAAACTATATGTGCAAAAGAGTTGAAAAGTGGTGAGGTGATTTAACCTCTTATTTAATATGAGACAAAAATAACATCATGAATATATGATAATATATGATTCATTTGAAAGAAAGTTTGGCAATTCAAAGGAGATGTTCAAGAACTAATAGAAAAATATGTTTGATAGGAAAGAAATATTAGTTTTGTGACTTAGTGGAAAGGATAGACTTCTGCAAAAGTATGGAACATTTACTCATGGAATGGAGCAAATAAATATACTGTAATTAAATGTAGGAAATGCAGATTATATGGGCAGAGATACTGGGATTTGGTAGATGGATTTAGGAAAGCTCATATGCTTAAAGGTCTTTTCATTGCCATTTCCACAGGTAAAGCAAATCTATCAGCTGATAGAGGTTTGGAGCAATATATCAAAAGCTAAAGCAAAAATTATATATGTCCTAGAAGGTTAAGAAAACAAGTAGTAATGGGAAATATATTACAAATACAAGGAAGCATAATGGTTTATGGTTAAGAATTTATGTTAAAAACAATCATTTGTGTTGTATAATTTTCTCTAGCTTCATTTGCCTGTATAAATGTAGGTAAAATATGGGTGGGTACTTGTAGTTAGCCAGTTTTCTATTTTTGCTATGCAATTTACATAATAATGAAAAATGGCCCTGTTACTTTTTAAATGTCACTATGTAACTTAATTTTTAGATAATATTGTTTAGAAATGAACTAGACTTACTTCAATCATTTTCCTACTATTGGACATGGATGTTTTCAAAGTTTGTTTATTATAATAAATGTAAAATGAACTTCTTAAAATATGTAATTTTTGATGTGTATTTTCCTTAGAGTAAATACACAGATTTGTACTTATCTTTTTTAAAAATGAACATATTATGGCCTTAGGTATTTCTGTCAATGTTTCTTTCAAAATAGCATGCCTACACATAATCTTGCCTCTTCTTTACACAAGGACAGTATGTGAATAAAGGCTATTGTCACTTACAACTTGGCTCATTTTCCTAATTGATCACCTTGCAACCTAGGATTTCACACAAGATATTTATTTTTAATTGTATTGTGGTAAAATATCCATTGTAAAATTTTCTGATAGAATTTATTACTTTGGGGGATTTTAAAGTTTTCTTTGAACTTTATGCCTTTCTTAAGTTGTATCTTAAATTGTAGAATGGAGACATCCACCTTCAAAAACACTAAACTTTCATTCACACTTCAACAGTGTCCCCAATTTGAAGAAATGCTTTCCATTCATGACAAAAATTTTTGTTAGTTACCTTCTTTACTCAAATAATGCTAGGAACTTTATACCAGATACAGATTTTCTGATACATTATAATAAATATTTTTCAAGATATTGTTAGCTTTTTATTCATGTATTTCCAGTGACCCAGTCACAATTCTATTTTTTTCTTTCATACACTGACCACTTTTACCTTACCTTTGTCCATTTGTCCCTTAATTAATATTCTTGACAGTATTTTCTATTTCACACCTCATCTAATTCTTTTCTAATTACTACTAGATTGTTACTGACATTAAAGAAAATTCACATCTATGCTACCTAAATTTTCATTTGCTGATTCTTACATATAAATTAAGTTCTTTGTGGGACATAATCTTTCAACTTTGACTCTAATCTGCTTCCTATACCTATGTCCTTATGGCTTGAACTCACACGCCAAATATTAGGTAGAATTTTAAAAATAATTTGTACAGAAAAAATGTGCAATAAATATTATCTTATTAAAGGCACAAAGCAAACAGCAGACATGCAATTATATATGGATATATAATTATTAATTATATATTAATACATATATAAGGCTATATAATTGTGTGTATATATATATGTTAAACAATTTTGACTTTTCAAAAATATCTGTGAAAGATACTTTAGGGATGGTAGCCTTTGAAATTGATGTACTAAGAGACTCACAAACTCTCTCTTAAGTAAAGTATCAAAATAGGGAAGATAAAACCATTTTAAACATCAAGATCCCAGCAAGAAGCCCTCACGGACCAGAGCTGAGGCTCCAGCCAGGGGCATGCCCAGATACCATCCCAAGTATGTACAGGCCACAGCCAGAACCCTTTCAGGACAACAGGGCAACACAGGGATCCAGAAGGCCATCATTCTGAACTCAGGAATTGGCTCAATGGTGAGCAACAGAGAAAAGGCCTTTCAGTGGCTTGCTGAGAATTGAAGACCAGTGGGCAAGCAAAAAGTTACCTCAATAAAGGCTTAGCAGGCTGCATCTGGTAAAACACAAAGACACACAAAAAAGTCTCAAAACCAGACTTCTAGATCATCTAAAGCAACATCAAAGGGCAACCAGATGGAACAATCTGATACTCAACCACCTGGACTCCCTGAACTGGCAACGAAAGAAGATATGGAAAAAAATGAAATCAGAAATAATTTCACAGATAACAACAGAGATTGTGCCTGTAGTACAAGACATGATTAATAAATCTAGAGCAGACAGAGAAAAAAATAGAGGAGCTGTGGAGCATGATGGAATCCCAACATAGGAAACAAATGGAATCCATAAAATAGATGTAAACAGATTTCCAGGAGATTAAAAACTCCATTGAAAGTTTACAGAGCAGAATGAGCCAATGTGAGAATAGAGTTTCACACATAGAAGATAAGATTGCAATTAGTGACCAGGAAAAGAAAAATTTCTAAACATAGTAAGGGACCATGAGAAATCAATTCAGCAGCTGCTAGACTATGCAAAGAAAAATAACATAAGACTGATCTGAGTCAATGAAGAAACAGGAGCGAGTGCAGAGCAATGGCAGAAAACTTCCCAAGAAGGGGAAAAGAACTTGACATACAGATAAATGAGGCATATAAGACTCCAACTAGTCATGATAAAAAAAAAAAAATCTACACTTAGGCATATAATAGTTAAGATTCCAGAAACCCAACAAAGGAACAAAATTCTATAAGCAGTTAGAGAAAAGAAACATATCACACACAAAGGAAACTCCATTCAAATCACAGTAGACTTCTTAACACAAACCCTCAAGGCAAGAAGACCTTGGAGTGAAGTATTTCAAGTCCTAAAAGAAAAAAGCCTCCAACCTAGATTGATGTACACTGCAAAACTATCTTTTAAAACTGACTGAAAAGTAAGATACTTTCCTGACAAAGAGTACCTGAGGAACTTCATGAATACCAAAACAGCACTCCAAAATGTTTTAAACAATATCCAAGGAAAATACAATGATGATCACAACCCCAGAAAGCCCAGCAGAATGAATCCATCAGGCATGACAAGAAATTAAATGCAAAGGTAGAGAATCCAACAAAAAGAAAATTCATGACTGGGATAAGTCAATATATATCAGTTATAACCTCCAATGATAATGGTCTCAATTCACCAATCAAAAGAAATAAACTGGAAGAATGGGTCAAGAGGCAAGATCCAACAATATGCTGCATATAAGAAACACACTTAATTCAAAAAGAAACTCATAGACTGAAAGTTAAAGGGTGGAAAACGTTACTCAGTGTGACAGGAACCTGAAAAAAGCAGGAGTAGCTATCCTCTTTGCAGATCAAATGGATTTCAAACCAACACTAATTAAGAGAGACAAGGAGGGACACTACATCCTTGTAAAGGAAAAAATCCAAGAGGAAGCGATGACAATCATAAATATATATGCACCAAACACTAGTGCACCCAGCTATATAAAACGAATACTAACAGACATGATAAAATCAAATAAGCACTAATAAAATAGTACTGGGAGACCTCAATAGCCCACTGTCCCAAATACATATATCCACTAGACAAAAAACAAACAATGAAATACTAGAACACAATCAAACTTTTGAACAAATGGACTTAACAATGTTTACAGAGTGCTCTATCCCACAAAAAAGAATACACATCCTTTTCAGCTGCACATAGGTAATTCTCCAAAATAGACCACATAATAGCTCATACAACATGTTTATATAAGTGCAGAGGAATTGAAATTATCCTCTGTATATTTTCAGACTATGGTGCAATGAAATTGGAGATCAATAGCAAAAGAAACCACAAGAATTTCATAAACACATGGACATTGAACAACACACTTCTGAATAACCAATAGGTCACAGAGGAAATTAAAGAAGAAATCAGACAGTTCTTACAATTAAATGACAACACCAATACAACATATTGGAATCTATGGGACACAATGAAAGCAGTCTTATGAGGGAAATTCATAGCACTGAATACTCATATTAGGAAAACAGAGCAAGCTCAAATAAACAACCTGATGCTGAACCTCAAGCTTCTAGGAAAAGAAGAGCAGGATAAACCCAAATCTCATATGAGGGAGAAATTTGAAAAGATCAGATCAGAAATTAATGCAATGGAGACTAAGAGAATGATACAAAAGATCAATGAAGCAAAGAGTCAGTTGTTCAGAAGAATAAACAAAATTGTCAAACACTTAGCCAAACTTATCAAAAAAAGAAAAGAGAAGACTCAAATCCATGCAATTAGGAATGAAAATGGTGAAATTACAATGGATCCAGAACAAATCCAAAGGATCATCAATACCTACTTTCAGAACCTATATCCAAATAAGATGGAAAACACAGAAGAAATGGACTGATTCCTAGATACATATGAATTGCCAAAGTTGAACAAAGAAGACCTAAATATTCTAAACAACCCAATATCAATCACTGAAATTGAAAATGTAATTAAAAACTTACCAACTAAGAAAAGAGCAGATTTGGATGGCTTCACAACTGAATTCTACAAGACATTTAGAGAAGAACTATTGCCACTATTCTTTAAACTCTTCAATGAAATTGAAGGTAAGCAATACTCCCAAATTTATTCCAGGAAGCAAGTATCACCTTGATCCCCAAAGCAGAGAAATCCACATCTGAAAAAGACAACCATAAGCCAGTCTCCCTAATTAACATAGTTGCAAAAATCCTCAATGAGATACTGGCAAACAGATTGCAGAAGATCATCAAGAAGATCATACACCCTGACCAAATGGGATTCATCCCAGGGATGCAGGGATGGTTCAACTACACAAATCAATAAATGTAATACATTATATTAACAGAGCCAAGAACAAAAACTCTATGATCATGTCAATAGATGCAGAAAAAGGTTTTGACAATATCCAACACCCTTTCATGATAAAAAAAAACCCTACGGAAAATTGAAATAAATGGTTCTATCTCAACATGATAAAAGCCATCTATGAAAAACCAATAGCTAATAGCATACTAAATGGTCAAAAACTGAAATCCTACACACTAAATTCAGGAACAAGACAAGGATGTCCATGGTCACCACTCCTTTTCAATAGTTTTGGAAACATTAGCCACCACAATTAGACAAGAGAAAGAAACAAAGGAGTAAAGATAGGAAAAGAAGAAGTTAAATTGATATGATACTCTTCATAGAAGGCGCAAGAACTCTGCCAAAAGACTTCTATATTTAGTTGACAGGTTCAGTAAAGTAGCTGGATACAAGGTCAACACACAAAAATCAATAGCTTTCCTGTACAAGAACAACAGACTCACTGAAAGAGGAACTGGAGAAACAATTCCCTTCACAATAGCATCCAAAAAAAGAAATGCCTAGGAATCAATCTAATGAAAGAAATCAAAGACCTCTACTCTGAAAACTATAATACTCTGAAAAAAGAGAACAAAGAGAACATCAGAAAATGGAAAGATTCTTTGCTCCTGGGTAGGAAGAACCACAGTGAAAATGGCCATACTTCTAAACTTGCTGTATAGATTCAGTGGAATCCCAACTGAAATCCCAACAACATACTTCACAGATATTGAGAAAATAATCCAAAAATTGATTTGGAACAAGAAGAGACCTAGATTAGCAAAATCAATTCTAGGCAACAAAGACAAGTTCGGAGGTATCACAATCTCGAACTTGAAACTATACACAAAGCTACTGTGATACAAACATGGTACTGGAAAAGAAATAGACCCAAGGATCAGTGGAATGGATGAGAAGATGCCAAAACAACTCCAGACACACTCAGCCACCTCATCTTCAATAAAGGAGTCAAACACCCTCACTAGAGGAAAGATAGCCTCTTTAATAAATGGCACTGGAAAAATTGGGTTTCAATTTGCCAAAGATTAAAACTAGACCTCTGTCTCTCACCATGCACTAAACTAAAATAAAAATGGATTAAAGATATAAATATTAAAACAGAAACACTAGATCAGCTGGAAGAGAGGCTAGGTATAACTCTTAAAGACATTGGCATAGGAAAATATTTTATCAATAAAACCTCAGTTGCATGTGAACTAGCACAAAGAATCAACAAGTGGGATCTCTTCTTATTACAAAGATTTTTCATAGCAAGAGAAACCACCGACAGCATTAAGAGACAACTCACGATGTAGGAAAACTTTTTACCAGCTGTTCCTCAAACAAAGGTCTACTGTCTAGAATATATGAAGAATCCAAAAATATTAGACCTTCCAAATTTAAAGATCCAATCCAAAAATGAGCATCTGAAATGAACAGACATTTCTCAGACAAAGAAGTAGAAATAGCAAATAAACATATGAAAAAACTTTCAACATCACTGGTCATTCAAGAGATACAAATGAAAACAACACTGAGATTCCACCTCCCCCCAGAAAGAATGGCTGCTATCATGAAATCAACCAATAGTAAATACTGGCGGGGCTGTGAATACCCAGCTATTCCCCTACAAGGTATCTTCCCAAAAGAATTAAAAGAATCGTACCACTGCAATATTTGTGTACCCATGTACACAATGGCATAGTGTGTAATACCTAAAACTTGGAAACAGACCAATTGCAAATCATCTAGAGAATTGATAAAGAAAATGTTTTTTTTTTTTAAATAAAATGGAATACTACTAAGCCATAAAGAATGAGAAATTAAAGACATTTATAGTTCAATGGATGCACATTGAAGCAATACTCTTAAGTGAAGTAAATAGGATAGACATGTAAATACCAAATAGTTTCTCTGGAGTGAGAAACTGAAAGTGTAAATAAGAATCAAAAGGTATACTAGATAATGTGAAATAGGAAGAAAAGTTCCAAAGGTGAAGGGGAAGTGGCAGGAGTTGGGGGAAAGAAAGATGGGAATGGAATTAATATGAGAAAAAGAAAAAAATGGAAGCAAACTCTTTGTAAATAGAGGGGGGAGGCATTGAAGGGAGGGCAGGGGGATGGGGAAAAAATAAGAACCAAGATATATTATGTAAAGGTCCAAATTTCCCATGATACTGTATACCTAAAATGCACCAATAAAACCATTTGAAGTACCAAAATTCTCCTACCAGAACAGAAAAAAAAAATGAAAAAAACATTCCAGAAAAATCTTCTGAATCTTGGTTATAAAACAGTAGCAATTGGTTTGAGTCAGAATTTGCTCCCTAGACCCAGCCCAGTGCAGCAGAGCCTGCAGAGTGGCTCCCTGTACCCAGATGCCATTAAGGACCCTCATGAAGGGCACATGAGTAGTCCTTTAAAGAATCCTTTCCAGGTCTGGGTGCAGTCGTTCTGTTTCCAAAAACAGTATGAGGGTAAAGCTCTTTTCATCCACCCATCCCTTTTCAAGGGGTTGAGGGTCTGTCTACCTTAAACATGGCAGATATATTTAAGAACACTGAGTAAAATGAAAGACGTATCTCTAACTGAGCATAGTGGCATACACCTGTTACTCCCTCATTCAATAGTCTAAAACTGTGAGTTTTAGTCCATCTTAGTTATATAGTGAGTTCAAGTTTAGCCTAGACTACATAGACCTTGTTCAGAAAAATTCACTCTAAATATTTGTTTATAGAAAACACATGTATATTTAATAAGGTTACTAGTAATATCAAATAGGAATAAAGTACATTCATTTAATTTAGATAAGTTCGAAATGGATGATGTGCATATGACAGCTCCATTGAAGATAACACTGGAATAGAGTGATGAAGGGAAATTCTTCAAAGAACACTGTTTAGTGTAGTGTCCTCTTTGCGTGGAAGATGAAGTAGCCCATGTTTAAAATCTAGGAGGACTAGTACACAGTTATAAATTATAGACCTATTGTTCAGAATCCTAGAAGAAAAATCCAGATTGGAAAATAGATATAAATGTGGGATGTAAGTTTGTGGGAAGAATGAGCAATAGTGGTCACAAAACATAAAAATTGTCATATTGTATCTAAATACCACCCAGAATTCAATGGCCTTTGAAGAAATGATAAATTGGCAAATAAATGAAGTGATTCAGACAGTTCATACCATCAGCCTCTGTCACGAACCACCCAAGAATAGGTGTTATTAGGTACAGGAATGGAATAGCCAAAGAGACAGCGCTACAAGTTGTACACAAACCAAGTCTGCTCCTACTACTAAAATGTTCAAATATCCAATTTTCCAGAAAACATATGAGCAGTGAATATCTAATATAGCATCTTTCCTCAAGGACACCAATCTGTCCCTGTCTCAAACAAAGAGAATGATGAAACCGGATGTTGAATACATAGGACAAGAGGAAAGTGAAGATGTCCACCATTCTGCAGAATTCTGTATGCAGTTATAAACTCCTATTTGTTCCAGTTACTTTATACATAAGTCTAGTAAGCAAAGACCAAAAAAAGCAAGTCCATTTCCTCTTACCATCATTTCCTACAAGTCACTGAAGGAATTTGTAAGTTTATTATCACAACTCAGTGCCCTGTGGAATTAGAATACCTTTTTCAAAAGAACAAAATTTCTACTAAGTTACAGAGCAAAGAATGACTTTTAAACTATAGTTATTGTCCAGTCATTTTGTGTGAAAGAATCAGCAGGCAAAACAAGTCATCATCCCATGAAAGTTAATTCATTTTAGCCAATAGAAGAATGTAAGGACAAGTAATTTTGGTAGCCATTGCTTAGTACTACCTTGCTCAATTTGATGACTAATGGAAAAGGACACCATATAAGGCCTTTCAGGGCATTATGAATGGGGAAATGAAACTCTCACAGATTAGTTTTGGTCATCCCACCAAGTGAGCCATCTTGTACACAGAAGTGCTGCTGGCTAAAGGTGAGGAGCAATTTAGATTGGTACAAAAAGAGATACCATGGTACTTCCAAACCAGCTTCAGGAAATAGATTGTCATTTCTTCTATTGATATTTGATTGAAATTTTCTCTCTAGGAAAAGAGACTGTTTTAAAGAAAATCCAGTCTCAGAAGTTACACTAAGCTACTGGACCTACTATGCAGCCTCTTCCAATTTAGGACTGAAATATAAATTACTCCCAATCTCAG
Source organism: Heterocephalus glaber (assembly GCF_000247695.1). Next base: position 2,986,890 of record NW_004624840.1, read on the forward strand.
AATGTTATCATTTGAGAATTCTGTCCTCTTAAGGAATTGTTATACCTGGAGAATGTCAGCTATTATCCATTCATGGCCCCTTCTCTAATTGCCCCATATTGATTAACTGATCAACAGAATGTGCAAGACTCAACCTTTCCATGAAACTGGAGGCAGTTCCAAAGGGATCCCTTGATTTTTGTTTTATTTTACTTTTGTTTTCACAAATTTGGCAGAGGCATTGCTTTAACTAACTTTACAGTTACTCAAGTTCTCTTTCTGCTCAATATTATTTTCCCTAATTATTTTTATCTAAGTACATCCACTAATAAAAGTGCTGCATCCACATGTCCCTTTTAGTTATTTGTTTTCACAAAATACATGAGGGAAGGCTCCAGGTGACTGTTTCCAATACAGTTCTTCTCTCTCTTGCTTTCAATTATTGGGCAGAATATACTGACAATATAACATTCTTTGATTAAAAGGAAATTTCTGGCACTATCTTGGATATGTTATTATTCCTTTTAGATAAGGATATTTTGTAGAGCTTAATCTGATTGTCTCAAGTTGTAACCAGCGTATTAAACCCAGGAAAGGGTTTGAGGTTTGCTACCTGTAGTACAACATGGGGCATGCATACTGAGACTCCATCTACCCTACATAGCTTTATTGAGCTTTGGGGTACTGGAAATCTATGAATCCTAGCCTTTTATTTTTGCTACCTAACTGAAAATAATTCTGCTTTGCCTGATTTTTATGTATTCTGTCTAACACAATTCATGTAAGGGTGAAAATACTAAGGCTCCTTTTGCTCTTTGCATCTCTCTTAATGATTTTGGGACTATGGCTGGAGTTAGATTTAATTTGAGTTCTGATAGAACATAAGAACCCATGTATCAGTAATTTATGATATATTTTCATAAACTGAATATGTATTACAACATATGGGAGAATACTATGAATTACATATAATTTCTTTCTTTGTGTTATCTTCCATTTATCAAAAATATATTTCATAAGTTCTTAGGAGTTTCCATTATTTTAGCAATGTTTTTAGTATAGCTATTCTATATTTTTCATGTTAGTTATAACAACATAGATTTTCAGAATTGGTGGTTCACAAATTCTATCATATATTGCTGTTGTGTGTTTCCCTCTACTCATTGTCAAGGTAGTCCATAGAATTATACGTCATAATATGATTGTTTTATAAAAATTCTCACTTGTATTGTCATATATTTAATATTTGAAGCCATCTCTAATTTCTTACTCTGTTTCTACTTTTTAGAATTGTAGTTATAAACTTTAAAAATTTTCCAATATACAAATGAGTTGAATTTGAACAAACCCCCCTGCTTCAATCATAATAGAGTGTATAAAACTTTTAGAAAAAGGTATATGTCTTTGCTTGAATATATGACACATCATTATAAGATACTATACTTCAAAGCTTTCAGATTAAGAAGAATTATACTTGAGAGGTCATAATTAAGGAATTATACTTTAAAAATTAATCCACATTTGTATTTGATTTAGATAGTGGAACTCTGGAATTTGAATTCATACTGTAATGAAAGGAACTTTTGGTAGTACTTGAAAGGGAGAGTATAATTTGAAATAAAAAAGATATGAATGTTGTTGCACAGAATGTGGACTTTGGCAGCCATTATCCAAGATGCCCCCATAGTTCCTGCTTTAGGTGTTCTTGTTGAGTGGTCTCATAACACATTGTATCATGATTGGTCTATGTGACCAATGAAATATGGCAGAAATCAGTATATGACTTCTAAGACATTGTTTATTCTGTAGCACTCTTGGATTGCTTTGGTGAAAGTCAATAATCATATTAGGGGTAAGCATTTTATATAGAGGTCATCATGTTGAGGCACTAAAGTCTCCTGATCAGAATGAGAAAGAACTTCCCAAGTGTATGAACCAGCTACTCTGGCATGGATTCTCCAGCCTCAGTAAAATTTTTAGATGATTTAAGCACTAACAAATTTCTTTGCTTCTTTTCTTTCTTTTTTCTTCTTTCCTTTTCCTCTTCTTTTCTGTTTTTGAGGAAAGTTTTCAATATGTTGTCCTAGTTGATCTGTAACTATAACTTCTAGGCTCCACAAATTGTCCTGCCTCAGCCTCTAGAGGAGCTGGGATTAAAGGCATGTACCACCAGCCCTGGCTAGCTTTAGCTCATATCTTGACTATCACCTTCTATGAGGTTTCAAGTCCAACCTTCCTCCTTTAACCCTTTGCTTCTGAATCCTCAGATGTGTTTGAAATAATAAATACTTGATGTATTTTAAAAGATGCTTCATTTTGTAATATTTTATTTTGCATCTAAAGAAAACAAAATAGATCTGGACAACCAAAAGAAAAAGGTGGGGTGGGCCAGGGATTTAGCTCAGTGGTTCCACCTCACAAGCACAAGGTCCTGATTTCGATCCCTGGTACCAAAAAATAAAGAAGAGGGTGGGTGCTGAATTGAATACTGTATATATAATGTTAGATGATATCATTCATCTTTGTTGTTTGGAGTGTACTTTTAAGAATAATACCTCTTTTTAGGGTAAATAAATATTTTAGTTAGCTCCTTTTTTTTTTTTTTTTTTTTGGTACTGGGGATTGAACTCAGGACCTTGCCCTTGCAAGGCAGACAGCAGCACCACTAAGCTAAATCCCCAGCCCTACTTAGCTCTTGTCTGCAGGCTATGACGCAGAGCAAGTCAAAGATCTAGGCTCGTGCATGTCTATAGAGAGTGATATCCCTTTTTAATTTTCCATACTAACAGCCATATTAAGGTTTTAAAGACAGGAAAGACTACAGAGCACCACAAAATTCAACCATATAATAGCCAAGATCATGACTGATATATTTGACAATTATTGGTGTTAGAATAAAATAATAAAACCACTAGCATACTGTATACAATCACTGTTTAATAACTTTGTTCTTCTCTATTTCAGTAAGAGAAAAAGAATCAGAAACAGTTCGTGTTTGTGTGGAATGAACAATATTATTTATTGGTTTGATATAGAGATTTCCCATTCTATATGAAAATTCAGTTGGAAGAAATCTGCCCACCTGTCCATCCCACAGAACATCGCACTGATGCATTATATTACTTGCAAATTGCTTAGATGGGATAAACAAGACAAGGCTCATTTGTTGGTGACTTGTGTAAGGACAAACCATGGAAGTACCAGTGAACAATCAAATAGAATAAAATGAGTTGGCCCGTGGTCTTTATTTATTTCTTATTATTGGTCACCCTAGAACTAACATGCTGGTTTCATGAACAAAATGGTAATGGTAGTGTAACAGAAAGCTATACATGACCAGCATAGCATAGACTCCCATTTTCCAAGGCTTGTATAACTCCTTCTGATTCTGAGTATTAACCATCCAACTATAGACAACAACACTTAATCTTCAATTTGGCAGTTGGGAGAGGGGCTAAATGGCTACTTAGTAAGTTGATTATGTTAAAAATTTTGTTTCTTTGCAATTCCAGCAATTCATTTTCCTAGACAGAAGTTTCTACACATGAAAGGACTATATTCCTCTTTCCAGGTACACAGGTACAGAATTAATGTTTTGAAGTTGCTACTGAATCTATTATATTTTATACCATTCACTTTTTTACCTCTAAGAAAAAACTCAATGATGATTGTTTATGTACATTAAAATAAATCAATTTTAATAATTTACATACTTCCTTGTCACTAGACAGAATACTCCACATTCACAGCTTAAGGGAGGAAAGTTTTATTTTGGTTCACAATTTGTAGATGTGTCAGTTGATAGTCCAATGGGTCCCAGTCAGGGTAGTTTGGAAAAGGGCCATGGAGGAGAATTGTTCATGGCATGGTGGCAGGAAGCAGAGAGTTATCAAGGGAATGTGGAGGGGGACATGATTTTCCAGGCTACGCCCCTAGTGACTCACATCCTCTGACCAGGCTTCACCTCCCGACATCACATTTATGGTAGCATATTTACTAATCCATTGATTCATAGCACACTCCATGATCCAATCAAATCCAAAAAATCCCAATTATGAGTGCATGAAGCTTTGGGGAGACATCTAGATATAAACCATAATATACATTTAAAGTAAAAATGATACATTAAAAATATCCCACATTATTAATCCACAAATGATTTCCAGAAAGTTATTGATAATAAATTAAACTTATTAGATAATTTACATTAAACCAAATACCATGAACAATAGTAATATGAGATCAAGGAGACACATAGATGTTTACTTATGAAGCCACGATGAATGTCAAAACTATACAATATATGTATATAAGAAAATTAAAAGTTTAAAACTGGAAAGAGAAGCACTTTTGTAGTAATCTTGTCATTTATTTTCATTTTGCAGGTATCTTTAAAATATAAAAACTTACTTAGGATATAATGCTGATGTACATCCTAAAGTATCATGTTCAGCAAGACTACTGTCTAATGGGCTATCTTCATTCCAGGACCAAGGTCTTAAAAGAACATCTCGATCTCTTTCACAAAGTACTAATCAGCACTAAGATATGTTAGTAGAAAGAAGATAAACTTTAAAGCCACACAGGCTTGAATCTTGATATTTGCTAATTTCGTATCCTTGACTAAAGTAAATATAGTTTCTCAGGTTCTTAGTCTTCATCTACTCAGTAATGGAAATGTCCATTTTAGACAGCTAGGTGAGGACTGGGTATAAAGCTCCTGGCATGCAGTAGATGTTTAATAGTTATTACCATTTGTCTTTATTACTCTTGTCAATCTAGCCATAAACAATAATGGAGAAATGACTTTTATGGTAACTTGCAAAAGTGCCTTCTTTAATAAAGTGATACCAACAAATGACTAGTCCTTTTAGGTACTTAGAAAAGCATGAAAAAATTTTATATTAAATAAGTAAAGATATGCCACACTTAACATTTTATCACCAATAATTCATGATTAAGTTTTAAAGAAGAAAATTATATCAAAGCTTTATTCATCACATTTAAAAGAAACCTTATAGTAAAACATACATTGTTTAACAAATGATCAATTAATTTCTTCATATTTTGTTAATGTCAGCTCAAAATACAACTAATGGCACTTAATATCTGAGATTCACTGCTTTTTTTTTGAGAAGACAGAAGAAGGTTAATTACAACTTTCAAATACTAAATGATGAGAGAAATAACAAATATGCCCTGATTCAATTATGCACTCCACATTTTTTTATTTAAGCAAAGTAACTATGTGATTTTGTAAATATATTTCTATAAATAATACATTTAAAATTGAAAGGACTGAATCACCACTGTGCAGAGCATGTTCTCTAATATCTCTTAGGAAAACATTTTGGAATGTTCTTATTTTATTTGTGTACAATCTCTCTTTGGAAAAATAGTGCTATTGTGTATATTTTTGGCTTTGATTTGGTTATTTATGATTATCAAATGAATCTTATGACTTAGAACAAAAACAAGTACATAGCATTTCTTTTTCTGTGTGATGGGACTAAATTACTTTATCACTTCAGATCTCAAATGATATAAAAAATAATATATTGTAATTCATTGAAAATATTTAAACAAAATATGGCGAATGATGACAATGCGTGAAGCAAATTGACCGTTGTTTTGGTTAGAAACATCATAAAGCATTTATCAATTAAATAATACCAAAATTCACAAGTACATAATCTATAAGTATACACATTTTAATTTTAGCAAGATACAGTTATACTTGATTCTCTAATTAATTGTTTACCAGATGATTTATTGGTATGACTTTACATGTGACATGTTAGTTTTTATATAGCTGTGTATATATGATAATTGATATATAAAATTAAAACCATATACATTGTAATTGAATTCTGGTGATGATTTAGAAATTCAGGATTGTATGGACATCATGGAGTTATATGTCCTCATAAACACATATTCACAACAGGAATCAATGTATTCATTAAATATATTATCCGAAAAGAGAACCCCTTATTTATGTGTGTAAGCAATGTCAATGTAATGTACTTTAATCAACTTTTCAAAATTGAATGTTGTTGTAATTTTTATGTGTGGGAAGAGAGAGAAGACAAAAAAACTTTTTAATATTTGAGGAAAATTTGAAAGATGACCCAGTAGAATTTTCTAATTTTAGAGTCCATATAGAAATGTACAAAATATTCCTCCTTTTTACATGTATGAAAGGCTCCTACTCAATATTATAGACTAGATTTTGAAAACGAAGTTCATTTATATCAAGATACATTTATTTAATTTAATTACAGTTGAAATTTCAATTTAATTACAGTTGAAATTTATTAGTTTTATGTGTATCTAGTGTATGTATGTGTGTGTGTGTAAAATTCCTTCCTAACACCATGCATTCTTATGTCTTGTAAAAAAATAAATGATATGATTTGAGGTATGAGAACAGCAAAATATACTTTCATTACATAAAACTGAATTATCAAATTACTGTAGTTTCTGTAAAAACAAGAAAAAGGATCTGATAGAATCAAAGGAAATAGCAATATATCTGACATTTGAATGACCATAACACCTACTATGTGTATAATGCTAGTTTGATTAGAAGACAGATATAATTATTTCTGTGTGAATAAAAGCCACATAGAAAAAATTAAAGTTTAATAAGCTGCATTTGATACTTATTTTAGTTAAACAAACTTTAGAAAAATGGGATTTAACTTATTAACATATATAAGATCCAAAGAGGTTGATTTAATCAGCTCATCTTTTGAAAGACTTATATATTATTAAAGGGCAGGGAAATGAACAGAAGGCCACGGATTTTTCATAGCTGTCTGCCCAGAATGCTCAGGGTCATCTTTCACTAATCTATGACTGCTTAGGAAATTATCTGTTAACTCTCATTAGTTTTATTCAATGTCTCTAGTAGATGGTTAAAGACAGAAACAAATGAAAAATATATATTATTAACTCCTATAAGTTTGCATATAGTACAAGGGATTTGCTACTTGCTTAATGTTTGCCAAAACATGTATATATGTCTTTAGAAGTCTTTTTAAAAATCAATATTTTACTTTTCTAATTTTTTCCCATATGTGTAACAACTACTGATTAGGATACATTCATAGTATCTGAAACTTTTATTTCAAATACATTGATGTAAAATATTCTTAATTTTTATATATTGTTGTAGTTGTAAAAAGAAGTGGAACTCTAGTCAAAGAAAATACTTTGGTTATTTATGAATTCCAACTCTTAAATTTCCATAAGTGAATATTTCCATAATCTATTTATTTATATGAATTAAAAATAACCAAACCAAGGTAAGTCTAACTCTATTTTTTAATCATGTCACCATCTGTAGAACAATAGAGTAAGATATTAAATTGAATTAACACGTTTGTCAAATGGACACTTCCCTATTGAATAAAAAACTGATGGTGTTCTCAGTAATTATCACGTATTCTCTCTCATATGTGGAAATTTGAAACAAATGTAAACTAGTGATTTTTAGTAATTAGGAAGGTTGGAGTGGGAGGTGGCTGGATAAGAAAAGCTCAATTAGATCTGTTTATACTATATTAATGTATTTAAATATCACACTGAATCATCACAACATACAGAGTCAGTACCTGTTGAGAATAATTGTTTGTTCTACAAATCACTTGCTTTTCTCAGTTTAGAGATTATCTCTAAACTCACATTTGTATTTTATAGTATTCCACTCACATCAACATTTAGATATTTAGAGTTGTTCATTATATTTTGTATATATTTCTCTACATCTTTTTCTTAAAAACTCTTATAAACAGTTATTTGATAGTAAAGTAAGTTTCATAATCTTACGTTCGATAGTAATGTCTACATGTCAGTTTTCTGCCTGAATTCTCTATTAATCATGATGTCAATATGACTGCAATAAGAAATATCTAGCAGATTAGTAAAGCACACTTTTGTGTATGTCTGAGTTGGTCAAGGAGCCATGACACTGGGTGTTGTATTTTGTCATTGGCCTCCTTCCTTTCTGGCACTGTTCCCCTGCTGTTTTCTAACCCCCATGATCTAAGTATCTTTGCTTAACTACACTCTTCCACCATTATGTTTCTTCCTTAGAGTAAGCTGTAATGAGACCAATTCCCTGAAATTGTGGGCCAAATGAAAGCTCTCTTCCTTTCAGACAGGATACCTACTTTGGGTAACGTGGCTCTCTAACCAAAGCTGACTAGAGAAGAGAACTGACAGCAGAGAAGTGGAGTCATTGCTGTAACAGTACCTGACCATGTGGTTTCCATAAGTTTCTACTACAGAACTGGTTGGAAAGAGAAATTTGGAAAATTTTAGAGATACATGGTAGAGAAGTCCTAGAATACTATAAGCAGAGTCTGATGAGTGATTCAGGTTGGAACTCTGAAGACCATAATCTTGACATGAATGATATAAGTAAAGACCGGTCTCATAAGTTATCAATTGGGAATCAAGATTCCATGGAGAAATAGACTAGAGGCCATGCATGTTACACCAGGCAAAACATTTTGCCTGTGTCCTGAGATTTTTCTGGAGGCTGATTTTAAGAATGGTAGAACAATTCATCTGGAAGAAGTGATTTCAATTCACCTCAAAGTTCAGACTGTGACATGGATACTGCTGGCTGCATTTAATTAGATTTACATTGAGAATTAGGGCAAAAAGCAGAGGAGGAAACTTTTGAAAAATTTAATTTTTGGTCCAAAAGAAACCAGATGCAAATTTGGGGCCAAAGGTGATATGGTTGAGGAAGAGATTAGTGCTTTTTAAAAGAAAACAAAAAAATTGAAAAAGGAGCCTTGAGGATATTTCAGGAATGAGTAGGACTCCACCAACTGTGGACTGAAGAGTAAACCTTTAATTTGAGAAAGATTATTGAGACTCCAAGTTGAGAAGGATTTCTTAGGGAATTGGTTCTCCAGGATACATTTCACTGTGCTTAGTCATCTAGGTGCTCCCAGGGTGCTATTGTCATAGTCCAAGGGGGCCTGGATACTCCTGCAAATGACAGCAGACCTTGGTATCATACATGCAATGCTGGTTTTAGCACCATGCAGAATGCAAGAGTTGTGGGATCAGGGATGCTTCTAATCAGATTTCAAAGAAAGGCCTCAGAGGTCAGTCATAGAACCCCTGAGAGGGCAATGGATGGAGCTGTGGGAAAGAACCCAATGTTACAGTAGAAACTGCAGAAAATTGGAGATGTCAGGAATGTGTAAAACATATGCCAAGAAAAGCTGCTGGCTTTGATTAGATCCAGACCAAGAAAAAGGTCATGTATGTGGGCTGTAACCAGCAAACTCATATGGGTATGTAAATTCCATGCCCTCTGGAATTTACATCTCACCACCACGGGATCTGAATGTGGGACATGGAGTTATAGGACTTAGTCTTTGCAGAGTTTTGGTGTTGCTTTTGGCTGAATTTTTTCTCTCCTCCTATTTTTTCCTCTAGCAATAGGAATGTACATTTTGTTTCACAGTATCTTTGAATCATGCAACTTTTTTTTTTTTTTTTTACAGAGCTCTCTAGCTAAGAATTTGCTGTTAGTCTCAGAAGAGACTTGAGCATGAACTTTTCAGCAATACTGGATTGTTGAGACTTTGAGGAAAAGCTTTTGTCATTTAGTTGTACTTGTGTTTGCATCATACTGGGCAGAATTAACAAATTAGTGTGTTTATTTGGAGATTAAGCATGGTTTATGGATATATGTTTCATTGTCACATTTATAAGATATGTATTGTGACCCTTAATTGTGATATGTCATCGTGATTTGTAGGAACAGGGAAAGGGGACTTTACTAGAACCTCTGCAGTAAGTCCTAGTCTCCTGCGAGGCAGGGCAGCACAAGGTGAATTACAGGAAAGGTAGAAAAATGAGACTGAGAAGAAGCTGAGCTTTGGGTCTGATCAGTGCTGCTCTGGGCGGCAAAGACGAAAGCCCCCAGTTTACTGCACCTTTTAGTCAGTACACCAGGAGAAACAAATGTAACAAATGACCTGCAGAGAGTTCAGTACATCCAGGTAAACAAGATATAACAATCCAAGAATAACGAGGAACTGAGTAGATGTTTGTTCCTCCCAGAATGTTTTCACCTCCCAGGATCACAGCATCACTGGATCATTGAGGTCTCAGTTGTGACCAGAGGCCAAAATGGAGTTATGTCTCCGAATTCCATAGCTGGGCTGTAGGCAGGAGAACTAGGCTAACCAAATGATTTTTCCCTAAAATTATGTAGCATTGCTCCTGGCAGTGATTGAATTGAGAAATGTCAATCAGTTTATTAAATCATACTATTGAATGTGTCCTGATAGGTCATGGGGCCATGACTGTGTGTATTATGGATAGTCCCGGGGCCTTGTTCTCTGGCACTGTCCCCTGCTCTGGTTCTGGGCCACAGTGACCTAATCATGTTTTTTTCTGTAATTCCCCTTCACCATATTTTTTCTGGCTTGGAATCATCAGAACATGGGCTAAATCTACTGAGCTGTCAAGCTAATTAAGCCTCTCTTCCTTTAAATTGTAGACTTTGGATATTGTCTCTCAGTAACAGGAAAGATGTCTAATACAAATTTTGAGATACTCAAGGTATTAATATTGTGTATTAAAAAAAATTGTGTATTGTTAACATGTTTAAGATAGCTCTTTTGATTAGACAACTCAACCAACAACTGTATTGATTAAAATTATTTTTAAAAAGCTGGGTGTGGTAGTGCATGCCTGTAATCTCAGCATTTGGGAGGCTGAGGCAGGAGGATAGCTGCGAATTTGAGGCCTACCTGGGCTCCATAGTGAATTCAAGCTGAACTTGAACTACATAGGGAGACCCTGTTTCAGAAAGAAAAAAACAAGCAAAAAACAAACAAACACAAAACAGAACAAAAGATATCTTAAAAGGGTAAGTAATATTTAAAATTAAATTCCTGAGCATTGTAGAGTTTAAAAATCAATTTGATGATCCTGATTCACCTTCAGACAATTAGTATGATCCTAATACTAAGTTTTCCAAAGTTGTATTGAAGAATAGACTCTGAGTGTATTATCAGTAATGACATTGTTTTAAATTTTGTATGTGATCGAAGTCTCGAAATCATCACACATTTTACTAAATATTTTAAATTACTATTATATTTTATCAGACCATGTATAACTGATATCTATTCTTTTGATTTTTTCTAATACATTTAAGAGCACAGAACAATAGATGTGGTATATCGAATCACATAGTCATTTAGTATTTGAGAGCTGGTATTGTTATTTCCTCTTTTAAAATGTCTTTCTGCTTTCCCCATTCCTCTTGCCTCAGAAACACCAATGAATACTAGGGTTCTCTGGACAAATTTTCAAACTTTTCTCAAGTCTCCCAGTAACTATTTCTCTTAATTGAAACAAATAACATTAATAGTCACAAAAATTATATAAGTCTGTGTCCAAAATAAATTATACCAAATAAAACTTTTTGTATCTGAGCAAATATTTGATAGAAAGCAGTAGAATAAAATAAAAATGCAGAAAATTCATAGACTCTACAATGACCTGAGATAACCATATACATTTGTCCATATCCTCAAACGATGGCATTCTAATCAATAATATTGATTAGTGACAATAACATATACCCTGATAAATATATTTTGTAAATCCAAAGTCCAGCAAATACTATGTATATACTATGTATATACTGTATTATTTTATAGTTAAAGTTTCTCTAAACTCCAAAAGGTAAGCAATAGCAAAAAGAATGTGGAATAATGACAGCAAATTACATATTAAACATCAAAGGAAATATCTCAAATATTTAAAGTAAGTCAGACTTCTCATGGATGGGTCAAATTCAGAAGTATATCATAACTCATCTTCTTTATAAAACTTTGTCTAGGACCACAGTAGTCCTATGATGAACAGACCTATCTTTCAATTAACTATTTCATTTCATTTCAAGTGAAATTATACCATATAAAGTTGACGAATACTTATTTTATATGTAATATCAACACTCAAATGCAGTTCATTAGTTTTGGCAAAAATCCAGATATTTTATTTAAAAAATACATACCCATATACCCATAGTGATACTTAAGGAAAATCAGACAGTACATAGCAGTGCTAAGAGAGGCTGACTCACCTTAGTAGGTTCCATTGCAGCTTTTTTTTTTTTTTTTTTGGTACCGGGTATCAAACTCGGGTCCTTGCGCTTGTGCAGCAGGCAGCAAAATCACTGAGCTAAATCCCCGGCCCCCATTGCGTCTTTAATACATGTATCTGTATCTGTGTGAGGAAAATGTTATAAACATCTTTCATATTATTTATTAATTTCATACTACCAAGAAAAGAAGAACAACAAAAATTTTAGTGTTATGGGCTTATATTTTATTTATATAATAGCTATAATTGCTTTTGATTAAAATATTTTTCCAAATTCACTGAAAGTTCTGTCACCCATAATATAAAGACAACTAAATCATAGGTATATATGACAAAAAAAAACCCTCTAGTTTTTTGATAAAACTGAATCGCGGTTTTCACCTTTGCATTTGAATTATTAAAATTACTCAGAAAAACATCTTACTTAATTTGAGTTCTTTAGTTTCATAAATTGCTTACATTTTAGTACATTTGGTTAGGAAGTGTCTTGGAGTGATAAATTTCTAAACTAATGTTTTCAAATCAGAAAATTTTAATTTCTGAAAATCCCATTTTACAATGACCCTTTACTAATATAAAAACTTTTAGTGACTGATTGTTTTATATCTGTTAACCTATGTCATGGCCAGTATAATCCACAATGTAAAAAAGAGAATTGTTCCCTGGAAAAATTCAAGGTGCACTCCAAACTATAAGAAAAGCTAACAATATCTTATTTCAATGCCTAGCATTTACTCTATTCTTTGGGCCACTAGATTATTCTTACAGTTACAACTTCTACTTATCAAGGTGAATTCACTAACCATTTATCTATCTCTCCTTTCATTTTCACATTTTTTTAATCTTATATTTTATCCCAATGATGAAAGTTAAGCTCACTCAGCTGTCTTGTATAATTGCCCTCTTATGTCCCTATTTGGAGAGATTCTTACAGTGGACTACCAACAAATAATTCAGCAGACAATGTGCAAATTCTTCTGAGGACCTCCATAGAAGCTAAATACCTCTTAGTAACTCTTTAAATCAGTCATGAATTTCTTATGCCCAGACTTACACAAGCTCAGATAACACCATAACTGACCCATAGCATCCAGCCGTAGATGATAGATTAAAAAAAACAAAAACAAAAACAAGAACTGAATAACATTATTTCCAGTTGACTTTTGTTCTATCCATTCTAATTGGCTTTTTGAAACTTATGTCAGAGTCAGAGCTCTTCATGAATGTGGCTCCCTAGAGTTTTAGTAAAGTACAGAAAAGAAAAACAATGTCACTTCAAAACTGTTAAGAGATTTTAATGACTTGGTCTTTATTAGCGTCAAGCTCATAGCAAATTAAGCCCCAGCCAGTGTCAATTCAACATAGGAAACTATCATTAAAATTCTTTAAATTTAACCTTCACTGTCATATCACATCTTTTCCAGTTCACTCATTCTGTCTTCCTTTCTGTTACTATAACAATTAATATTCTATAATGAGATATTAGCAACCTAAAGAGAAAAAAGGCAGAAAGAAATCTGATGTATGGAGTGTTTGGCTTGAGTCCTTCTTGAGAGACGAGAAATGCATAGAACAAAACAGCATTAAGCCTACCCATGAAAGACAATTAGAAACACTGATAATCAAGAAAGTTAGGATGAAGTTTTAACTGCTTTATGTGTGTAATGACATTAACTTTTTCATATTAATATAGGTGATAATTTACAATAGAAGAAAATGAGACAGAAAAAAGAACTAAATTGGTCAAAGAAATACAGATAATAAAACTCAGGACCATAAGGATAATAAACACAGCAAAACAAACATAAAAACTTTTTTACTAAAGAAGATATTTTAAGCATTAAACTAACCTATGTTTCATTTATCCATTCAACATTTGCCATTTAGTATGCACCAGTTACTTCATAAGCCAATAGAGTGGTGCTACGCCTGCCTCACAACTGCAAGGTTCTGAGTTGCATCCCTGCTACTGGAAAAACAAAACATAAGCCAATGGAAACATGGTAGTGAATAAGAGGAATTTTGCAAGCAAAATGAAAATAAACAATAAATAAATAGTTGAAATCCTACCTCACTGATGTCAACTTCTAATTTTAGGAGTGATATATATATATATGTATATATACACATATGTGTGTATACATGTATATGTGTGCATATATGTGTATGTGTATGTACACATACGTGTATGTGTATATATGCACATATATGTATATATACATATATACATATACGTGTGTGTGTGTGTGTATATATATATATATATATATATAGTGTATCTTTTCTATCAAGACCATTATGTGCAGAAACACCAACCATGGGAAGTGATCTGAAGTGTCCAGGACTTTTTATGCTGGAAGTTTACAGAAGTAGGCTGAATGTCACATTGATCATATTAGAATTTTAAAAGTACTCTGTCAGCAATTCATAAAATAATTCTGAGGAGAAAGTTGGAATGTGACTCAGGAGAAAAAGTTTGCATGCAGAAATATTTTAAGAAATAGAAAGTGAATTTTTGAATACATTTACAGCTAAATAGAATCAGTGCACTGGGGATTTTGGAGAGGAGATAACTGATTGGCCTAAGGATAACATGCCTGGCTATTGTTTGAACAAAAACTTTCAGGATCTGGAGAAGTTCAACTTGGAATATTATGTTACTTCTGCTACTTTAGTTCTTCAGAAAACAATCCTGCACTCATACACAATCTTCTAGTGAAATGTAGGGATACAAAATATGCATAATTTGAATAATGAAATGGAAAGTTGTAATAACATCACTTAGAGAAAAGTAGTGAGATTGATTGACTCTAGTAATAAATCATAGATTTAAAAATAGTTACTCATTACCTTTGTACAAATCACCCTTGTACAATTTGCTTCATGAATGATAAAATTACAGGGACTATAGGAAAGTTGAATCTTTGATCACAAGGACTGGAGGTGTGGCTCTGTGGTTGAGTTCATAAAATTTTTTATCACAACACCAACTGATGGCCAAGGCCCCTTAATCTTAAGATTTTCAATTAATTATTTCTTTTTCTTTAAACTGTGGCCCATATTTTAAAAATCAGTAAGAGTCTGATAACCTACTGAATTGTTCAGACAAAAGATTTTTCTGTGTTTTAGGTGGTATGCCAAATAAATAAAGTAACTGGGTCATCATTATTATTTTTTGGGGGGGGAATGAACTCAGGACCTTGCCCTTTCGAGGCAGGGGTGGCATCACTGAGCTAAATCCCTGGCCCCTGGGTCATTATTCTCAACATTGGATTTCTAATTCAGTTGCTGTGACATTAGGATCACATGCCCTTTCTCAAATTTATTTAGAATGTAACTTTAAGTGTAAAGAGATGGCACCATTAAAATTCACTCTATTAGCATAAACTCAACTCACTGAATATCTTTGATTCTTTTATCCAAAATTTTCATGGTTATCTGTGTTTATAAATCATGTATTATTGAAAGTAACATATGGTGTACTTATTTTAATCAATTATTTTTTTTTGCTTTTTTGTAAAAGTAGTTGTTTGGTTTAAGATACAAACAATGATGTGCTTTTTGTCCTCATAAATTCTTTTCTATTATTATGTTTTCTAAAATCAATGTTGTTGGCTTTGTGATAAAAGCTAAAAGTAATACAACATTTACTACATGATGAGAACTGTTCCAAAAGGTTAGAATAGTTTTACCAACCTAATGCTAATATTGAACCATAAAAAGAGATGGTATATATTTTGCCTTTATTCTTCATTTTAAGGAAATAAGATTCAGAAAGAATATGTAATTTGTCAAAAGTTTCCCATTTACAAAGCAGGAATGAGGGTTGAAACCAAAGTATTATGACACCAGACTCTTACTAAGTAACATTTCTTTCATTGCATTTCTTGTATTTCTTACCATTCATTTAACCAGTTGGCTATTTGTCTATATTGTGCTTGTTCTTTAAAAATGTATAGTATTAACACTATGCTGAGGATTTTGATAAAATATTTTTGTGCATCCTCTGTTATATTTTGATGACATGATTTCTCAAAATAAATTTCTACACTTGGAAAACCACATTCCCTTGTTCAAATTGCCCTCCATTAAACTTATATAAATATGTTTTCCCCTTAATCACACCTGAGATGTGTGATTCTTTCTCATATACAGTAATGTAGCAAGTGTATATTGACTCTTTCAATAGATCATACCTTATAACAACAAACTTGTGTTCATTCTTTTCTTATGTAGAGAGTTCAATGTTATGAATGAAAATAGCATTTTCAAAATGCTGAATGACTTAGAGAACAGTAAGGAACTAACAAAAAAATGTTTTAGGAATAGATGAAGAATATTATATTTTCTATTCATGGTAGATTTAAGCATAGGACAGAAGAAGGGCAAGTGATTTCATTATATGAATGTGTAGGAGGACATCATAGTGAGAGAGCAATTTAAAACTTTTCACCTACTTTAAGGACTGTCAAAAATTTGAAAATGTCTCCTGATTCAGAGAGAATAAAATATTAAAAGTAATAATAATCATTTTAGTTTAGCAAGGACAAATAACCGATGCCTATTAAGAGTAGAAATCATAAATGTAATAGCCATTTAAATAATGTGGTAGTATAACATATAGAATAATTTTATAATTTCTTTTGTTTTTACTGTTGTTCAAATTCTCAGTGGTACTAGTTTTTAACATTTTAAAAATGTTCAGACTATGTTATCTTTAACTCTACATATGCAAAACTGTGCCATCTGGTCTAATATACTTTAAGAAGGTCTATATAAATGCCAGCTAGCTTCAAATGCATCTAGCTTTCAGTCAAATTAGTTTTGATGTTGAATGTATATTTATGTACTTGGGTGGAGGGCAATAACTGTTCATTTGTTTTATAAATTTTGTGAGGTTGTGGATTTTTCTTTCTTTTAAAAGTCAGCCCTTTCCCCAGAACCAAGAATCTTTCCCAAGTGCAACTGAGATGATGAGAATTTTTGGCTCTCCTGGAATCGGGGATTGAAACTTATTTAATGGTCTGGCAACTTGAGGTAACTAGGCATTTTGTGAATTCTCAAAAACAGTTTTATGGTAGAAGAATGCCTTATTCTTCATTTATTTACAGTATTTATTTGATTTATATTAGGTGAAAGTCTTGGCTTCCAGTTTGAGATAAATACAACAGATTCCTTTAGGGTCTTCTACATGCTTATAGAAATAGCTACAGACAAGTAAATGTAGCACAGTGTTAGAAGAAATCAAGTCTGTGAATGTATGAATTGTAGGGAAATTTTATACAACCAGATATAGGTAACTTGGCTAGACAAAGGTTGAATGAGCATTCCAGGAAAAAATATAAAATATGGGGAAGAAGACTGCAGAGATATGTGTCTCTGGAAACATGAAGATGATTTTGTCAACATTTGGCTGACAAAAGAGAAATGATGAGGTTAGAGAAAAGTACATCTCAAATACTGGGATAAAGAACTGGGACATGAGAAACAAGCAGGTTCACAAACTCATCCCATGTGAGGAACAAAACATGAAGTCATATGTCATAATTCATGTCCTTCATATATACTGATGAGTGGTAAAGGAAATGCATGCTTACCTTTAAAAGGAGTGACTTTTCAACTACAGAAATACATCAGAAATACATAATATAGTTGGTAATCTGTAATTACCCAGTTTCATTCTGAACAGATATACTGCTTTTCTTATACCTAGTAAAATTAGTTTAGCAAAGAGATGATACATGATGCCAGGCAGATAAATTTTAAATTTTGAAAATAATGCTGAAAGTATTGCTAGAGACTTTATATGGGTATGAAATTTATCCTGAAGATAATAAACTCATGAATACATACTAGACAGCAGGGCAGAATCCAATTGATTTTTTTGTGCCAGATAGAATCATATTCCTGCATATTTCATGTTTTGAAAAGGACAATTACATAACAGATAAAAATCTGTGTAAAGCTAGATAAGAGTGTACAATTTTAAACCTAATATACACATGTTATCAATGAGAGTATGTGTAGGTTCCTTGGTACCAGATTTTACATGGATTATAATTTTACTTTTACTTTGCTTTTATATTCTTCACATGAAAGAGATGGGCATTGATTTCCTCATACAATAAAACATTTTCCCTTTTTAATTTCAAGGATGTTGTATATGTCATAAGTCATCACAGTAAAACATATTAAGTTTATCTACCAGGGTTTACTACTCCTTTAGTTTGAAATAAATCAACATCCAACTTGAACACTGAGGCATTGAATATTTTATTCCTCAAATATCCTTCCTCATTTTTGTCTCTATTCCACAATAATGGTATTTGATGCCAGTAATTTGGAGTTATTACTGCCTTCTTTTTCCATGAGAGAATATACTCACATATGTATTATCATTCACTTTCTGTCATGTTATTGTCATTTAATATACATTCCATATATTTTATCTACATCTTTCATTAAATCTCTTTCTGTTTCATATATATAGTATGCTTTTGTGTGTATAGGTATGTAGAAAATATTATTTCTTATGAATCTAATAAAGAGCAGCAAGTCTAATCTACAAGGCATAGATGTGTGTGTATCTGTGTGTAGGGCAATGATACACATGCTCACATACATTAAATGCTTAAACTCTTTCTAGTGAATTTTAAGAAAAGTTATATAAATACTTACATTATACTATACCATTTTCTTTTTTACTATGTGTACCGCCATAGTGAGCACTATAACATTTTCTTATTAACTTCAAATCTGGTTAACCGTTTTGGCTGGGAATTTCTAAGTAGTTCCTTTCTCTTCAGCTAACCCCTTTCCCTACTGAAGTCCATATGCATAATCATTTTAATTTCTTTTTTTCATTTTTTCTATTGTTTGTTTTATCCTATTCTGATAAAAATATTCCTTTTTGTAGGAAAAAATATATATATGTGTGATTTTCTTCCTTTGCTAAAGATAATTTGCTTTTATGATAAATTGTTTAATCATTTTTTGAATTAATACTTTTCTATGTTCCTCATTCAATAAGTGTTTTTCTGTTCTAGTGCTATGTTAGACAGTATGCCAATGAATTTGCTAACAGAGATGCTGTATTGGACCTCACTCAAGGTAGAGTATACCCTGAGGTGTTCTAGCTCTCAATAACACTTGACTGAATACATTTGCTTCAGTGGTAGTGAAAATTAGATCTTTCTTTGTCAGTGTTGTGCATGCTTTGGATGTTGCCTTCAATGACTGGCTGTTCAATATGGCAGCTCAATTTGCCCAGTTCAATATGGCAATAATGAGTCACATGTGTAGCTTTAAGTTTCAATTCAAATTAAAATAAATATTAACTATTTTTTTAGTAGTTATACTAGCTGCATTTCAGGTGCTCAATAGTTATTTTAGAGTGTATATATAGAACAGCCCTATTATTGTAGACAGTTTTATTGGATATTGCTATTCCATAATATTAGTTCCAAGGGATCAGAGTAACATTTCACAGGTCTATAAAATATTTCTTTCTTTTCTTACACTGAGTGCAGTTCACTGAATCATTTGTAAGCCCTTTAGAAATAAAAGAAAAGTAAAATTTTAACCAAATTTAAATGGCTCTCCTTTCTTTCATTTGTTTATTATGCAAAGAAAATTTTTTTATTTGTAATAGGCTTTTAAATATTATCCTTTAGGCAATTCTCAGAGTGATATCGAACCACAATTCAATGTGAATTTTGCACCTCATTATGTGTTTTTTAATTAAACCATATTATAAATTAAAGCCTATTTTATATCTATAGTTTTTTCATTTAAAATTCAATACTACTGAAAAATTAAAATAAAAACTACTGGTATATTTTGCTCCTGACTTAGAGATAATTCCATTTATGAAGGTTTATTTACTCCAAAAACATTTATTTCATTATATAAACAAATTTTTTATATCTACCACTGAGGGTATTGAAGTGATTACACATATTAATTGTGAAAAAACTGTAGATGAATGGTTGGTAAATAGTAACTGAATACCATAAATTATGACAAATAAACTTGCCAATTGCATACTGATCATTTTTATTACTACAGGTTTGGTTTATATTATCTTGACTGAAAGTTTTGGCTGGCCAACACTTCACTTTTTATATTAAATGCCAAACTTCTTGATGAAGACTAAATCAAATTGTCTCAAATTCTCTAGAATGTGACAAAATTGTCACTTTTTCCTTTTCTGTGGATTAAAGAACAGAACTACATATAAACATTTTGTTTATATAATGAAATAAATGTTCATCTTATTTCATCTGCATTACATAGGCAAAAGGAATAATCTTGGCTACATCAGGAAAACTGAGCAAGCTAATTATGTGATATAATTAATTCTGTTTGTCTTCAGGGCATCCACGTAACAGAGAGCACTTTGCATTTGAAAGAAATATTTCTATAAAATGCTTTTGTAGATATATTTAACCTAACAACATAAATGTAATTCTTATGCCAGTGTGTAAAAGAAGACATATTTTAAGACTTTCAGCATTTTTTCTGTTTTCCTAACTCTATTTAAAAAATATTCTTTTTAAAGAACAATGTATATTTATATTATACACAAAGAAAAACTTCTTGCCTTCATATAAGAAAATATTACTCATCTTAAGTGTTCAATATAGATCTACATAAACTAATGAAATTTTGCTATACAGTATATGAGAATATTTTTCTATTAAGAGTTTTAGATTCATAGAATTAAATTTTTGCTTTGTAAATTTTAGTATATTTCCAGAAGTAATACAGGATGTAGGGTAAGAGCATTAATTAAAATGAGGTTTTAAAAATTCAAATCAATAACAAATTGATCTTGGGCAAGAAATAAAACTTCAGTGTGCCTCAGTTTCCTCATTGATAATATGAGATTAATAATGGTATACAAAAAAACTCAATGTTAATATTGAGTTAATTTATATAATGTTCTTAAAACAACAGAACCTAATAAAGGATTTTTAAAGTTTTAATTATTGCTATTTTTACTAGCATAATTTTCACAGTAACTGTATTCGTTACTTCCTCCTTGTTCAGAAACAACAAACAACTTCTACAACTTAGCTGACAGAGGAAAGGAGAAACTTCTCTCAGAGGAGAAGTCTCAATCTATTTAGGATTGGCTGGTCCAAAAGAAAAATGGCATGATGGAAGACCCTAGTACAGAGGAAAGCTGTTCATGTCAAGGTGGCCTGGAAACATGATAAAGGGAGGACCCGGAGAGAGAGATTCATCCTTCTAATTCACACCCCCTAGTGAAGCATCACTAACTACGCCCCACATTTTAACAATACATTCTGATTGCTGGGGAACCTAATCTCAAAATGGCCCTTTTTAAGGAGGGTGCCCTGGGGCTCTCTTCTCAAAGTAAAATCTTTCCAAAGAGTTCACCTTTATATTTTTTACACCCTTAACCCTGGGAATGAGGGTATTTTGCTAATTCCTGAGATGTCTTCAAAGCATATTTTCAATTGTCCTGATGCAAACTACTTGGCTTCTTTTTAATGCTAATTCTTTCTTGCAGCCAAGCTCTCCTCTGTTCCATGTTTACTTTCCCAATTTTAAAGGATCCTACATTTACTGCTGCTTCCTTTCTGGCCATTGACAATGTTTTTGAAATAATTGTACTCTGGTTATCTGTTGTATTTTCACAGAAGATAAGGTTTGAAGCATCTAGGTTTACCCATGGCACAACCTGAATGTTGGGCTGCATGGAAATTTCTTTTGTCAAATTGAAAAGTCCACCACCTTTAAGGTCACTCTCCTGTGAAGTCTCAGAAAACAGGAAAAATGTAGAAAAATTATCTGCCAGAGTGTAACACAGACAGTAGAAAAATTATCTGCCAGAGTGTAACACAGACAGAGTTGATTCCAACTACCAATGAAGTCCTTCTTCCAAATGGAACCATATGAGCTTGAGCTTTTTTATCTCTCTCTCTCTCTGTTTTTGGTGCCAGGGATTGAACTGAGGACTTTGCGCTTGTGAGGCAGGCACCAGAACCACTGAACCACTGAGCTAAATCCCCGGTCCTACAGTCTCTTTTTATCATCATTCTTGTCTAATGAGCCCTGACTTGACTCCCTTATCAAGCTCATTTTAGGGCTTCTAAGCATCTTCAAACCTTTGCCAACTCCTCCCACAGCCCAGTTCCAAAGGCATCAAAATCAAATGTTCAGTTATATTCACAGGAACAACTCCATTCCTGGTACAAAAATTATGTTTTAGTCACTTTCTCATCTTTGAGAAACAATACCCAGTACCCACATGAAAGGTTTATTTTGACTCAGTCTCAGATACCTAAGTAGAGTTGTTCAGCTCCAAAGCAGGAATGACATGAAGGAAGAGCCTGTGTTGAGGAAAGCTGTTCACATCATGGTGGTTGGGAATCAAGGAGAGAAGGGATGAGCCAGGAAGGGAGATGTACCTTAACAAGTCATACCTCCAGTGACATACCTCCATCTAGGACCTTCTCCTAACAGCAAGTTAACTCTAGTGCCTGATAATCTAATTGCCTTCCAAAAGTCCTAACTCTGAACACAACTGGCTTTAGGTAGAAGATTGCAAATCTAAACCATAACAGTAACCAAAGTATAAGACATATGATGTGACCATATTTGTTTCTATGTCATCATATGACCCTTTAAATAAAAATATGAAGCTTGATGTTTATTCAACACTATTTGATGTATACTTACATAAAGGAATTTGGTAAAGCCTCAAAAAACTTGTATACATCATTTGTTTTGAAAATCTAATTTTCAACACATTTCTCAAATGTAAAAGATATTTTATTTGATAGTCAATTTGGTGGTTCTTTCTAGATTTATTGATTTATTATTAGCTAAGATCTTTGACTAGTCTAATAGGTCTCTTATTGTTTCAAATCTTGAAATGTTTTTATTCTGGCAAGAGAATAAGAACCTTTTTCTCTCCTTAATTTTCTGACTTGAGCTGTGAATTATTGCTAGCTTTTTAAATTCCAGGCTGAGAGTAAGACACCTAGATTGCAAGTTATTTTTTTCCCTTCATGTACTCACAAAAGAAAAAAATGACTAATATTATGAATGATTTGTTTTTATAGATGTTTGAAGAAAACAATAAAATACTGCACAGTTAATATTATAACAATACTTACAATTTTTTCCACTAGACTAGTGAAAGAAGTAGTGATATATTTAAAAATTCATAATGAGGATCAATACACTTCACCTAAACATATATCTATATGTCTTAGAGAGGTGGAAATGAAAGAATGTAACTTATATATCTTGATAAGACTTTTGATTAAATTATGTGTACACAGAAATTTATAGTTTTAGTGATTTAACAAAAAACTTTATTATTATTATGTTATTTTTCTCATCATGAGTTAGGAAAAGAGAAGACATTATTCTAGAATATGTGATGCTTGCATGCTTTGTTAGGGCCTTTGTTGCTAGAATCAATCCAATAATACCAACTACATGTTCTACCTAGATATAATATATTAAGAAATTATAATACTGATTCTCTTAGCATTGGTGATCACCCAACTACAATAATTTAGAAAGGTCAGCATATTTGTGGAGGAACTTGTCAGTATTTTGTGCACTACAATTCCTCTTAAGCTAAAGGACAAAATAAAGATTTCAAGGTGATTACTCAAAAGAGTTTAACATATTTGCTATTAAGTTTGGGAAACTTGAGGACTTTGTGAGAGATAGTGGCTGAGTAATTATGAGATCTGGATAGCAGCAGTTCAAACAGAGATAGCGATCACTAGATAGGATCCAGTTCTCATCTACAATGACAGTTTCAAAAGGCTTATATTGTATGTTTCAAGCTAGGACATGCAGGAAAAAGCTGGCTAGAGTTTTCTTACAAAAGAATCGACCCAAGTTTCCTGCTCTGAACTGTAAATATATCCAGGGAAGCCAAGGTCTGACTTGGTATTGTATAAAATGACACATCAAGGGAATACCTATGCCATGATAAGAACTGCATTCTTGGTTTTCTAGCAAGGAGTATCTCCAGTTCACATGTAAAAATACACTCCTAGAAAAAGGGTCAAGAATTATACAGGTAACCTGCAGATTTGCCCAGAATTAAAGGACAATATTTACAGTTCCTTTATTTTCTCTGTCTTTGTACTTCAAAGTGCAAGATATCTATAAGCCAGACAGTGGAGAGGGATGAAAGAGAAGAAGAGCAGTGTAACAAAAAGAATCTAGCTTCCCTGATATCTCCAGGGCAAAATTGAAGATGGTGGAGGGGATACAATTTTCCTTTAAATTATAAAGAATTTATTATTACAATATCCTGGGTTAAGTTTTAACTAATAAATAGGAGATCATTTATATGTTTAAGAAATCCTCTCAATGGACAGAGTAACTATAAGACCACAGACCAATTGAATGAGAGCAATAGAGACAATTTATTCAATTTGATTTAACAATGATGCCTTAGTTTCATGTTGTCGTCATAACAAATGATCAGGAACTTGGTAGCTTAAAGCGGCAGACATTTATTGTCTCACAGTTTGAAGGCCAGAATTCCACAAGAAAAAAAAAAGAATGTGTTATATGCTATATATATCCTAACTCCAAACTCCACATGATGAATGTAGTCATTATGCATTGGAAACATGAACTAATAAAAGAAAATTAAATGTTGAGTTCCTTGAGGGCTTTGTAAAATAACTTATTCCAATTCTCCTAATTTTTGGTGCTGTTCCTTGGTTTATGGTTTCATTATTCCAATCTGTACCTCCATAATGACTACATTTTCCCAGTTTCTCTCTGTGTCCAAATTATCCATTTTCTTATTTGAACATTAGTCATTGGATCAAGGCCCATTGTAACTCAGGATGACCCTATTTTAACTTGATTACACCTACACAGAAAAGGCCATATTTTCAAATCAAGCAACAATCACAGGTTCGAGTTAGACAGGAGTTTTGAGGAATCAGTATTTGGCGCAGTACACATAATTCAATATTTACACAAAAATGATACCAAGAATTTTGAAGTAATTGCATTCTAATTTCATGATTTTAATACTTCATTCTCAAATTTCTAAAACTGTTTTCATTTTCTGAGTTTGGATTTAGTTTGCTGTGAAGATCATTGTGAGACCTGAGTGACTCCATTTTAAAATTTGGCCCCATCTTAGAGTAAGGTGGCCTGGACATAAACTCTAGTTCCAAGAAAAACCACAAGATGTACTTTGGCCACCTGCCTGTGATAATGTTCAGCAGTCCCCTGGCAACTAGCCTAGCAACAGCTAATCAATAGCTGCCTCAATGTCCCAGATGCTCTTCTCGATGGCCTGCAACAGCTAATCAGTAGTTACCCCAATACCCCAGTATCCCAGATGTTCTTTTCGATGACTTGAGCAGCCATTTGCAGTTCAGTGCGCAAGGCACAGCCAATCAGGTTTAAACTTTCAAAACTTGCTAAATGCTAGCCAATTGTGTGATTTGGGTGTGATTTGAAACCCCGCGCCTTTTTGAAAACCCTGCGCCTTGCTGTAACCTCTATAAAAACCCCTGGTGTTTTAGAGTCGGGGCTCTCAACCCTGACCAGCTGCGTCGGTTCGGTGTCGGATGAGAGTCCCTGCTTGAGCTTGAGTAAACGACCCTCATGTGTTTGCATTGGAATCGGCTCCTTGGTGGTCTTTGGGGACCTCGCGATCTGGGCACAACAATCATCAGAGAATTCAATAGAGTGCTTGAAATTGTCAATGGTAAGAGAAAATCTGAAAGAGATATCTTTCAGAAATCTGTGAAAGAGATATACTAACAGTACTTATCTACTTGAGTGACTGATAAAAAATGAAACAATAAATAGTTAGAAATTTAGAAAGACACTGGGAATGGCATAGGCATTACTAGTTGTTGGATATTCAAAGTACTGAATATGCAAAGCAGAAGATTATGTTTACAAATTCCAAAATGTAAAGGGATAAGTATTTTTTTTAAAAAAACATAAATATAGTACTAATGATCTATCATTTTTGTATTCAATCAATTTACCTCGAGTATTGTAATGTTATATTAGGAAGAAAAACCCTTCCATTTGAATTTGTAAACTTTTAATAAAATCATTTTTTTTGTGAAATGAAAATAAATGATATGTGAAAAATATTTGTGGTCTTTTCTTATATCCTCCATTTAGCATTTCACTGTTCACTGGAAGAAAAGAAGAAAGGAAATTATGACATTCTAAATGATTATTTTCCAAAAGCAGTAGAATCATTTCAATTATTATTCTTATTATTTAATATTAATAATATAATACCACTTGATCTTATAATGTTAAAATAAACAAGATTTTTTTTGTATTTTAACATTAACTTCATATAGTTTGCTTATATCTTAATTTATATAAAACAGAAGGGGAAGTGGGAGGGGTAGGGGAAAAGAAAGAGGGAAAGAAATTAATATGAGAAAATGAAAAAATGGAAACAAAGTCTTTGTAAATAGGTATGGGTGGTGTGGCTGAAGGGAGGGCAGAGGAATAGGGAAAAAATAGATGTATTACATAAAGGCACAAATCTCCAACAATGAATGTCATTATATTGCATATCTAAAATGTGCCAATAAAATTTACAAAACAGATTGTTGTTTCTTCATGAATAAAGATGCACATATTTTCTAATAATTTTTCCTATTCACATCTATAAAAGTACACAGAAAAATAAAATAGATCTATGACATTAGTGAAATAATTAAAAATTTTATATTTATTGCATGTTGATCTGTGAGGGCTCCAAATTGGATTTAACATTCACAAACATTAGTTTGTCCTTGATTTAACACTCTTGTATTTTGCTCAATTAGATAAGATTGATAAAACAAACCAAAAGGTTTAGTAGAAAATTTCTTAAAGTTCTGTTTCGGGTATGGATTTTTTTGTCTTATATATTTTTATTTTCCAATAATAGTTAAAATAATATTTTTGGAAGGAAAATCATTAATTAAAATTAGTAATGATATTAAGCCAAGTTTGGTATAATATTTAGATATGAAATAGAATTGGCTTAAGGCACAATAGGATTTTCAAGCATTTTTATTTGAAAATAAGTATTAATAATTAACCTTGAGCAATCTAAAACAAAAGCTGATCTTGAGAAATAATTTTTTCTTTATTATTTGGGAGGAGGTGCTTTTATATTATTTTATTTTTGTTAAATGGACTGGTTTTCCAATCAGTGATCCCTTTGATTCTGTCTCCACCTGTGCCATACATATATATTTTTTCCACCCTTGCTTGAAGTTTCACATTAGAACCGCAATGGAAGTTAAAATATATCAAATGGCACACTGTGTGGCAATATAGCATCTATGTTTCCTCTTCAATGTTCAGACCTTGTCATTTTTTCAGGTGTTTCCAGTGTTATCTGTCAATACACCTGGTCAATAATAAATGTTCACTAAATGTTTGGTAATGGCCTAAATAATCACTAAGTAAATGAATGAAATAAAACCATCTTGAGGAAAACCCATCTTTTCCTGAAAATGAATCTGTAAGAAGAGTGAGAATCTATCAGAAAACAAGTGTGTTATATCTAGTTATGCTATAGACATATATTTTCTTTGATGTATCTTTAAGTATATAAGAAAGTTAAATTTATAGTGACACATTAATTACAAAGTTATTTAAGTAATGTCCCTCATTCATGCTTTGGTTAATACCTATCAAAATTATGTGAAAATATCACAGAAATGCACTTTGTATATATTAATATAAAATAATGGATAGTATCTTTTCCTGCAAGTTAGCATTCACCAGTGGCACAAAATGATGTTAAAATGATATATATATATATAATATTACATATAATATATATTAATATTATATTTTAATATATATTAATATTATATATTAATAACATATATTTGTAGACTACTAAAGAAAGGGGACATTTCTGGATAACTGTTCTATTTCATACTATGGTTTTCTCAGGAATTACTATACTTGGTCAAGAATAAAAGCCTTCTCTCAATTCCTTCCCATAACACATTCAAATATCTTTGTATTTCATTTTTATGTGCTAGTGACAAACTGAACATAGCTTTATATATCTCAATGGCTTTTTTATTCAAAATAAATAGTTTAAGTAAAGGGAGAACTGTGTTTTTATAAAATTTTGAGCCTAGCTAGCAGCATCATCAATGATCAAAAGCTCAAAGATGCTTGACAATTCTCAGAAATAGTTAGAATTTTAAAGAGCAAAATGGCATTTGTTAAACAATGCATCATCCCTGAGCTATAATTCTCCACCAAGTAATTAGTAATCCTTATTA
The DNA here is from genome assembly GCF_000247695.1 of Heterocephalus glaber. The sequence goes on from NW_004624840.1 coordinate 3,015,326, forward strand.
TATACTAGGTCTTATCAACATTTTTTAAGGAAGAAAAAACTCTCACAATTGGGTTTTAGAAATATCTTTCTTTATTTCAATATATTTCAACATCAGCTGCCTGGTCTCAGCACATATCATTAGCAGCTATTTCAGAGGATGCAGTTAATTATCACTATTTCTTTCAGATGAGGAATACTAAATAGAATATTTGCTCTGATATGAGGTTGGAAACTCTGCTTTTGATATAAAAATATATCGCTGAAAGTACAATGAAGTGGCATCTTTCTGCCTTTCTAATGTTGACCTGAAACATGGCTCAGTGTTTTCCTCTATTTGAGATGATGTTTTTTCCCCTTCTAATTGTGACCATATCGCTAATGATTTCAGAATTCATTAGTGGTATTTATACATTGATCCTATCATATAAACAAAATTTTAATGCATCTTTATGTGACATACTGAGACATAGCCTTTTAATGGATACTTGTTGGAGGTTACCTTTCTGGATTTTTTTTTTAAAAAGCGTTATGATGTGTTATAATAAATATATTTTTTACTTCATTATTTATCACTGAACAGCGAACTGAGCCAATGTCTATAGAGAGACCAAGAAAAAGCGAGGAAAATTCTATTCAATATCACCTTAGAAAAGGTAGAAGTCATAATTATTCTTTCTTTTTTGGAGTTTTTATTTTCTATTCGTACCTGTTTATAACATGTTCACAGCATATAATGATTACATTCCTTGCGGAGAGTTGGAACATGTACATGCTACATCTCAACTTCTTTTTCATCCCCTTCACCTCTCTTCCCTCCTCTCCCTCTATCTCTTGATCTCTTTCGCATTTAAAAAATGTCTATCTTTAAAATGATTTTGCAGCTGGGCATAGTGGTGCACACTATAATTCCAGCCCTTGGGAAGCTGAGGCAGAAGGATTGCTGCAAGTTTGAGGCCACCCTCAGTTACACAGTAAGTATAAGGCCAACCTGAACTACATAGCAAGACCCTGTCTCAAAAACACTAATAATAATCATAATAGCAGTAATAATAATAATAAAATTTTTAAAAGTTTGCTTTGTAAGTAGGGATTACAATATCATTTCCATGTATAATCTAATTATCAGAAAAAGTACACTGAATAAAATTTCACAGGACATTACTTGATATCATAGGGGTTTGTGGCATTCATACATAAATATTTCTTGTCATATTTCATTCACTACATATTAAGAGAATGCATTTCCACACAGCATTTGTGTATTTGTGTATTCAGAAAAAAGCAAGATGCATATTTCCCTATTTGCTTATCATCCTTCCACTGAAGAAGTAAGAAAAAAAACTGGACTAACTTGACTTCATATAAACACATAAAAGAAAAACACAGTTTATTACAAATTTCATCATTTACAGTTTTAATATTTTTTATTTTTAAAAATGATGCCCCAAACTGCTCTGTTCTAAGATATTTGCTCTGTGACCAAAACACTAAAGAAAAGAAAACAAAGATATAAAAATATTCAGACTTCCTCAGTCAGATCCTGACCATGTATGAAAACTAATGTGATGTAATTTAGACAGAGATAAATATAGTAGCAATTATACACATTAGATTTTATTTTACTTAATTGAAATTACTTTCTATTCACTGTACCCTAATGGAATCACAGTTTGTAAGTGGCTTCATAATTTCAGCAACCTCTCTGTATTCCTTCTTTGTAGGAGGAAATGTTTCTTTCTTTAGGGTTGAATAATTTTGCATGAGATGCTGTTACATAATTCAGGGACCATTTTCCAACCTTTATAAATATAATGTATCATAAGTGATTATAAAGTAACTTCTTTTAGATTCCTAAGTGACAAATAAAATAATGATACCTTAGGCTCAGATACTGCCTTTGCACTTACACTACTTCCTCAAAGCAACTGTTTGAGGCAAGGAGCAGAGTTATCACTATGGTCTTGATGCAGGACACAAAACCACTTCATGAGGTTAGTCAATCAATTCATTGAATTGAGGTCCCAGATGTCATACTTAACTAAGGCATCTTTCAGAAGTGTGTCTTCTGGATGCTACTTCTACTACATCACCTTGTCTTTCCTTAAAATAGAAAGTGGTTTATTTGTCAGTCAGTGTAGTCTATGGGCCATGGAGTCATTGATAAATAAACTACATGATGAGGATAGTGACAATAAAGGAAAATATTTGGGGAGAGTGTCAGTGGAGAAAGTATGTGGGTGGAATTAGCTGAGTGAAGCATGAATAAGAAAAGCTGTAGTTCAAAGTGATCTGCAAACTTTCTAGATAATAGAGAACCTGGGAAATCTGCTTCATATTCTTCCTAATCATTTCTTTATGCATCTGTTGATGGTTATTGATATGTATAACTACCTTCCTGAAGAAAGGGATTGGGCAGATAGAAAATTAATAATAAATGACAATGATGGTAGAGTTCACTGTTAGTAGTTCGACTTAAGGAGACAAGGCTTCAATGTTGTGACTATTTGCAGAACTGTGAGCAAGATTAAGGAAATAAGAGAACCAGTAAAGGTTATTGAAGCCCTAAAAGAGTACAAGTGTGGAATAGCTGTCATGCTCAGTCTGATGATGTAGAAACGAGCCAAATTCTGCCAAGGCCCAATGAGAACTGGAATAATTGAAATGGGACCACATGGCAGAGGTTATATTCCTGGAAGGACACAGCATTTGCCATAAGCTCAGAAGAAAAGGAGGCTGAGCAGAAGAAAATATTTGTATTTCCTTTTCCCCATGACACCCCTACTCTTGTCTTCCAGTAGTTAAATCTAAAGTGTAAAGGTAAGAGAATCTTACTGGTTGAGCCTTCGGGTTCAACTTCTGGGTTGCAGAGCAGGGTGCGTGCCTCCTAGGTTGTTTCTCTTGTCAATTTCTTAATAAAGTGACTTTGGCTTTCTTGTGTTTTCACTTCCACAGCTCCACTCTCCTTCTTCTTGATGATTTGATTTTAATTATAATAAGTTCACACCAATTTGTTTATCTTCCTTAATGCCATTTACCTAAGTGGACTTCAATTATCTGATTAAGCCACTCATGATAGAAGCCAAGAATGAAAATTAATTCTCTAGGGGATAAGAGCAGCCTAAAAGGAACATTTAGAACCAGTTCATCCATTTATTTGAGTGTGTTGGAGGAGGTGGAAGGTCTGTAAGAGAATACTTTTTCTTTGTTCTTTGACAATGTGCTGTCTCTCTTAAAAGTAGATAGTCCATGGTTAAGAACAGAATCAGCATTGCCATTCAAATCTCTGTATTTTGTTCTGAATGCTCTGGTATTCTGTTCACTCTGAATAGTTAAAATTCTGGTTTGCCCTGCTGAGATGGATTTGGCTTTCACAAGTAGGTTTTGATTGTGAGAACAAGAAAAGGGACCTAACTCCCATGCCATTATTTGGTATTTTTATTGTTCACAGACATGTCCTTACTTTTATCGCTTCCCTGCTGACTTTCATGATTAATGGATGTGTCTCGTTCTCTCTGGCAACTTTTGAATAAGTTGTAGCCTGAATGATTTTATCCATAGGTTCTTCTTCCAAGTTGCCTTATCTGCCTACAAGGCTGGAATAGAGGTAGCAGTATAAGGTTTGTGAAATATCCCTGTATTTATAAAAGAAAAGAAAATACTGATTTTTAAAAATTATTATTATGCACCATCAAATTGAAATATAGACTTAAAATGCATAAATGGTAATGAAACAGTGACTATCATTCATCATATACTGCTAGGAATCACACACATTTTTCACTAATAAAAAAGGAAAGGATATCATGCTCAAATTTTCTGTCAATAAATCATTTTAAAGAGGTTAGTTTAGAGTCAATGAAGATATTCTTTAATGTTCTTTAAAAATCATCTTACTGATCTATCAATTCATAAATTTTTAAATACTACCTGTTAGATACCTAAGTCTTACAAATTTTGAAATTAGAAAAGAAGAAACCATATACATGTGACACATGAAATATGTATCTAGCATGAAGAACAAAAGACAACTAGTACTTGATTTGCCATTAAGAGGCTCACCATAATAATGGTATAAACTATAAAGACATAAGTTTAATAATATGAGATATGCTATAATATAAACACTGCCCAAAATAGAGCTAAAAGGAGATTGAATCACAACTAGATAATTGGAGTGAAGGAATGATAATGGGGGTGTTATTAAGGAGGGCACTGAGATACACTGAAATATAGAATGTGTTTATGCTAATGTAGATCACCATGGTGTAATGGTCAATCTTGATTGTCAACTTGACTGGCTTGAGAAATGAGTAATACATTCCCCCAGGTGGCTCTGGATGGTTCATGAAAGCATGAGCTTGGAGATGCTGGTCTCTGGCACATTCCTCTATGAGTTTTTCCTTCCTCTTTCACTGGCTTTCTTCTTCTGTCCTCTGCTTCCTGACCACCATGAGGTAAACAGTTTTGTTCCACCACACTTTTCCACCATGAGAGACTAAAACCTCTCAAACTATGAGCTAAAATAAAATTCTCCTTAATTTGTAGATTGTAGGCATTTTGTACTATCAGTGAGAAACCTGACCACTACCCATGGTGATATGGATTATTAGTAAAAGGTTAAAATGCCTAGGAACTGGGCAACAAATTAAAAAATGATCTAAGTGAAATTTTAAATTATCTGCTTCTCAGCTGGCAGCTACCCTCAGTTGTCATTAATTTAAGTTCATTGATGATTACTTGTGATTATCAATAAAGGGCATCTGTAGTTATTACATATTAGAGAGACATTTGAGATCATATGAAGGATACAGTATGGAAAACCTCTCTAGAAACTGATAGATTATTCAAGATGGCTACAGATAGGAATCATAAGGGAGGATGATCCTATCTGCAGCAAAAGTTTTAGAAACTGAAGAAACTATTCCAACTATTTTCTGTCTGGTAGAATTTGATCCTCGGGCAGCTCACGCATGCTGTTTTATTTGCTTTGGAAACAGAGTAGACCTTAGACCAACCATTTGAAAAGACAGAAGACAGGTAAAGTAGCTCCTAAATTAAAATAAAAAGATAGTAAGAGTGTAAACCGAGTTATCCAATGCTAAAGAATTTAAGGGGAATTAAAATATTAATAGTTTTAGATAGGAGGGTAAAAAGTAATATAATGAGAGAATAAATTATGTTACAGGAAGTATAACTTTTTTCTGGTTCTTAGAATTCTGGAAAATTGCACCTAGGGGCTTTCTTATAATACTAGTAAGAATTTAAGATGAAACAACCTCTCAGGAAAAGGTTGTCAGTTTCTTTAAAAAAATTAATCATAGAGCTACTATATGACCTAAGCATTCCATTGCTAGATATTTATTAAAGATCCAAAGAAACTTCATGTCCGTTTTAAGACTTGTACATAAATGTTCTGTGAAATCTTATTTGTAATAACCAAAAACTATAAATAGGTGAAATGTTTAGATAATAAATAACATATTCAGTGCCTATCCAATGGACATCCAAATGATTGTGGTTTAAGTGATAACCATGACTTTGCCAAATTGTCCAAAGATTAATCAGTGTATATCAACATTAAAAAATGTGTGAGGGATCGGGGATTTAGCCTTGTGGCACCATGCCTGCCTCATAAGGGCAAGGTCCTGAGTTCAATCCCTGGCACGCGCGTGCACACACACACCCACACACACACGAATGTGATATATCCATACAATGGAATACTCTTTAGGATACTATAATAAAAAGAAATTAATTGATATTTGCAATGGGATGAATGAATCTCAAAATAAATATGTGGCAAATAAGCCAAAATTATTATGTTGTGATGAGTAGGCCATAAAAATCCCCCAAAAGAATATACACTTTATTTATTTTATTTAAATCTCAGGAAACTAATGGAAATACAACAGTTTACCCTAAACTAGCTGTTTGCATTTTGCTGTTCAGTTATTTGCAGTCAGTTATGTTTCAAAACTATTAGATAGCAAATTGCAGAAGTTAAAAAAAATAATAAGTTTAAGGTTATGCAATATTTGGTATAACATTTCTGGGTTTTTTCTGCCTAGATGTGAGTCATTTCTTTGCTATGTATATTTGCCCTGGGTGTGTGGGTGCCTGTTAGTATCTTAGAAACCAACCATCTTTGTTATCAGATTGGCTGGATTACCATTGCAATGCTTCTGTTCAAGTAACCCTTACACAGTGGCCTACTGCCGAGTGCTGAGTCACAAAGCCTATGTCATTCATTTCATCTCTCCTCATTTCAGAGGCACTATACTACCTCATGTCATCCCAAGGGGAAGGATAGGAAAAGTACAATTAAATATTGGTGTATGTGTGTGTGTGTGCGTGTGTGTGTGAGAGAGAGAGAGAGAGAGAAATCATACTCAAATAACATTACAGTGCAACTTTGAAATTTTTATTTCATTTTCAGTTTTTTGTTATTATTGTTTATCACTTACTGGACATAATTTATAAATTTTACTTTTTCATGTAGGAAAAAAATAGTATACATAAGATTTGGTATGATCCCTGGTTTTATGCATCCACTGAGGATCTTGTGGTTTATCCCTTATAAATAATATCCACTCCAGTATACAGCAACAGAAAATGGGTCAGTTCTTTTTATGAGAGTAGCAAGTAGGAAAAAATGTGAAGAAGAAATGACAAGGGGCAAGAGAAAACTTTTTGTAGTGTTAGATACAGTGGTACCTCATTTCACACAAGCTTTTGTTTGTGAACATTTTATTCTCAAACAGAAGCATTTGACAAAATTTTGTTTTTGTTAGTGAAATTTGCATTGAGTGACAAACACAACTGTGGCCATCTTTCCTGCACGAACATGAATGTAGCCATCTTTTCCAGAATCACGGAGTGAATTAAGTTCGTGAACCGAGGTACCACTGTATATTGTCTCTTGTAATTGTAGTGATAATTTTTATTTTGGTATGCATTTTTCCAGTTATATCACCAATTATAAAAATTAAGTGCATTAAAGATTTTCAGTTCATTGAATTAATTATTGAATATTAATTAATAGTCCTGTTTAAGAAAATATTTATGAGTCATCAGTTATGGGAAGATTTTGGAGCTTTGGAAGGCATAGCATGCTGTTTTCTGCAGTGAAAGGATGAAACAACAATAAAATAATAACTGCACTTTGCTAAACAAACCTTAATTGAGTGTCCAGCTATAGCTAGATAATGAAACTTGCATTAATTCTTTCATTATTCATGTACTCTTTCATTTACTATCTCATCAAATATTTATTTGTATCTCTATATCTTTCTCTCATAGACACTCCAAATACAAAATGTTTTATATTGAAAAAGTTATAACTTTCCTGCATTCTTCACAACGCTTTTCTTTCTCTCTTCTTAATTTGTTAATTGTACCATTATTAACCATTTCACATAAAAGCTATATTTTCACCAAATATTAAAGTGAATATGAATTATAATATAATATTTGAGTATGAAAAGATGATTAATATTCAGTCCATGCATTCAAGAATAAACTCACATGGTAACATGGTAGAAGAATAATATGCAAACAAAGTATAGTGATATGTTTTGTAGGTGATAAGATGAACTATATTCTGTCTTCAAGAGTCTAAGGAAGCTTTATGGAATGGTAATATTTGAAGCAAAACTTCAAGGTGATTATGAGCCTATTTTCCAGACACCTCAAAGAGAATGACATCTTGCAAAAATTACATCATAAAGAAAAGCAGAGTACAAAGTGGTAGGTTTGGGTGAAACTGGACAGTTTTATTGAAGGAAAGTGGCTTTCACTTCAAATTGTCAGTTTTAAAATATCATTAAAACAAATGAAAACATCTTTGGAATAGATAGTATACGGAGTGAGCCCTTGAATGTACCTTGGTTTGAAGAGTCCATGGGATGAGATTGCTTTAGGCAGTGATATTTTGGGCCTTAAGCAATATGAGGTGATCTCCACATTACACACGAAGAATCCATCTCAAACTTCTTATTTCCCTAAGACTCTGTAGTTACCCCAGCAGAACATGTCAAGGACATTCTGACATCTTTTGGTAGATAAACTGTGCCACCTACCTCCCCCTTCAAAGAAGGGATCACTGCTAATTTAAAGAGTCGGGTCAGAGCCCACAGCTGTCAGCTTTCTCAGGGTTTACCTTGGTCTCAGGGAAAATTTCAAGGCAGGTCCTCCCTGAAGTATCCAGCATTCTGCAACTAAGAGAGGAGTGGTTGTAAAGGTCTACCTATATTGGTTCAATACAGGAAAACTCAAAATAAGAATCTGTGTGAGCTCTCCACCATTAATGTTCCTGTGGATTTGTCACCACAGATTGTATTTCAAACTCCTTGTACTCAAAAACTCCGCTTTTTCCTCTTTGCCTTCACATAGATCATAAGCAAATCTATTATACCTCAATCTCCATCTCAGCTTCTGCTTTGAGAGAATCCCAGCTATACCATATTCCAATTTTGTTGAATATTTGATGTTGTCCAGGTTAAATTTCATTAAACCAACCAAACAAATAATAGAGCCATTCCCAGTTGCTTGCATTAATATTTAGGCCAGAAACTCTTAATCCATCTCTATTAATATTTAACTACAGACCATTGATATATCTTACAGGTTTTTTTAACTTCCTCAGGTTAATACCCACATGTACAGAGTTTGCAAAAAATGTATACACACTTTAAGAAAAGAAAAACTTATATAAATATTTTAACACTAAATTTTTTGAGACATTATGATACTAATGCAAGTTACCTTTGGCCACTACAATTACAAGAGGTGCTCAAGTGGTGGCCATTAGCTTCCAAACATTTATTATTATAGCAAACTGCTGCTTGGGTAACCTCGGTCATCTAGATTGCTGAACGTGCATTTTTAATTTCTTCTCCAATGACTGGCAGTGCTGAGGGTTTTTTGTAAAAATATTACATTCTCTAGTGTCCCCTATACGAGGGTAACACCATCTGTTGAAAAAACATAATACTATTTTTCTTTTCCTGAAATGCAAATAAATTTTTGTTCACTTTGTATTTTCCCAGTGTCTTTGCTGTTAGAAATTAGTAAATCTTGCCAATATTTTGAGGTTTAAATTATTCCTGTGAGCCTAACTTTCCATTTGTCTCTGAAGTGTACTAAATTTGATTTTAATAATGTGGTTAGCAACTATATGGTTAGATTTTGTATTAAGAAAACATGACATTTCCTCTCAACACAGCATTTTAAAGTCATCAACTCAGGGAAAGTTAATCTCTGCAGCTGCAGGATGAGGTGGTGCTCTCATTGGAAAAGAATTTCAGATATATTTTAATATTCAACAATTTCAATTACTACCAAGTATCAGATTCCATCCTTCCCACTCTACTCCCTTATTTCCAAATTAAGTGATAAGGAAAATGGGAATTCAATTTACAGTATTAATTTGCAACTAGAATAATTAAATTTTCAGTATAATATCCATAATTATCTTCTCAGTCATTATAAGATACAAATGATTATTTTAGGACCACCAAACTAGCTCTGATTTTCTGATTGTGATTGGCCAAAGTGTTTAAGGTCCTCTACTTGTCATTTTTCTTCTAAGAATATTTTAGAAAAATTAGAAGCAAGCCTTCTCTTCTTGGTTATAAATATTATTGTTAAGGAAATAATGGCCAATTACTGCCAGGCTTTAGACAGTTTGGACTCAAAAAAATGAGAAGTATCAATTTAAGTGATTTTGATGCCATTTCTTGCTTCAGAGTATTAGCTTCTAGTAAAAATAATTTAATCTTCAAAAATAATTCCAGAATCCTTTATTTAAGGATGTGATTCTTAGGACTATTTCTGCTACCACTGTTAAGAGTTAGAGTCATGACAAAGAAAAGAAAAACCATGGTTGCTACTGTACCAACGATAATCAAATACGGGAAGTTGCTCACCAAGCTTTCAAAAAGCAACTGCTACTTGTGCAGTGGAAATCAAGGAAAACATGCTGTCCTAAAAAGTAGAACTTAAGGCTCTACAGTTGCCACTTAATCTCTGAAGATTGGTGTATCTATCAATCAGTGCTTACTAGAGAAATAGATTTAGTGGAAGATAAACAAAATATATAAGAGTTTACATGATTGGGTTACAATAGCCACCCACAGAATCAGGTGTGGAAGAGTGCAAAAGGTCTGTCTGCATGCTGGAGATCCAAAGATATATTGGAAGGCCTGGAGCTCACTGTAATGTCCTATCAGGGTATTACAAGTCCATATCAGGAGGCCAAAATGTCTACAGTGGAAGTCTGAAGGATCTGTCCTGGGAGCTAAAGAGTCTGTGTTGGAAGCCCAGAAATGATGTCCAAAGTGAAGGTGAACACTGGAGCTCCTCTAAATGAACAGAAGTGAGCCTTCCATCTTCATTTCCCTTTTATACCATTTAGGCAGCAACCCCATGGGCTGCTGTCACTCATGCCCAGTAAATCTTACGAAATCTTCAATAAATCCCCTCAGCCACACCCAGAACTATGCTGATTCAATGTAATTGGGGGTTTCTTACTCAAGTTGACACAATCAGTTAACTGTCACAGTCGAGAAATGAGTCCTCTAAGGCTCCTGCTTCATTGTAAATGATTGGACAGTGTGTGGGTGCAGGGAGTGCACACTCACACAGAAGAGAGGGTGCCTCTGTGCAGCCAGTGCTGGTGTCTCTGGTGTGGCACAGATGGCTGCTGCTAGGGATGCTGGCAGATGCTGGAGGTAGATCCTGACATAAAGTTAGAGAAATACAGCCAGGGTCTGGAAACTGGAAGAGAGGATTTTTCTTTCTTTCTCTGTCTTTGTTAACCTCACATTGATACAAACAAAAAGAAAACCTGGTAAGAAATTTCAGGAAAGGAAAGGAAGAGCATAGTCTCTCAGGTCCAGGATCACAAAAAAACATATGTAAAAGTGTGAGCCTGAGATTGAGAGAGAAAGGGTAAATATCTTGCCCAGTTAGGCTCTGAAAATGAAGTTTTCTTTTTTTGAATGCATTAAGTAAAAATAGAAATGCATGCATAGATTGATGACCATGTTGTACTCAGGAAAATAATGATTAAAATGCTTGATAAACAATGCAGTCTAGACAGAATATGAGGAGAAACAACAAAATTGGATTTCAGAGATTTTTTTTAATGATACAATTTCTTAAATTTTGTTTAAAAGAAAATGGGAAGCAGTGAGGAATAATTGAATAAAACATAATTCTTTCTAATCATTCTTCAAATGGATTTTTATTTGCTTGTTATACAGGTCATTTAATCAGTTTTCCTTTTATATGAGTTCTGAATTTTGAATAATTGAATGGGTTTTCCTTTTCAAAGTATAAAGGAATTCAGTAAAGCTTTCTTAGAGTAATTTTTTTAGTGTCTTTTTTTGGCATTTAAATCTTTGACCTAATTGGAGTATCATGGTAAGTGGTATAAAATATAGACTTCTGGGAACTATTAGTTGATGACATTGATTATGGTTAATCTATAATCTTAGAATAGGATGATGTGTTTTATTTATGAAATAGCTACAAAGAGCTGCATTCAACATTTACAGAATTAACTCTGAACTCACTGATGCCATTTTTTCTTGTTATAATGTTAAAATTGTCAGTCACATAATTTAGAGCAGAAAATAGATTTTTCATCATGCTTTGCATTATGCATTTAATGAACATTTATTAGCAAACTTTCTAATAATTAAATTGATTTTATCCCTCAGGAAAACATTGCTTTAAAAACATCTATTGTAAGATTAATTGAATTTTAGAAATTTGATTTGCAGTTCACCTTTGCAGCTTTTAAAATGTATTTAATATACATTATGAAAATTTTTACTTGAGTTTTAATAAATCCATGACTGTTCTTTTTGAGCCACTGTTATTTGTTTTAGGTTGTAAAAGACAGTAGGATGAAAATTCACATTACATAGAACTGGGCCCCATTGGGTCTTTTAGACTGGAAATGAATAATATTCCAGGGTACAGATGACAGTGATTTAAGGCTGTCAGAATGAGTCTTTATTTACTTGCTATTGAACTCAAACATAGTCTCTGGACTACATGCAGTAAATATTTTGCCATTTTAGTGGAAATTCTAATACTCTTGCACCCACAGATGATACTTTTCTATATAGTACCACATAACATCCTCACACTAATGATAAATTAGATTCTAGCTCCAAAATATCTAAATCTAATCATTTATAAGGAAAATGGATATGGAAGCAGTCTTCTTCTTCATAACAGCAATCTTCACAATTCTGATTGGTTGCTAGAATAAGGTTCTTTGGAATATATTAACTTTGTAGGAAAAGGGAAAATAACTCAGAAGTATCTACTGCATGTCTTCTATGTTTTGAACACTGTATCACATTGTGCTTTGCTCTTTAATATTACTATCAGGTTTCACTCTCACAAAAACCAATGAGTTTGGCAGTGCTATCCCCATTTGTTGCTACAGATGCAGACACAGAAAAGGCAATTTTACAAGTTCACAAGATTAATATGTCTTTTAACCATGATCAGAACAATCTTAATAAAAATCCCAACACATTTTTCCATCACAACACAAATCATATACATATATTTTATAAGCACATTCATTTGAGATTGCATGCCACTTTATACATTTTAAAAGGAAGTCAAAAATGTATGCATTTCCAATAAGTAAAAAACTAATATGCATAATAAAATCATTAATATATACAGACAGAGGTAGAAAAATTTCATTTCATATGAATCTTTCAAATCTATGAGAGGCGTAAGTACTAAGAAGTTTCTAGTTTTGCTTTGTTTTTTTTTGGATGTATCTGTGATTGAACTCAGGATGTGCTGGGCTACATCTCATCACTAGGACAAAATACTCAACAACCAAAATTTAGAAAGAAGAGGTTTATTTGACTCAGTATTAGAGAGTTCAGTTGGTAGTTGGCTGGCTCCAAGATAAAATTAGCACAGCGAAAGGATACAGCAACAGAAAGCTATTCCACCCATGGCAGCCAGAAAATAGAGAGAAGCTGGGGATTCAAATCCACCCTTCCAGGTCACTCCCCCTGTGACCCACCTCCTCTAAGCAAACCTTACCTTTAACAGTACATTCAGTAGTGAACTCATCAGTGGTATCCACTGATGAGTATAATGACGCAGTGACTCAATCACCAGCTCTGAAAGATCTGAGACTTTGGTAGACGTTTATGTAAACCATAGCACCAGTCCATTTCATTTTGACACAAGGCCTCTCTAAGTTGCCCAGGTTAGCCTGGAACTTGCAAATCCTCTTGCCTCAAGCCCCCAAGTAATTGGGATTATAGAGTTTGCCATCATGCCTGGCAGGAAAAGTCTTTAAGTAAGCACATTGTTTTAATTTTCTGTTGTTGGTACACAACTTAGCATAAAATAAGTTCTTGAAGACACTATAATAAAAATAAAGTTCTGACCAGGCCCCTGGAACTGGAGATTCTTTCTTTTTTTCAACCTTTGGTAACTGATGACACTCCTTGCCATGACCAAATCCCTCTAACCTCTGCCCCAGCCTTTGCATGGCTTTTTCCTGTAGATTTCTGTCTGTACTCCCTCTATCTCCTTCTTAAAGGGGAAATGTGATGGTATTTGTGGGTCATGCAGTTAATCCACAAATTTGCTCAACTAAAGAGGTTAAAGTTAATCACATCAGCAAGCACCTTTTTCCAAATAAGGCAACACGTTTCAGGAGTTAGGATGTTATATGTTTGGGACCTATGATCAGGCTACTATGACATGCATTTATCAGTCCTTTGCTTTATTCCTTTGCTCTTGTTTTTTTGGAAAACCAGTTATCTTTTGAATTTGCACTGTGAGTTTTACTTAGTCCTTTATAAGTTCAACTCTTCATGAGTTGTTCAATTCACTTTAATTCATATTTTTAAAGAGTTGCTTGAGTAGGAAATGCCAAGACAAAAGAAAATGTGTTGCTATTTTATGAACAGTGACACAAACAGCAGATTGAGATGACAGCCTTCAAAAAGATAATAATGCTTGTTTTGTCTAAAGCAAGGATAATTTTTAAAATTGTTGAACATGATTTAATTCAAATTTAAGCACTCTCCTAATTCATCCAGACAAAACTATGAACTGTCCACACCCCATATTTCCAAACTCTACTTAGAACATACTAATACTTATTTGCAATTTATATATCCACCAAAATACTGTATTTTCTTGTCCTGCTTGAGTTTCACCCATTTTATTGATAGCAATATATTTAATGTGATATACCTAATCCACACATTTGAAACAGATTTGAAACTATTGCTGACCACACTGGTAAACATTCAAATTTTCTATAAATTTACAACAGCAAACATGAAGTATATTGCATAAAATATCAAGGAAAAGCAATATCTGTGGAACACAGACAAACGGGAAAAACCAAATGTATAACTGATTTCCTTGAAGAAGGGATATTATGTAAAGGAAAGAATATTAGAAGATAAAGTTTAAGACAATTGACAGGAATAAAAGAAACTTGAACATACATATTTAAATACTACAAGATGTTTCAAGAAAAGTTGACATGATAAAAATGTCAACTGTATGTACTAGCAAAGATAATATATCTTTAAGAAAATAAAAGAATCTCCACTGATTTTCTAGATTAAAAATGTTAAACATTTTAAAAGGAAAAATATTTCAAAAGCAGTGTGTTATCCCATACCTCCTTTAAAATAAAAGGGTAAATACATCTTTTTCCAAAAAAATAAAACGTTACCACAAAATTCTATGTTCAGGCAAGCTGAAATTCAATACAGTTTTGAACAAGGAAGTCACTTTTACTATTAAACGGTAATGCAGTATATATAGTACAATGCACTCCATTAAAGAAACTATAAGAGAATATATTTCTGCTGATATTTGAGGAAAAATTAATGTCAAAGAACTACTCATAAGCACAATGTTAATTTATTTGTAGTGTTTAAATTAAAATAAATGTGAGCATTATAAATATGAACAAAGATGCAGTATTATGAACTCTGATAATTCAGAAATAGTATATTATATGGCAATTTGAACTAAAGAGGAGAGAAAATGAGAAATAATAGTAATTTCTTATCATTTATGGGTCAGAGTAAAACTATTTAGAGATCAACATTTAAGTAAGAGAATGTAACTAATTCAATGTTATAAAATGAATCATTATAATAAAACACTGAAACCAAGGAAAATATAGGGAGTAAAAGTATAGGAAGAAAAGGTCCAAAGGGGTAGAGGTGGTAGGAGGGGAAGGGGAAAGGAAAGAAGGGAAAGGAAAAATTATGAGAAAAGAAAAAAAATGGAATAAAGTCTTTGTAAATAGGGAAGGGTGGAGGGAGTGAACGGTGCACAGGTAATGGGGAAAAAATAAGAACCAAGATACATCATGTACAGGTACAAGCACCCAATGATAAATGTAAACGTATTGTATACCTAAAATGTACTAATAAAAGAATTAAAGGGAAAAAAAGTAGGGAACCAAGAAAATATGTTTCTTTATTGTTCACAATGGGAAACTGACTGGCTTGAAGATATAAAGGTTTAAGAATACTGTACAAAAAAGTGGTTGTAAAAGTCCTGGGGAGTGGGTGGTTTGGAAGGGAAATATGCAGGAGAGAATGAGTTTTACTACATTTTTGTTGCTATTTAAAATGTACTATTTAAAATATATATCACCTATTAAAATCTGATATGCTTATTGTGAAAATTGGTGAATGAGTAAAGGAGTTGTGTGTAGAATGGTGTGTATTTGGGTAAATAATTGGCATATATAATCTTTCATCTAATATTCCACAAACAACTCTAGATCCTCATCTATATAGCATAAAAGTATAAAACATAAAAACTTTGTGATTATTTACTGAAAAATATATCAAAATATCCAGAATATTGAATACCTATAAATAACTTTATCTAATATATTTTTGTCCATATTGTAGTTTGTTCTGTTCTAGGTGTGTGTGTGTGTGTGTGTGTGTGCACCAACTTTTTTAAATTGAAAAAAATGGAGAAAAGATACAAGAGAAAGAAGCAGAATGTAGCTATCAGGTTACATGTCCAGAGAATGAATGATGAATATCAATAGAAATAGCAGTGATGTAACAGCAACAGTGGCCAAAGAGGACAGTAGAGATTAATAAAAGGCATCCATGCTTGAAACTTTGTCTCTCTCACTTTCAACTTTTCTGCTGCTCTCCAAAGAAAACTCTGGTTGACAAACAAAGTTGTGCCTGATTAATAACATCTGTAAGTAGGTGAAAAAATTTAACATGTGGAATAAATACAAAAATTATGCACCAATTGCAAATTAGTTTTATATTAATGATTATTTTACAGATCAAATTTATTATGAATAAATATGTAGTAGTACTTTAACTCCTAGATCTATGTAGGTCACAATATCCTCCTTCAAATTAATAATATAAAATTCACAAAACTTAACTATGCATTGGTATAAGCATTTCTGTAAAAATTCTGTATAAAAAGCTTGTTGATTTCTTTTTTGGTCATATGTTCCAATAAAAATACTAGTAGACCTAGTGTTTGTATCTTTGTTCCTGGTTTTGCCCTATGTAGTATAATAGAGATAGATACTGAAGTTAGATTTTAGTTTTTAATTCTTCCTCTACCATTTAGTATTTGAAATTTTTTGTTTATTTGTTTCAATGAGAAAAAACCCACTTAGCTATTTCAAGCTGGAAATGATCTAATACCTAGAAAAGGCAATATATACAAGCACTAGAAAGACTGAGCTAATATTCATTAGAGAAACTAAAATTAGCTAAATCCATTATAAATTTAATCATGAGAAAAATATTAATAGTAAATAGGAAAAAAATCACTACAAGATTTTAAAAAGATACTAGCTTGGCACCATTAAAGTTTTCATTTTTGAACACATAAAATGTCACATGAAACGCATTATGAAAATCACAATAAAAACAATGCTCCTAGTCTTGATTTGAAATTCACTTGATTTATTTTATAATTATTATGTGTTCTTCATATTTAAGAGCAGTGTTGGGCCGGGGATTTAGCTCGGTGGTTTCGCCGCCTGCTGCGCAAGCGCAAGGAGCCAAGTTCAATCTCCGGTACCAAAAAAAAAAAAAAAAAAACGAAAAAAAAAGAGCAGTGTTTATACAGTACCTTTCAGCTGCCTTTTACACAAATCTTTCTTGATGTAGACCAATCCTTTAAATATATCAATTTTGATTTAAATTTGATTTCTATGCAATATTTACATGATATGACCTAAAACCACTAGTCTGGTGTCCTGATACCAGCATGCTAGTATTCTATTTTGCTTACTGAAATTAGAATAAATTTCCTTCTGATATTTTAGTAATTTTATATAAATTAAAAAGTCATACTAACTGAAGATGAGTATCTCATCTATTCTGTGGAATTATTATAGTATATTATAATTGAGTGATAAGTTTAAAAAGAATTATAGGAAAATATCTTAAAATAGTAAATTTGTAACACGTGTATATGAAAAGTGATTAATTGAATTTAAATCATCATCTAAAAATGGGCATTAATTTGTACTAATATCCTTTGGAATGTCTATGAGCTATATATGATATCTAGACTAATCTGATGATTTATCACATGAAAATGTGTCCTCAAAGAATAAGGAAGAAATTAATAATCATCAAATTAACATTTTATTAGACCATTAGACTTAAGTATATATCAGTAGATCAACAATCAACCTCAACACTTGAGCACACTGACACATATTCAGTTCTGTCTATCCTTGTTAAACCTTTTTAAAAATTAAAAACAAGTTTGTATTAAAAGAATTTCTTGAGGAGTTAATCATGGCCATTAATAAATATTAGGCAAAGCTTATAGAAGAATATTGCTCATTTCTCCTTGTTACATGTGTTGCATATTCAAAGATTTTGGAATTCCTGGGTCAAAATCATGAAATTTATTTACAACAGAATACCCTAAGTATCATGAGATTTGATTCACCCTCATTCAAGATAAAGAAAAATTAAAATTTTTTGAGATATAGTTAGATCAATTATTACATATATAAAGAAAATGGTCTATTCCATGCCAGTGTATATGAAAATATTCTGATTTGGATATGTTAAGTATGTGCTCCAAGGTTTTTATACAAGTTGATAAAAATTTTAAGAAAATATGTTTATTAGTTGAATTACAATAAAGTACATAATTCTCCATTTATAAAATAATTATGTCCAGTGATACATTATTCTAACTGAATTACTTTTTTTTTTTTTGGTACCAGGGATCAAACTTGGGTCCTTGCACTTCTGAGGCAGGCACCAGCATCACTGAGCTAAATCCTTGGCCCTGAATTTTTTTTTATTTACAAAATTTTTTGTTATTCTAATGTAAGTAAACAGCCATTATAACTTCGTTGATCTAAAGAAATGATTGCAATATTTTGTCCCATGAAACATTAAACATTTTCAAAAATACCAAAATAAATACAAAGTAATTCATGTATCAATTAATTATCAGGCCACAAAGAATGCCCAAGAAGTATGAAATTCCAATGATCATAGGTTTAAAATATTAATGGAAACTCAAAATATGTAGTTATTTATAGATATTACTCAATATTGTCTTAAGAATAAGAATAGACAAAGATATTATACAACTTAAAAGAGGGGAGGTTTCTTTTGGTTTATGGTTTCAGAGTTTATGGCTGTTTCTGTCTTGGCAGAGGTCATGACGGAGTAAAGCTCCTCACCTCACGGCAGATGAAAGCAAAGAAAAACAAGGAAAAGCCAAGCAAGGAAAAAGTCAGGGACCAGCTATAGTCTCCAAGGTCATGCTTCCGTGGCCTACCCAGACATACATAAGAATGTCTCTTAAAACAATAAAGTGGAAAATCAAGATTAATCTTCACCAATATTTTAAAATCTAACTTTTTTTTATACTGGTGTATGAAACCTCTGTATGGTGACAGAAATCAAAATGGAAGTTGCTGCTGCAGGTACAGAATCAAAAATTGTCTAGGAATGGGTATAAAGGAACATGTTTATAGTGTCATAGTAATTAAATAAAAACAAAATAAATAATAACCATTTTATCTCATTTATATAATAATAACGATACTAAGAGAAGTCATGCTGGAAAGTTGCGCTAAAATTTTATCAGGACTAATATTCTCTCTATCATGATAGTTATGAGGATCAAAATTCACATCAATGTTTTCTTAAATTGTCACTAACATTTCTATTATGATAGTATATTATTTGAAAAATGTTACAAAAAGAAAAAAAGGAAACAACCTAGATTAATTTCAAGATGGTCAAAGTTTCCTCTTTAGTTTTTCATGATATTGAACAGTTACTTTAAAGAACCCACAGAATTTGACATAGTGTAAAACATGATTAAATTTCTAGCAGCAGCTCATGTGGCTGAAAATAACACAAGAGGCATAATTGACCTTCAGACTAGTACTGGATGCCAGAACAAATGTTCATCAAAGGTGAAATCCTATAAAGAGGAATCTCCTGGACCAGAAGCCAAAGAAAATTTCAGTTTCCAAAATATTATAGTCTGTTCTTCCAGATACAAAAGTAATGGAGGTCTTAAAGTAAGGCAACAGTTTTAATATTCTCCTGTTTAATTGCACTAGTCAGTTTCCTAACACTATAACAAAACCCTGAGATAATCAACTTAGAAATGGCTTATTTTAGGTTTCAGAGTTTCCAGTCCTTGATTGGTTGACCTTGTTTTTAGGCCTATGGCAGGCAGATGAGGCACTATGTCAATGCAGGAGCATGTGTCAGAGAAAATCTACTCACCTCATGGTCAGGAAGCAAAACAAAAGGAAGAGACTGTTGTCCCCATTGAAGAATATGCCCTCCATGACCTGGAGACATTCTGCAAGGGGCTGCAATATTGATTATGCCCAAAGCATGCTGTAAGCAGTGCAGGTATAAAGAATTAAATCCCTCATTTGTCTTATTTTAAGAAGCAAGTCTGAATGAAGCTATGTGACTCAAGGAAGTGCCTCATGAGCACAAATTAGCATGATCTTCTTGGTAATGAACACAGTCAAGTCCAGAGAAATGGCCTATGAAGCTATGGGGCTCAATCTGAGATAACGTAGTAGCTGAGGTCAGAGTAGCTAACACCCAAACTCCATTCCCACAATTAAAACTTTCTGAACTAGAAGGACACTGTTTTAATTATGGCCATATATTTTGTCTATTCTGTTCCTTATTCGATAGTGCTCTGATTCAAGAATGCTGATTGAGCCTCTTCTAAAACCCTGGCCTGCATTAGTTTCCATAGAAACCACACAAGTGTATATCCTCACACATAGTCCCATCCTCTCACTAGTTTGCCTTTACCTCAATTGATTAGTAATAAAAATCGGTGGCTTGGACTGACCAAGGCCTTTTGCTATTTGAACAGCATTTGACTGTCCACTTTTCTCTTTAATTTTGTCTTTGAGTTTTTCTTCAGCCTTGCATCATACACTAAACAGGAGAATTGAGCCTACTCGAGACATTTCCAGTAATGTTCCTCTGGGACTCATCATGTCTTGAGGTTTCCACTACCTCTCAATATCTCCACCTGGGGGACCAAGGTTTTACCACATAAACTTTCAGCAGTACTTAAAAATCCAAGCTATTGCATTGATTAATATTTATTGATATTTTCATTGTTTTTAAAGTGCTTAAAGAAATTTTTGTGCTTTTCATACTATCCATTCTTGTGTTTGTCTCTCTCTGTATTATTGACTCTATAGAAAAGGATGAAAGGATAAGGATAAAAACCTTATGAAAAGTAAACGTTTTTATTCTGCATATTTATAACCTTTGTTAGACATTTTTAAATGTGTTTATGCATAGAAGTGTGTGTGAGTATGTTGTTTTTCCCTACCTGGTGCCAGGGTAAACCTCCACATTCTGAGCACTGGACATGGTCTCGTGGTAGGTAGAATAAAAGTAGAAATACTTAGGCCCTGCAGCTGATCTAAATATTAAGCTGTGTTTATTGAGAATGGCTGACTCACACTACCAAACAAGCTTACATGCAGGTCTAGAGGAAGGAGCCAAGTAGATATTTAATACAGTTAACTCACTACTATTGACTGAATTTTCAATCACTGCAAGAATTGCCAGTTAATGGGGTAAATAAAGTACAATAAAGACAAAGTAAAAGAGGCTAGAAATGTGGAGACTTGAAAGTTTGAAAGAAGTAACTGCTTCATCAGTAGCCAGGAAGAAAAGCATCAAACAGAGCAGGACTTTGAGCAACCAAGGTCAATTAGATTCACTCTTGCAGCAAGGATCAACTCAAGGGCACAGCTGTCACATTCATCTTTAAAGGTTCTGACTCAATTGAGGTGTCAGAGATCACAGACCACGGACACAGTTCAGGTTTGACTTCCAGTAAATTATATTGGACAAAATGACTCAAAAAAAAAAAAAAAGCTAAAAAGTATGCTTTTCCAGAGAATCCTGATTATTTAAAATACTAACACTTGTGAAAGGAGAACAAGGTTGAGTCAAGAAAATAAAGATTTGTCACCAAAGAGATACGTATAGAAAAGAAATATGGATGAGTCTATTAGCACATGTTGCTGACTGAAGCAAATTGATAAAAACTTAAAATTATTTGAAAGGACTTATGTCATCAATAAAATCAGAGTTTAGACTAAAAAATCATCTGAAAGTTCAAGACAAGATTGGATCAGAAATTCCACAAATAACAGATGTGTGTTTGTTCAAGATTCTCCATCGTGTAAGGGCAGCAAGAAGGCTGAGAAAACAGCTGCTAGATTTCCAATGTGGTATGATTTCTTTTCCCCCTTTTACTTGACAATTAGTAGATAGATGGGAAGGAGAAATTTTCCCAGAGAATTGAACCAAGAAGCAGAAAGAAAAATGGACTGAAAATCCTTTCACAATTAGATGTCCAATGTACATTTTGGAATTGATACACTAAAGAGTACTTTATTTTCTGAATGGGTATGCTTTCTGAGATACCCTCGTTTCCCGGATACATTGCAAGCCTTTGCTACTGAATTCATAAACGTCTGTCTTGGGAAAAACTGCCTAGGGATTATGGACAAAGTGTCTCATACAAGCAATATACTGATTTAAATATCACAAACACTCCTTATATTTTATGCATCACACTTGATGCTGGAAATGAGTGCAAATTCCATATCTCTCTTGGAAGTCTTCATGACTTTTGTGTGTAGAGTGAAGGAAAAGTCTAGTATCTGATGACCATATATGTGGAGTGATTTAATTGCTATTCTGGTCCCCATGCAGTAGTCCTAAATCTTGGAGTAAGTGGAATCTGAGAATGAGTGAAATCCACTTGCAGATGAGTAGGACCAAGTATCTCTTTCTGTCCAGTGAGTTGAGAACAGAAAATTCTATTGTCAACTCAAAAAGGCGGCATTTGATTGCCAGGTAAGGTCTTTAAATATCTCTTTCTGTTTAACACAGTGACAAGCACTCAATATCGTTTTATCAGTTTAAGCCTTCAAGTAATTAAATTAAGAAAAGTATCATTCATGATGATCTTTATTTACTTCTCAATATGTGTAAGAACTGTGTTCACAAGGATTTGAGTCATTGATTTTTGCTGTATTATTTTCTTCACTATTTTTACTGGTAGGCTTTAGTGGAGAGGATCTGTGAAGTGCCTTAGGTCATTCAGTCATCTAACAGCTACACACAGAATTGCTATTTGAATTTTTGTCTGCTTTAAAAATGAATTTCTGGCCCTCTGTCTCTCTTGTCTTCGTTTAACTTATTGTACCTTGAGGCATATCTGATTATCTCAAATACCTTAAACAGAATGAAACTAGATGTATACATCTATTATTTATTATGAAATTCATCCTCAAATCATACTCTTCTTGGGAAAACTGCTACTGGCCACCATCTTTTCACTAATGAATAGAATCTAACTGAAGCAAAATATATCAGACCTTCCTTCACACTTTCTTTTTCAAAGAGTGTCCTCCCTGTAACAATTACTTTAAAAAAATTGAATATATAACAAATCATTCTTCAAAGTCATATGCAATTAATGCTATTTACAGCCAAACTCTTCTTTTGATGGCATAACTGATGATGGAGAAACAAGACATAGTGAAAATAATTCCAAACATGTGAAATGGGAAAAATACTCTAGTTTTACTCAAATTCTTCATCTTAATTATGAATATTCATGAATGGTTGGCCTCTCCTGTAATCTGAAATAATCTTTCATTTTTATAAATTATATGCTAGGTTTTTAATTTCCTAAAACCACACCCACTCCAATTATGTTTCAAATACCAAAGAATTATAAAACTATGTGCATAAAAGTCCATGGTGTTCCATGTTCAATAATTTCTGTTTTTTTAAAATTAACTGTTACATGTTCATGTAACAGTTAAATTAGCAAATATTATATTTCTGAGATGCCCTACTACTTTTAAGATCGAATATGTGGCTTTTCAGACAAGAAAGTAAGGTAAGACATTTAAGACTTCATTCAACCTTTAAATATTCACAAGGCAAAGATAAAAGAAAATTAGGCCAGATAATAAAGTCCTGAATCAGTTTTTACTATGGCCAGGTTCAAAGATAAAATTTACAGAATATTTTTTTTCTTAAATTCTTTTATTGGTATAGTTTAGGTATACAACACAATAATATTTCTCATTGGGAACTTGTACCTTTATGTGATGCATCTTGGTTCTTATTTTTTCCCCAATCCTAGCCCTCCCTTCACCCCCTCCACTCTTCCCTATTTACAAAACTTTATTTCCATTTTTTCCATTTCTCATCATTTTTCCTTCCCCTTCTTTCCTTTCCCCTGCCCCTCCCACTACCCTTACCCCTTTGGACATTTTCTTCTTATTTTGCATTATCAATTATTCATTCTAATCATTGGTACATTTTAGGTATACAATATAATGACATTATTTGTTGGAAATTTGAACCTTTACATAATCTCTCTTGGTTCTTATTTTTCACCCTTGCCCAGCCCTCCCTTCATCCCCTCCATTCCTCCCTATTTACAAAGATGTTGTTCCTATTTTTCCATTTTCTCATATTAATTCCATA
Source organism: Heterocephalus glaber (assembly GCF_000247695.1). Next base: position 3,039,393 of record NW_004624840.1, read on the forward strand.
CCCCTCTTTCTTTTCCCCTACTCCTCCCACTTCCTTCCCCTTTGTCCCTTTTCTTCCTATTTTTCATTACCTATTATACATTTTAGTCCTTATTTAAACTTTCAGTTCCTCACATCAGAGAAACTATTCAGTATTTATACATGTGTGTCCTATTTATTTCACTTAAGAGTATCACCTCAGTGTGCATCCATTTAGCTATAAATGTTTCTAATTTCAAATTTTTTATGGCTGAGTAGCACTCCATTTTATTAAAAAAACCACATTTTCCTTGTATAGTCTCCAGTTGTCCAGTTGATAGGCATTTGGGCTGTTTCCAAGTTTTAGCTATCACAAACTGTGCTGCTATGAACATGGGTACACCTATATCACTGTGGTATGATTCTTTTAATTCTTTGGGGAAGATCCCCAGCAGTGGAATAGCAGGCTCAAATGGGA
>NW_004624840.1:3044707-3066886 GCF_000247695.1 Heterocephalus glaber
TGTTGAGTATCAGAGTGTTCCATCTCATTTCCCTTTGGGGTTGCTGTAGGTGATCTGGAAGTCTGGTTTTGAGACTTATTTGCGTGTTTTCTCATCTTGACTGGGGGGGCAAGGGGGGTGGTGGTGTTGATGTCCACATGGCTCACCTCCTCTGAGCTGGGAGAAGTGGGCCAAGGGCCGGGAGTGGCGGTAGGGATTGTGGCCCAAAAGCCCTTTCCTCTGGGCTGGGAGTGAAGGGAGGGATGGTGGCCCGGCAGCCCCTTCCTCTGGACCAGGAGCAGTCAGACAGTGGCTCAGAAGTCCCTATCTCTGGGCAGGAATTCTTTAAATGCTGAGAACTTGATTAGCTCCAGTACAGTGGTCTGGTGGTCCGGTGTCCTCTGTGTCTTTGTAGTGTGGAACCAGGTGGCTGTACAGAAAAGAGGCCAATGGAGCAGGGTGGGGGTGGGCAGTCAATTTACAGAATATTTTAATTGGTATGCACAGTTAAAATTACATCTATTAGAACTTAAGGATGTAATTTTAAAGTACATTTTTATTGAAACAAATTCACTGAACTTAAATTTTCTAATTATAGGTTTGTCCTGACCAACAGTGAGGACAAAATTAACCAGGAGCAAATAAACTGTTTCCAACTGTATTTCAATTTGGTAACATACTTGGGTTTTCTCATAAAATCACCTCTGCTACCCTTAGCATTGCTTTTCTGATTTTATTTTACTTTTTATATTTTTGGCTATCACTCTCACTTTTTTTTCTAACTTTTTATTTTAGTACTGTACATGTTGCAGTACATAATGAGTACATTCCTCTTAGAGAGTTGGTACATGTGCATAACATATCTCAATGCTTTTCCATACTCTTTCCCTACCTTTCCTCCTCCTTCTCACCATCTATTGATCCCCTTCCCATCTGCAAAAATCTCTTTATTTCTGTGCCAGAGATTTAGATCAGTGGTTCTGCCACCTGCCTCACAAGTGCAAGGTCCTAAGTTCGATTCCCGATACCATAAAAAAAACTCTTTATTTCTTATTGTCTATCTTTTATTTTGCTCTTTCTTTATATTTGAGTGTTTCTCATATAAGATAAACTATGTAATACATTTGTCTGATTTATTTCAGTTCACATTATGGTCTCAAGATGCATTGATTTTTCTACAAATGACTCATTTATCCTTCTTTGTAGTAGAGTAGTACTCCATTGTGCATAAATACCACTTATTATTCATTCATCTCTTAATAGACATATAGGGTGCTTCCAACATGTAGCTATTATTGTGTTGTTATAAACATGGGTATGCATATAGCACAATAATATAATGTCTTTAACTATTTCAGGAAGATACCTAGAACGGGAATAGCTGGGTTGAATGAAATTTCTAGTTTCAGGTTTTTTTTAAGATCTCCATACAGGTTTCCATAATATTTGTACTAGTTTATATTCCCATTAACAGTATAGAAGAGTTCCTTTTTCCCTGCAGCCTCACAAGCACTTGTTGATTTCTTGATGGTATCCATTTTTTTCTGAAGTAAAAATGGAATCTTTGTTGTTTTAATTTGAGTTTCTCTATGGCCAACAATGTTGAACTATTTTTCATGTGTTTATTGGTCATTTGTACTATTCTTCTAAGAATTGTTTATTCATTTCAGTTTTCCTTTTTAGGGGGTCTTTTCTTTGGGGTGGTCTAATTTCTTTGAGTTCTTTATATATTCCAGATATTATTCTCTCTTCAAGGGATAACTGGAAATTTAGTTTTTCCTATGCTGTATGGTATCTTCACTCTTCACTGTTTCCTTTGCTGTGTAAATGCTTTATAATTTGATATGATCCTATTTGTTGAGTCTTGATGTTAATTCTCCTGCAATTGGAGTCCTGTTTAGAAAGTCCCTGCCTAGACCTATGTCTTCAAGAGTATTACATATTTACCATCAGATTATATGTTTCTGTTTTAAAATGTGTATCTTGATCCATGTTGATTTTAGTTTAGTACATGGTAAGAGCTATGGGTCTAGATTCACTCTTCTGCTTGTGGATAGCCAATGTCCCCTACACCTTTTATTAAGCAGGCTATCTTACCTCCACTGGATAGTTTTGGCCTCTTTGTCAAAGATCAAATAGCTGAATATGCTTGGGATTGTTTTTGTATCCTCTATTCTGTTTCCTCAATCCACATGTCTGCTTTTGTGCCAGTACCATGCTGTTGTTAGCACTGTAGATTTGTAATATAACTTGAAATCTGGGATTGTGTTATGTCCTATTTTGTTTTTGCAACCCAGGTTTGTTTTGGCTATTCTGGGTCTCTACTGGTTCCATATGAATTTTAGGATTCTTTTCTCTAGTTCTGTGAGGCATGTTCCTGGTATTTTGATTGAAACTGTTTTCAGATTTTGGTGTGTAAAAAACCCCACATGTCCTATAAATTTAAACAGTTTATATGAATAAATAACTTTCCCAGCTGACATGAAGATCATTACTTGAACCTACAAAAATTAGATAACCTCAGTCTGGTTAATTTAAGTTCAGTTCATTTCTTCTCTCCCTCACTGTAGTGTGTGTTAAAATGAAACTACACATGGGCCAGGGATTTAGCTCAGTGGTTTTGCTGCCTGCTGAACAGGCGCAAGGACCCTGTGCAAAAAACAAATGAAACTACACATGAGACACTGGAAGGCCAGCCAGGCCCACCCATCCTCCAACCCAGAAAAGCAGCCTAGTTACCTATTCTGAAAAGCTCAGGTTGCTGAGGACACAGGAGAAAGCCAGGAGACACACATTGCCACCACCCAAGATCCTAGAAGAAGCCAGTCTGCTCTGATTATCTCAATCCTCCATGGCCCTGAGAGGTAGGTGGATGTAGGGATTAGCTGGTAAGCCTTTTATGTGCATGTTAGTCCACTAAAGCCCTATAAAGTCCCCTGAATGGCCCTTAGACACTGACATGACACCTGCCTTATTATTAGATATACTGTACTGTACAGAACTGGGCCCATCAGAGGAGGTCTACATCTGTGTAGCTGTCAGAGTATGATTCGTACTTCACCACTGCTGCTACATAACCTTCATCCCACCTTCATGGGCTGACCATCCACAGAGGCCCACCCACCAGACAGTCATCAAAAACTGATAGACACCCATGACCACGAAGATCATGCCTAGAACTATAGGTAAACCTATTCTATATGAAAGGGCTGCATCCAAGTTGGAAATGCAATCCTAAAACCCATGTAGTGTGGGCCAACAAGAGCTCCCAGACATTGCTGTAACTGAATAGAGTGAAAGAAACTTCATGGACACTACACTAATGCATACATTCAAAACCAAAGACAGCATAATCTAACTCAATCACATTTTGGGATATATTGCCAAAAAAGTGTTTTGGTTTGTAGCATGAATGGAATACAAATGGAAAGAAAAGGGAAGTCACACTTCTTCCTACCTGCCACAATACGAAATTCTTCTCTTCTGTAATACTCATCTGCCATGTTGCTTTGGATCGAATTCAACCAATTACGGACTGAAACCTCCTCTACAAAATGAACTAAAATAAACCTTTCCTTCTTTAACTTGTGTGTGTCAAGTATTTTTTGTCCTAATAACAAGAAATTAACTAAGATAAATAATAATACAAGGGATCATTAGGGGAAACTATGAAGAATCATATGCTAACAAATTGGAAAGCCTAGATGAAACGGAAAAATTTTCACAGATATAATCTACAAAAATAGAACTATTAGCCTATAGAAAACCGAAATACACGATAAGAAGTAACAAGATTGAATAAATTGGCTTCAATGCTAAATTTTAACCAAGCTTTTCAATGAAAACTTTCTCCAAAATTTCATAAACTATATTACAGAATTGAAAGAAGAGAACTTTTCCAAATTTATTCTATGAGGCCAGCATTTCTTTGAATCCAAAGCCAGACAAAGATGGCCCCACAAAAGAAAAGAAAATCACAGTATAATATTTTTGATGAACATATTTGCAAAAATTCTCTACAAAACATAACAATCCAATTGCACATTATAAATATGACATACCACTATCAACCAGTTCTTATGGTAAAGATGTGAGAATTCAATCAATAAACACATCACATCAATAGAATAAAGGAAAGATAATATTATTACCTCAATAAATACAGAAAAAAAATCCAATAAAATTAACAATCTCTTCAAGATAAAAACTGTAGGAACCAGCCTAAAAGCTCAAAGCTGACCAAGGAGTGCTAGAATGAAAAATAGACACAGAAACAAGTTAAAATCTGGGGGGCCAGGGAGCTCATGAGTCCCTTTGACAAAGAGCCCTAAATAACTGGCACACCTTGGCTTTATTCACTCAGATATGGGCACAAGCAATTGGAGTTCCATAGGATTCATCTGTCTCCCACCCTCCATGGTACTTCTCAGGGTAAACAATTTAACCTCAGATGTTTTTACTTTTCCTTGTAGTGTGTTAGCATGCTTTCATGCTCTCTTTCTCCTCCATGAGCATGGAGTCATGGGGCCAATTAGGCCTCATTCTTTCCATCTGGTCTCCCACAAAAAAAAAAATCAGAAAATGGTAATGAATATATCTGTATTAGCATTCTCATTGTTAAGAAAAAATAGTCAATATCTATAAGTTAAAGGAGAATTAGTTGGCTCATGTTTTCAACATAGTCTGCCTGTGGTCAGCTGGCTTCATGGCAGAAATACCATGGTGGAAGAGCATGGCAGAGCAAAGCTGCTTAGTTCATGAAGGATGGAAAGCAGAGGAGGGAAAAGTACCAGAGAGTAAGGGGGCAAGTACCACATATAACACTCAAATTCAGATCCCACGGCTCACACATACAAAACCAGAAGTATGTTTTACTAATTCTCTAAGCAGCTTCCAATCCAATGAAATTGACACAATTTAGTGCAACTACCACATTGTACCCCTTATACATCTGACATACAAACAAACCTCCCTAAACAATACTTAAACTCCAAATAAATACAAGGTCATAACTTTGCCTATTATGATATAATCTAATTATCCCGAGTAGAACTGAGAACACAACATTCCTTTCTGCAAAATCTGAAGAATTACAGTACTTTTCAAATCTCCAAATAAAAGTATCTTCTTAGGCTCAAAGCAAACTCTTATTTATGAATCTTTGTAAATATCAAAACAAGTTTTGTAGCTTACAAGTTATTGTAAGATACAATAGATAAGGGTAATCATTTTCATTCCCAAAAGGAGAAGTACGAGGGATACAAAAGAATCAGACCAAAGCAAGACTGAAACCCAGAAGAGCAAATATTCAATGCTATATCTACAAATCAAGCATCCAAGTTATACAGTGGTAAATGTGAGTTGCAAAGGTCTTGAGTGGTGCAATCTCAATGACCTTGCCGGTCATTCCCTATACATATATGTCTTCTGTCTCGGACTGGTTTCAATTGCAGCTTGCAGATTTCCAAGGCAGAAGTTCCTCTATCCTGGCATCTCTGACCTACTGGAATAACCAGTGCACCTTTAAATTCACTACCAAAGAGCACTTCATGTACTGGCCTCTTGGGGGATCCCTGGCTTACCTACCAGGCTTTCTTTGAAATCTGTGTGGAGGCCTCACTAACCCCATGACTCTTGCATTTGCTGTCAAAGAAAAAATCTTATGTGGATGATGCCAATGTCTTTTGTCACTGGGAGCAGTAGCCAGGCCACCCTAGGACCATGGCTGGAGTGGCCTCTGTTGTATCTTGATGGCTCATTTTATTATATTTAATGAAATGAATCCTGGGGAAATAATTCCCTAGGAAGATCTATCTAGAAAAGGACCAAGGACTTTCTTTTCAAATAAAAGATTCACAATTTTGCACAGCTAAGCCTTCAATGGGTGGGGTTTGCTGATATCTTAGATACCCACTATATATCTTTTTTTAAATCTCTGAACAATGTCCTTGGTTTCTTTTTAATGGCATTGTCCTCTTTTGTGTCACCCGTCCTTTGGCTCTGACTTTGTACATAGTTCCTTCTGGGCCGAAATTATATTTTTCAAATTAATTTGCCATAATTTTTGTCCCTGATTCTCACTGTGAGTCTGACTGTTTTCAGCAGTAACTATGCCATGGCCTTAATTTTAAGTTACCTTGAAATTTCCTCTCCCAGACCAATTAGTCCACCACTCTTAACCTCAGCCAGCCCTGCAAAGTCTCAAAACATGGACAAAATGTATCAATCTTTTTCTAGAATATTACATATATGGTCTGTAGTTCAACACCCTCAAAATTCTAACAGAAACCTCGTGAATTTGACATTTATTATCTACATTCTTATCACCATTCTAGCTCTGGCTTCTGGCCAGTATCAACTAAGGTTTCTCTCACACACATTTTTAAACCTTTCCAAACTTCTCTTACAAACCAATTGCAAAGGCATCTAAATCACATGAACATGTCTAGTCACAGCAATGACACCTGCCCACTCCTGCTATGGGTTTTCTGTATTAGTCAGGTTTCTTGTCATTCAGACACAATGCCTGACAAACACAATTTAAAGGAGGAGACATTTCATTTCACTTACAACTTCAGAGAGTCAGTCCTAGGCAAAAATATCATAGTGGAAGGGTAGGGCAGAGCAAAGGTGTTTAGTTCATGGTGGCTGGGAAGTAAAGCAGAGAAACAATACCAGAGAGGAAATAACCAGAGGCCATATATATTACTCATGGTCACACCTCCATGACACACCAAAATCACACCCCGAAATGTGCTTTACTATCCTTTTAGGTGGCTCCCAAGAAAATCAAATTGAAACAATTAAACTGGACCACCACCATACCACAATACAAGAAAAGCTATATATGACACCTTCATACCAACATCATATTGAATGAGGGAAAAATGAAATAATTTTAGGGATAAGACAATGGTAGCCATTTTCATCACTCTTACTACCACAGCAGTAAAACATAAGAAAGAAAGAGAATAAAAATTAGAATGAACAAGTTAAATTGTACTTGTTTTCAGGATATAATTTGATATGGAGAAAATTTAACCATTTAAATAATAAACTGTTAAAGCTAATAAAATGAAGTAATGTAGGACAAAAAATATCAATATGTATACATCAGTAAGTTTTTATACACTATTAATGAAGCTGCTAAAAGTAATCCTTTCACAATAGCCAAGAAACAGTCACAATAATATTAAAATAAATTCAACCAAAGGTAAAGGGAATACAGAAATAAACCCTCAGTTGATTTTTGACAGGGGAATCAAAAACATACCATGGAGACAGAAATTTATCTCCTGTGAACAGTACTAAAAAAGACAGGATACCCACATGAAGAAGAGTGAAACTAGATCTCTATATCTCACTAGGTAGAAAATCAACCGAAAATAGATTACAGACTTAAATGCAAGACCTGAAAACTATTAAAGTTCTAGAAGAAAATATTAGTGAAGTGGTACAGAACTTTGGCTTGGGCAAAGAGTTTTTGGGTACAACCCTCAAAACACAGTCAACAAAAATTGAAATTGACAAATGAGAATACATCAAATTACAAAGCTTCTACATAGCAAAAGAAACTCAACAGAATGAAGAGACAACCTACAACAAGACAGAAAATATTTGCAAATGATTTGTCTGACAAGGGAATAATATCCAGAATATGTAAGGAACTCAACATAAAAACAACAACAAAATGAATACATAAAAAAATACAACTTTAAAAAATCTGTGAATGACTTGTACAGACATTTCTCAAAAGAATACATTCAAGTTCAACAAATATATAAAAAAAAGCTTAGCATTATAATCATCATTTAATTGCATATCAAAATCACAATCATCTTATTGTACTTAGAATGTCTAAATTATCAAAACCCCCAAAACAACAAAGGACAGTGAGTATATGAAGAAAGAGTTGGAAAGTAAAGTTAGTGTTGGCTTTATGGAAAACAGTGTGGAGATTCCTAAAGAAAGGTAGGACTAGAACTACTATGTGAACCAGAAATTCCATAATTAAATATATATATACAAAAGAAATCAGTATGTTGAAGTACATATTCACTTTAGCACTATTTCAGGTTTTCTAGATATGTAATCAACCGGGATCTTCATTGATGGATGAATATAAAGAAAATGGTATATCCAATGAAATACTATTGAGCAATAAAAAAAATTAAATTCTGTCTTTTGTAGCAAAATTAGTGGAAGAAGAAATGGAGAGGATGGTTAATGGGTAGCAGATGCAGCTGGAAAGGAGGAATAACTTTTCATGTTCTATAGCACAGTAGGCCAGTTGCAGTTGTAAACCAGTATTTGTGTCTTTCAAAATAGTTGGTAGACACAATTTTGAAAGTTCTTAACACAAAGTAATGATAAATGTCTGCAGTGAGTGACATACCAATTACTCTGGTCTGATCATTATACATTGCATACATGCATTGAAAATGTCACACTATGCCCCACAAACACATACAAATAAAAATAAAATTATAAAATCTATATATGGAATAACAATTCTTGTTTTTTAGTATTATCCTTAATTTTTATTCTTCATTGTCTTTTTTTTTTAGTACAGGGGGTTGAACTCAGGACCTTGGGCTTGTGAGGCAGGTGCAGAGCCACTGAGCTAAATCCCTCGCCCTCTTCATTATCCATTAATAACAAGACAAGATACATAAATATTGATATGTATTACACACACATATAGTTTAATATCTTCTTGTGATTGCCATTTATTAAAAATTTTCTATCAATTTTAAATATCTCATCCATAATTGTATAAATACTATCATTTATATTATCAAATGTTAATGAAACAGATAATTCCTACAAGTATATTGCAGGAGGTATACTCTGCAAACATGCTGCCAAGGACATACTCAAGGAATAAATGTTAAATATTCAAATTATTGAATGAACAACAGTGGAGAAAATATTTTTTCAATGACTAAAATTTAGATATTGCTTATAATTGAAATTTGCACTGGATATTCTCTGAGGTCTCCACCATGGAGAAATTATCTGAAGATAGTCAGATGCATGCCAGGTATCAAGGAACAGAAACATAATGAGAAGATATGTTACATAAATAATTTTTAAAATCAGTCCATGTCTACTTTTCTAGCAAATAGTTACTGAATAGAGGGTTGCATTCACACCTCTTTCAAAGGAGAATGAAATTAGCTGTAATTAACACAGTGTGAGCTTCAACAAACCATTAACTACTAGCACAAACCCTTCTTTCCCCATCTATAAATTCTTCCACTGAATCATGGCTAATAAGAATCAAGGACCTAATGATTAGTAGCTATGATTCAGCTGTGGGTTCACTGTTGCCAGAAGAACAAAGACATAGAGGGCTCCTCAAGAATCTGGAAATACAACTTTTTGCCTATCCTGGCACTGACCAAGAGAGGAGTAATGCTTCCAGTAATACTTACCTGGAATTATAGAATTATAAGATCACATAGCTGATAATGCAGAGAATTTCCTTCACTAAAAATAAAGTGAATAAAGAAAAGTAATATAAATTTCCTATTATCAAGTTGGTCATGGAATCATCCAAAATAACAATTCTACTTCCTGAATGTGAGATCAAGGTATTTGTAGTACATCTTGCTATCACTGATAGGATCTTACATATAGATATTAACACATTCAATGTGTATGTATGTATGTAATGTGTACATATCTTTATGTGTCACTTAGTTTTCTTTTTTCATTTTTTTTTACATTTACTTCAGAGAACTGTAAATTATGACAAGGAAATATGTTTTATTATTAGACTTTTCTAATTTATATATTATTCATATAAATATGTAAATGTTCATAAGTGTGTATATATATTTTTGAACAAATATGTAAAATAGAGATACACAGATGCAGTGTTTTTATGAATGCTAATGCCTTTTATTCATGAAGTTTTATTTGTGCAATTATTCATTTAATATTAATATCTAGTATATTTTAATTATTTTAGTTAGGAAGATGAGATAATTTTGCAATGGTTACTACAATGTATATAATCTACAATTCATAAGAAAATGGCTTTAAATGACTACAACTTATGAGAGAGGCACACACACACATTACAGTCAGTACTAATTAGAGGTATGTGTCAAGTACTGGAATACTCACCTGTATGAAAAGAGATGTATAGAGCAAAAAATACTGAAAAACAGATAAAAAAAACCCTCACATTTTAATAGTATTTTTATTTATTTTATAAATTGATGTCTTTAAAACTTAGGGATCATAAGAGCATTTGAATAATTAGATCAATTGGTTTGTTTCTATTTCAGAACAAAAATTGCTGTAGGAGAAATGAATGTGCATCATGCCAGTGGGATATTTGCCTTTAAAATAGAAAGTTTAAAGAGATAAGAATGATTCATAGACACTTAATCTCCCCTTCCAAAATAAAGGGATAATTAGATAATTTGGGAACATTTGAGCATAGGGGGTAGAGAGACTTGGTAGACAGTTCGAGTTTTCTAACTGCACCACCATGTAGCAGCAGGGATACAAGCAAGCTGCTCACAGGGATAATTATCACCTCTGAGGGAGCAGTATTTCCGGAAATGATGTTCATCATCAGATAAAAGGGAAGGGCCCCTCACAAGCATTCTATTTTAAGCTATAAAGTTCTTTTGTTTTCAGAAGGAGTGGTTATGAATTAAGGCCCACTGCTGCTCAAATAATTAGGATTTGTGGTGTTTAAGAATTACCTCCATTAGAGAAGTAAAATGGTATTAATAGAGTGGCTGCAAGCTGTGAAATATAGAAACATTACTTCCTAAGACAGCTGTTCAACTGCTGGTAGAATATGCAAACTTCCTTAAAGAAACAATTTTTTTCTGTGTCAATCAGTGCCTGGATAGCAAACAATAATAATGAAGAGAAATAATAACCCCATAGAACTCAGAGTTCCTCTGAGCTTTTGAAACAATTACAGCACAGTTTACTTCCCTAAGGGATCAAAGAATCAGGGTGGGAATGAAGTGATCATCTAACAGAGATGTATAAATAAAACAGTCATTCACAAGGTAAGATCTCTTGGGAAGGAAAGCTTACTGATTAACCCGGGAAACAGCAAGTTTTGACATGATTCTTATAGAAAAAAGTACATAAATAAATGAGAAGAAATTTTATTTATTCAAAGCCAAATCATTAATTGGGCTTTTCAAACCTCAAATTGAGAATTGCACTGTTGTCATTTGCCTATCATGAAAAACTGAGGCACTTTAGGGGAAATAATCTAAATAATCTAAATCTCAATTGATTGTTTTAGTTTTCTTTTGAGACAGGGCTTTGCTATGTAGTTCAGGCTGGCCTTGAACTCACTATATGCCCCAGAGTGGCCTTGAATACACAGTCATCCTCCTGCTTCAGCATCCCAAGTGCTATTTTACATTTTCCCAGTATTCAAGATACTAAATATATGATCATAATGTAATTTCTTAGGAAGGTTTTCATTGAGTACATTATTTTGTTAAGGAAATCAGAAAATCAATTGAATAAGACAAAAAATCAAGTTTAATACACATGTAAATCAGACATAAATATTAAGAATAATTGAATTCTTAGATATTTCATTATTAGCAGTCTTTTAATTATAATTAGTCAGTTAGACTTTCAAATCTGTATTAATTATTGGAGTAAAAGTCCCGAAAGTGGACTGGGGGGGCTGAGATAAAGAGAGAGACTAGAAGTTTTGAAAGGCCTGGGGGTAAATTCTAATATGAGAGAAAAGTTAAGTATGAGGTTCATAGCATGGGAGAGGGAGAAAAATTCAAAATAAAACCTCAAACAATTGGAGAAAAAATTGACTAAGAAAAGTCTAGAAGTCTATGCTACAAAGAGAACAAGCAGAAGAGTTGACAATCATGCGTATTTTACTTGTATTTTTAAATAAGTTTATTAGTATATGTTTGCAATATAAATGTAATGATACATTCACCATGTGAGTTGACACATGCACATAACATTTTAATTTCTGCTTATAGTGAGTTCATGACTAGATGAGCTCTTCAAGTATTTTATTTGGGTAATAACATCAAATATAAAAACTATTTCAAGAATTTTGTTCCAAGTAATGCATTGGAGATGGAAATTAATGTGTAAGGACATGGGTGAGCTGCTATTGCAGCAACGACAAATCCACACTGTGTTTCTTTAGACAATATTAAGACTCAATTTCTTCATCTAAAAACAAGTACATTGTGAAGAAACTGGTTCACTTATAGGAGCATACTTAATTTTTGGTGCACAATAGAACAGTTTCTTTCCTCAAAATCTGGCACATTTTTAAATTGGTACATAAATTTAAACTAAGGGAGATTTATAAATATTGTCATAAAAAGTTACCTTCAGAAAATGACATTAATATAGTAACAGAAGAGATTGGATATCTGCAGTTTCCTTTATAATGCAAAAGCAAGTATGCTTCTAAAATATCTTTGTGAGGAAAAAAACGTAAGTTATATTATCAGAAAGCTCAAATAATTTCTTTGTATGTCTGAGACTTCCACCTCACAAAATCAAGGTTAATATTTATTTATTTATTTACTATTTTGATTTTTCAAAAGTCTTTTTAGCCAAGACAAAAGCAGTGAATTACGGATGCAGGTATTATGGACAGAAAAATTGTCACTGATTTTAAATGTATAAATCAGTATTTGGAAATTAATTTCAAACTTTCAGAATTTAATTCTGTGAGTTTTGCTTCTGGAGCTACTTTTGTACAGTAAAAGTCACTTCTGAACCCACAGAATATGATGATAAAGATATCAATCAAAATAGCCTGTTTGGTACTTTTAATTGGGAATATATAATTACTTATTTTCATTACTTGAATATATGTCTCTTAGATATATTTTTTTTAAGTTTACATTATCAATGTATATGCAGGGCTTCAACATAACTGTCACTTACCAGTTGGTTCCTGTTGTCTATAATTGTGCTACTGAGTCAACATTTAATCTGATTGCTTGGGGCTATTACCTCACATATTGCTCAAGGTCATGATAATATTCAACTGAAAGTTATAATGTTATAAATACAATTTATAAACTTAATACCTCAAAATTATCTGCTTTTTGATATTGTTATATTGATTCTGAGACATAGCCAAAAGGACCAGAAAAATGGAGAATTACACAGTCTCAATTTATAGTATCTCATGAACATTGATTACCTTTCAGGTTATTTTTAAACCTTATTTACTTCATCAAAAACTTTAGATGTATATTCACTTTCTAGTGTCAATTTTACAAAGAGTATGACTTTATACCTGTGGGACCGCATAACTCTGTCATCATAGAAGCTCCCCCAGCCCCAACATAGTGACTGATTGTGAGTTAATGGTTAAAATGTGCTTGTTAGTTCTGGGACACTAGATAAAATCTGTAACAAACATAGAGTTCCTAAGTGAATTAACCAACTCCTTGTTTGTCTGAAACTGATGTTCCGGACACAGCTATCTATAAGACAATCTACAAACATCTTTTGACGATCAACACTTTTTCTCTTTTCTGTAAGTTCTGCTTGCTAACTTCCCCTGCAACCCCCTATAAAAACAGCTTCGGATTCTGAGCCAGTTGCCTCTCTAAGCTACTTTGCTTTGGGAGTGCCATCTGGCCAGACTAATAAAGGCCTGTTTTACTTTCCAACTTGTCCAGTGTGTTCCTTCCCGGGGTGTTCTTAGCTGCAGTCAGCTCCTCAGAGTGTTTGGTAAGGCCCTTGGTCTTACAATACCTAGGGATGGATATGTATTCATTCATGATTTTCAATAGGCATTGGAAAAATTATTCTCTGCTTTTACCTTATGAGTTTTCTATGGTTTAGATTTAAAATATCCCCAAAAGTCTCATGTTCTCAGAGGTGGACTCTTAAAAGATGATTGGAACATGTGGCCATAGCTGACAGTGCTCTTAAGCGATGCAGCTAGACTGGAGGTGAGACATAGAAGGCATGACTGAAAAGGATATGTTCTTTTCTCTGGCCCCTTTTTTCTATTTCTGCTTCCTGTCCTCCATGGGATAAGAAGCTTTTCTCTCTCATGTCCTTCCACCATGCCTTTGTGCCTTGAAACAAGCAAACTATGGATTCAACCAATTGGAAACTGTAAGCCAAATAAATATTCCCCACCTTGCAATTATTGGAGATTTTGTACCAGTGATGAGAAACTGACTGATAAAAATATTAGTACAAGGAATAGTGTTGTTGCCATGACTACCTGACATTATTGTTTCAGAAGCCTTTGGAACTGGTTTGGAGGAGGAATTTGGAAAAGTCTGGAGATGTGGGCTACAGAAGCCCTACAATCATACACAGTGTCTGATGTGCAATCCTGCTCAGACCTCAGAAGATCAGAATTCTGATAGAAACACTGATAGTGATGCCAGGCTCAGGAAGTTTCATTTCAGAACAAAGATTCTACTGACATTGGTGTTGGGTTTTTTTTAAATAAATTTTATTTTATTTTATCCCACTCTCCACCATGGAAACAAAGCTTTTGATGCTGGTTTTTGATTCATGAAGAATGCAAAAGTTATGAGGTTATGGAGGCTTCCCACTAGATTTTAGAAGAAGACCAACAACTACAAAAAATGGGTAACAGGGTCCCAGTTCCTCACAGAAAATTATGATTGTGTTGTCCATGAAGCTGTGAGAGTAAAGCTGAAGGTGGGGTCAAGAACACAGGAGTTGGAATATCAGCAATATGGAACATCTACTGGGGAAAGCTTCAGACAATGAGTGGAGCCAGCCCAAGAGAGAGGCCATGGAGGCTGCAACTTTCAATGTCATGGGGCAGGGCTGTCCAGGACCCTTGGAACTCAGACATTCCCATACCCTGCCCTGGTTCCTATACATGTAGCTATAAGATTTATTGTTTGTCCTGATTGGTTTTGGTCTTGATTTGATCTTATTCCTTTCTATATCACCCTTGGTCCCCTTTGGAATGGAAATGTTTACACTGTACTATTTATGTTGAAGGTATTTAACTTCCATTTGTATTTCTGCACACTCACAGTAAGAGTTTGCCTTGAGTCTCATACTACATCATCTTGGACTTCGATTTTCATCAGTATTGGAACTATTAAGAATTTAGCAACCTATAGAGGTGGACTAAATGCATTTTTCATAATGAGATGAACATGAACCTATCATGGACCAGGGAAGAATGTTATAGTTTAGATATAAAATGTCCCTCAAAGGAATCATGTGTTCAGAGGTGTATCATTTGAATGATAGGATCATGGAAGTATAGATACATGTGCGGTTAGCAGATGGGATCAAAGTGGAGGTGAGCCACTAAGTGTGACCAAAATGAATGTATTCTTGTCCCTGGCCTCTCCATTCTCTCTCTGTTTTCTGGCTACTGTGGAAATAAGAGCTCTTCTACCATATATTGTTGCTTTGGAGCTAGCTGGCTTTTGACTGAACTTCTCTTCTTTCACATTGAGTGCATCAGGTATTTTGTGGCAGCAATAGCAGTTACTGAAACAGATCTCTTGGAAGATTTGTATATTTCATAAAACTACAAAATCCAGCTGTAGATAGGATGACAATTTTTCTCTATTACACATATTAATCAGTTTTATTGGTGATGGCCATTTTTGTTTAAATGGATATAAAATAATTCCATATATACTGAAGAAAAATTACCCTATTTGTGTACGAAGGAAACCTATTAAAATCAAGAAAAATCATGCAGGAATGTGTAAAAGTCCAAAGAGAAAGATGGGATTATAGAAGAGCAGTATGATTTCTTCTGCAGACTTTTTTTTTGCAAATTATCTATAAATTTACTATAATATTTGATATGAATTCACTGCATATAAAATCATAATGTTTCCATTCAAGCAGAAATCTTAGAAATATACACACATATGTATGTGATATCATCAGATTATCATATTATCTGATATCAGATTTTCAAATCCCACCTGAAAAATCTGATAATCTGATGATGTATATGTAGGACTTTTCAAGACTTTTTGTGTGTGTGTTTAATTGTCAATAAACATTTGTCATAATACAGAGTATTTTTACTTGTATTCTTATATTTGAACCACTTTTAGTTCTTCCTATTGGTTTTATTGATATTCATGCATACAACAGCTGCCTTAGTTCACAAAGGTGACATTTAGTAGAATTTCAAAATCACAGCTTTAACTTTTAGTTTCTTAAAGACTTCTGCATTTCTAAAATATCAAATTAATTATAAATTATGCTTTATGATATAACTGCAGTGCTAATAAGATATATATTATATATGATATCTCTCTATATGATATCTATATGATTATAAAATAGAGAAAAAATAGCTAAGTGAGAAGTCAATATCATATTGATGAAATAAATAACATCTACAAATTTAGTGAGTAAATGTTACACTTACTAAGAATTATGTAGACCTTTTAAAGGAAAGATTTATGAATGATTTAATTATTTGCTTTACTTGTTGACTGAATCTCTGTAGAATATTGTTACACATAGAAAAAATTTTTAAGAAACATGTTTAATGCTAAAATTTTAAACACTTTGTATTGTTTATCTTTATGTCTCTAAAACAAATACATGTGATAATTTTGGAAATTTCCATCCATGATGGGGCACCCAATTACTTTTTGGCCAGTAAGGGTGAAGAAGAAAGAGAAAGAGGAAGAGAAGAAGGAAAAGAAAGTAAAGAAGGCGAACAGGAGAGAAGGGGAGCACAGAGGACAGAGAATAAAAGAAGGAAGAAGAAAGAAAAGTAGAGGCTGGTGACACTCTATGACCTGAGGACATGATGGCCTCTCTTCAGGTCCCACTTGTTAAACGTTCTAACACTCCCCAAACACCTCTCTAGACACAGTCCTTTACCTCATGAACATAGGAAGACATCTAAAATGCAAACAATATAGCATTTTCCCTTTGACAGAATCTTCCATTAAGCTCTTGTTTTGGTTGATATTGTCAACTTGATTGGCTTAAGATACACCTGGAAAATTAATGAAGCACAGTTCTCTGTGTCTGGATGGGTCATGGGTATGCGACCTTGATTCTTTATCTGATATCTGGCCTTTATTGGCATCTTCTGCTCCTCCCTTCTCAGATGCCAGGAGGTGAGTAGCTTTATTCCACCATGCCTTTCAGTCATGATATTTCCCCTCCAGAACCAATCAACCATGGACCAATGAAAACTCTGAAAGTATGAGCCTAAAATGTTTTTTCCTCTTTTAAGTTGTGTATGTCAGGTATTTCATCACACTGAGTAATAAAAATCTTCATATAGTATTGTAAGCTTTTGCTAACCTTCTACTCACACTTTCCCAAATTCCTCCTCCAAATGAACTCCAAAAGATTTGCATATGATCAGTTATAGTAACCGGAAAGTCTGCCCCTTCTCTTCCTACCAATTTTATGTATTAATAAGCTTTCCACTACTATTAAAATACATGAGATAATCAACCTATAAATAAAAAAGATTCATTTTGGCTGATAAGTTTGGAAGTTTCATTCCACATTTTTTTTGACTGCATTGGACCAGTGGTGAGTCAGTAGACTGTGGTGGGAATGTATCTTGGAGCAAAATGGTTTACCTTCAGAGAAAGAGGCAAAGAAGGGGGCCCAGGTATCATTATCATCTTCAAGGGCACACACTCAATGATCTAAAAACATGTCAGCCCCTTCTCTGAAAAGTTCTACTACCAAAAAATACCATATCATAGACAACTAGTGTTTAGCACTTGGAAATTTGGAGAAACAATCCAGATTCAAATTGAACATTCCTCTTTCAGGAGACAGTTTTTAAACCTTCTTAAATTCTTGAAACAAGAAACTAAGTTGTTTCTTATGTACGATTAACTATTAAAATACTATTGGTTACCTGAATATAAGTTATAGTATACTGTTTAGTTATGAGGTAGTATTTTCATTAATTCATCTCTTCCTTACTTATTCAAAATTCATAGTTAATATTATTGTACATATGCAAAAAACTTTAAAAGTCTCTCCTTTTCCCAAAAAATCTATGAAAATATTCTATTCCATTTACTTTGTCAAAAACTAAAGTGGTAACACTTATTCCTCACTGTGATAAAAATTACTTCCCTAATCTTCCCTAATCTCTAATTCCTCCCTCTGGCGATGTGTCATATTTTAGGTCATCATGTATTTAGGCTATGATATACTAATTCTAGATAGATAATTCTGCATCAATAAAGTTGATGTAAAAAAATGTCATTTAACCTCAAATCATTGTGGATAAAACAAATGTTTATTTCCATCACTATATATGGCCAGCATTAGCAAAGAGGCACTCTACTTCTTATCCTAAGAAAAAAGGTGTATATAGATACCATGTGTTAAAGATGCTGATTCCTCAGTTACATTAAAAAAGAGAAAAGGTACAGTATCAAAGGTAACTATGAAGGAAATGTAAATTAAATTTAATTATGAGATGAGATAAAATATTTAAATGTTTGAGAATAGGTTTAAATGTGATCAATAATTTAATAATAATAATAATAGTATCTTATTTACAGGGAGGTTCAGAGAAGATTTATATGTAATGGTCATATCTAAATAGATATTTTAAAACAGTATTTTGAAAAAGAAGCAGAATAATTTCTTTTGCAGAAGAACAGTATATGTCAAGTATCATTGAGATGGAAGACATGTACTGTATTGGTAATAAACAGAAATCAATTCTTGCCATTAGACAAAAAAGGAAAGTCAAAACTGAAATCATGTTAAGGACTTTAGTTTTTGTCTTAAAGTAAAAATGGAGCTATCAAAGGACTGTAATGTTGTGAAAAAGAGTAAAATAGAAAAAAAACAGGAAACAAAATATTTCTATACTGAAAACAATATTATGTTACTGAAAGAAATGAAAGAATAGACAAAAATATGGAGGGACATTCTATGTTCATGCATTATAAAATTTAATATTGATAAGATGTGTGTATTACCCAGAGTTATCTATAAATTCAATGCAACCTCTCTGAATAGCCCAATACTTTCTAAAGCAACAGAAAAATCCACCATGAAATTCATGAAGAATCCTAATTGTTTGACATCTCAAATAATCTTAATAGTTAAAAATCATCTTTAAAAAAGACAGAAAACCTGCAGGCATTTATTTCTGGATTTTCACATTTACTACTAAGTCGTGGTAAGAAAATATTACATACCAGTGGAATAGAATAGAGTGCAGAAGTAAACTCTTAATAAAGTGTCAAATTATTTTTGAAAAGGCTGCCTAGGCCATTCAGTGGAGAAGACAAAGTTTTATAGCAATAAATGTTGATAAGACTAGATATTCAAACCTCAAAAAATTGACTTAGACTTTAAACTTAAACAAAATAAAAATGAATATATAATAAACATAAGAGCTATAATGTATAAAACCTGTACAAGAAAACACGGTACTTCTTCCAATTCAACAAACATACATATTCTTTTGCACAAAAGAACACTTTCAACTGAGTAATTGGGCAACACAATAAATGTTAGAAAATATTTGCAAATCACATACATATTTGATAAGAAAGAAGTATATACAAAAGAACCTTTTTAGAATATATATTTCTCCCATAAATATATGGAATTAATTAATAAATATATGAAATTCTGAAAATATCACTAATTCCAGGAGAAATATAAACAAGACTACAATGAGGTATCACTTTACTCTCCCACACAAAAACAGCTATTGTCACAAGGACAGAAAATATTAAGAAGAATCTGGAGTAATTATAATACTCATATTTTCCTGGTGAAAATGTAAGATAGTGCAACTGTTGTGAAAATCGATGGCAACTTCTTCAAAACATTAATATAAGACCCAGTAATAACAATTTTTGCTGTATACACATTGAAAACTAAAAACAAGGACTCAAGTAGATATTTGTACACTCACATTCAAAGCACCATATTGAAAATAGACACAAATATAAGTGACTGAAATGTTTACTAACAGCATATATATATATGTGTGTATATATTTAAGTATAATAGAATATTACCCTTAAAAAGAAAGGAAATTCTGACACATACTACAATGTAAGAACATTGAAAACATAGTCCTACTTAAAATAATCTAGTCAAAATAGGACAAGTACATGATATATCTTATATGAAATAAAATAATAGAGACAGAAAGTTAAATAAATAGAGGTTGACAGAGGCTTTATGAGAGAGGAGATTAGGAAGTTAGTGTTTATAAGATACAAAGTTTCACTTGGAAAACAAAAAAATTATCTGAATGGATGGTGGTTATGATTTCACAATAATGTAATTTTCCTTAATGCCATGTAGCTATACATCTTAAAATAAATAGAAATAAAATGACTAAGTTCATGTAGTATATATTTATCATTATTTAACAAAACTAGAGCAACATTAGTTAATTTCTCCACTTTTAATAATTATTATTTACTGGGTGTCCAGACCACCGTTCCATCACTCCCAGCCCAGAGGAAGGGGCTTATCGGCCACCTTTCCACTGCTCCCAGTGCAGAAGAGGTGAGCCACGTGGGTGCCAACAGCACCCCACTCCAAGCCCCCAGTTGAAATGAGAAGACATGTAAACAATTCTCAAAATCAGACCTTCAGATCACCAACAGCAACTTCAAAGGGAAATGAGATGGAACACTCTGATACTCAGCAACCTGGATTCCCTGAACTTGCAAAAAAAGAGGATCTGGAAAAAATGAAATCAGAAATAATTTCTCAAATAACAGAGATGTGCCCACAGTGCAAGACATGATTAATAAATCTAGAGAGGAAACAGATGAAAAAATAGAGGAGCTGAGGAACATGATGGAATACCAACATAGGAAACAAATGGAATCCTTAAAACAGGTATAAACATATTTCCAGGAGATGAAAAACTCCACTGAAAGTCTACACAGCAGAATGAGCCAATGTGAGGACAGAATTTCAGATATAAAAGATAAGATTGCAATTAATGAACAGGAAAAGAAAAATTGCTTCAAAATTGTAAGGGACCATGAGAAATCAATCAAGCAGCTGCTAGACAAGCAAAGAAAAATAACATAAGACTGACTGGAGTCAAGGGAGAAACAGGACAGAGTGCAGATGACATAAAAAAAAACTGATCACAGAAGTAATGGCAGAAAACTTCCCAAATAGGGGGAAAGAATTTGACATACAGATAAATGAAGCATATAGGATTCCAACTAGCACTGATATAAAAAAATCAACAAATAGGCATATAATTGTTAAGTTTCCAGAACCCCAAGAGAAGAACAAAGTTCTACAAGCAGCTACAGAAAAGAAACAAATCACATACAAAGGAAAGCCCATCAGAATCATAACAGACTTCTCAATGCAAACCCTCAAGGCAAGAAGAACTTGGAGTGACATATTCAAAGCCCTAAAGGAAAACAGCCTCCAACACAGAAGGATATACCTTGCAAAAGTGTCTTTCAAAATGATGGAGAAATAAGATATTTTCATAACAAAGAGCACCTTAGGAACTTCGTGAATACCAAACCAGCACTCCAAAAAATTTTAAATAATATCCAAGGAAAAGACAATGAGGATCAAAACCCCAGGAAGCCCAGCAGAATGAATCCACCTGGTGCCACAAGAAATTAAATGTTAAGGGGGAGAAACCAACAAAAAGAAAAAGTCATGACAATGATAAGTCAATAGATATCAGTTATAACCATCAAAGTTAATGGTCTCAATTCACCAATCAAAAGAAATGGACTGACAGAATGGGTCAAGAGGCAACATCCAACAACATTCTACATACAAGAAACACACTTAATTCAAAAAGAATCTCAGAGGCTGAAAGTTAAAGAGTGGAAAACAATACTCCATGTGACAGGAATCCAAAAAAAAGCAGGAGTAGCTATCCTCTTTGCAGATCAAGTGGATTTCAAAGCAACACTGATTAAGAGAAATAAAGAAGGATACTACATCCTAGTAAAGGGAACAATACAAGAGGAAGAGATGACAATCATATATATATATATATATGAACCAACACTAGTGTGCTGTAATATATAAAACAAATACTAACAGGCATGAAAAATCAAATAAGCACTAATACAATAATAGTGAGGGACCTTAATATGGCACTGCTACAAATAGATAAACTAGACAAAAAATAAGCAATGAAATACTAGAACTCAATAAAATTCTTGAACAAATGAACTTAACAGATGTTTACAGAGTGTTCCA
>NW_004624840.1:3087824-3136758 GCF_000247695.1 Heterocephalus glaber
TATTCCTTTTGTCTCTCCTTTGTTCAGAGACAGCCTGGCAGATCTATTCCCCTAATAAAGGCTTGTTGTGGCCTGGTCTGGTCTTGGTCTTCGGCTTTTTTACCTGACATATATAAATTGCAATATGATATGAAAATGGATATAGACAAAATTTAGTGATTGTTATGTCAGTTAAAATGATTGCTACTGCTTTGTCCATTATTTTAATTCAGGGTAGAATTTAATGTTTTACAAGAAAATGAATTATATTACTGATAATTACTTACATAAGAACATCCCAATATAATAATAAAACACTTAAATATACTACAACCTTACTATGTTACACAGAGCTTTATGAAGTTTATTTTAACCTCATATTTATGTTTATAGAGATTATTAGCTGTCTGCTCAGATGAGAAATGAGAGTTTGGATGAAGATGTGTATCTTCCTTACTGTCTCATAGAATAAGAAAAATCAGGAAATATGCCAATAATTGACATTCAATTTTGTTTTCAATGTACTTGCTACTTTTAAACAGCTGTTTTGCTCAACAACTCTACCTATGTTAAAATGAATACGGAGTGAAAGACTTTTAGATAATACTCTAGCCTTAAAATCCTCTTGGGTAGAAATCTGTCAATGGCCTTTGCAGAATCTTTTCAATTACCTGCTCCTATTTTGTCTACTTATTTATTAATTTTATTTGCACAAGCTAGGCTAAGTTTAAGGCAGCACAAAATGTATGCACAACACATGTATGCATACACATCTCAAACAAAATATTCAATGGGTCTAATTACCTATTGCCTCAGATATTTTTTAATCTAAAACATGTGCATACTTTGGTGTAAATACATTTCAATGTATTCATAATTTTTGTTTTCTATTATTTCAGCATGCTTGGTTTATATAACACTTGCAAAATTGTTTTTCTCCCCTGGAAGATGCCTAACAGATGAGAAAATAAAATTAGAAGCTTGTTATAAAATGTAAGCCAAGAGACAAAGGTTAGATTACCATCGTTGTCCATGTTGTTTGATGCTTTTGCCTATATAAGTATACACTTGCTCTGCTATATTTACTCATAGAAAAAATAAATATAGAGCCAATAAACTGAGCTTACTTTTCCAAATAAGATTTCAATAAATCATTTTCTTGTCACAATGTTATAAATACATATTTTTGTTGCTAATATTAATAGCATAGTTGATATAACATGACATTAGCTATTTACATTTAATTATGGCATTTTTAAGTATCAAGAGTAAAATTTTTAGTAAAAGTTTACTGTTACTTTTCCTTTTTCTTCACTTCTCTTTTCTTTGTACCAGGGAATGAACTCAGAACCTTGGGCTTGTGAGACAGGCACAGTGCCTCTGAGCTAAATCCCTAACCCCCACTTCATTTCTATATATTAAAATAAAATTGTTTGAGATGCACAATTCGGGTCACATTGCTGAGACTGTGGACACTGGCATATATTTTATTAATATTAAAGGAATTTAATGAAAACTAACATGTCTAAATGTAAAAACACTTAAACTAAAATGCAGATCTAAGTTTCACAAAAAGTAACCTCAAGAACAATATAATAACAGGAACAAATATGCTTAATTTTTTTCCTCCCCAAGCATTGCTACATGGTGGTTAGCTGTAGGATTAATTTACATTTCAAGTGGATATCTAATTTACATAAACATGGCTTACATATGCATATAAGTGGCATATGACTAACAATATACATGAATTGGAAATTCCAAATCTATCTTAATCTAGTTTAAGCAAATAAAAATAATAAATAAGTAAATAAGATACTGTAGTGTGATGAAAAGAATAATGATTAAAACAGTGAAAGATAGTTTTGTTTATATATAATTCATTTAATTAAATATGCAACCTATATTGTCCAATAAGTAGACTGGTAACTCCTACCCAGTTGGCTCATAATTAGTGTGACTTTGTCATCTAAATAACTAAACAGATGGGAATAGTCTGCCTCATAGACTTAAATTTATGATTCCTATTAATATTGATAAAAATAATGATGCAATATAAATTCATATCTATGTTGCTATTCATGCATTCAAAATCCATTGTGAATTTTTATTTCATAAATTTTGTCAAAATTTTATTTTTCTGTTACACTTTTAAAATTCAAGCATAAGGAAGTATTAATTTCTTTGGAATTTCTTTTGTTTCTTGTTAAGCTGCTTCTGAAGCAAATTACCCAGAGTCTATTTTAACTAAATATTTTTAAAATGGTTAGAACAATGTGACTTTTTCTATAGGTGGTATCATTGCATAAAGTTTAATATAATGGTGTAGTTTTACTAATGATTGCTGGATGTTTGAAAATGCTTTTCTCTGTTAACTGAAAATTATTGAAAATTAGTTGAAATAGCACAGTATGTTTTATCAGAAAACAAGGCAAAATTACTTTTGAGATACAAATGATTATTGATTATCTTTAATTTTGTTTATCCCTTTTTGTATTAGAAGATTTGGACAATATATTTCTCCATAGTTTTATGGCTTATATCTAGATGTTCTCTCAAAGCCTCATGTGGTACAGTGGGGCTTTTCAAAGGTGGCTGGATCTAGGGTGTGTGATGCTGGAATCAAGGATATGTGATAACTACAGTAATTTGGCATAGTTATGGGTAGATTAAGTGTGCCCCACCCTGGATGTACTACCTGCCCTTAAGGCAGGCATTTTGGATAAAATATAAAGGAGAGAAAGTGGGCTGTGGGGTCACTTGTTGCTTGTAGCTTGCAGCCTAGCTCCCTTCTGCCTATATGAACTGTTTCTCCTCTGTGACTGACGCCCCTCTGCCACACCACCCTGCCTTGCAGCCAGCCAAAGGAGAACTGAAACCTCCACAAACTGTGAGCCAAAATAAGCCTTTCCTCCTTTAACTTTGGGTGTTAGGCATTTTGTCTCAGCAATGAGGAAAGTAACCAAAACAATCAGCTTTAAAATCACTTTATTTACCTAAAATTTTAGAACACTTCTCTTTGGAAATACAGTTTTACTTTCTGAACCTTCTTTTCTTTTAACCTCATCTCTATGTTTGGTGAAGCCAAATAGTACATAGTATATAGGTATTAGAGTTTCAATGAGAGAAACTAAATATTATAATAATAGATTAATACAAGCGCAAACAAAATGTTTCAGTTATTAATGTTCAATTGTCATGCAATGCACTGTTTATACAAATAATATTATGACAAAAATGTAAGCATTATTAAATACATAATTATAAGTCCTTCAGTGATTATTTATTGCAATATTGATATTTACATATAACCATCCTAGACATTATAATGAGGTTTAGAATGAATAATTTCATTTATCCTTTAGCAAGAATTTATAAAAAACATAACATCCAAAATTTATATATATATAATGAATTTAAAAATAATTAATAGCATGAAATTAACATTGGTGTTATTAATAAGTAGTTGGGTCAATTTTCTAGCACTTCTCTGTACATTCTAAAGCCAATTATTTAGCCTAATCTCTAAAACACACTTTAGGACACAATTCTCACATCCACTCAGAGAAGAATTTGAAGTTTCTCATCTGTTAAGTTTCATTTATTTTTCAAAATATATTCAGTACTGAGTAACTGAAAACTATATATATTCTAATTGTTACTGATGATTTTAATAAATGCATGAATATAAGAAATGAATAAAGCAAAGGCACTACTTTTGGTCATTGTATACTTTTTCATATGGTGTGAACAATACAGCAAGCATAAAGTAACAATGAAGAAAACTGTCCTTTATAGAAGACTTTAAAGCATTGCTTTAAGATATAACTAGTAGGAAATTAAAACAAATAAAATTCCAAAAACTCTTTACAGTCAACACTTGAATTTTAAAATATCTGTGGCCTATGTTCAAAATACTTGAATAATTTCTGTGCAATGATGATGTTGAGGACTTCTGTGAGACTATTCACAAATGATACCATTCATGATGATCTCTTCATAAGAAAGTAAGATATACGAAGGAAAAAATGGTTTAATGATGTTTCCATTGCTTCAGTTCATTCAGACCCCAAAATTTATATAATTATATGCATATTATGTTTTAAATGAGCAGATAACAAGTAGCAAAATATATAAACTGTACAAATTATTTTTTAAACGATTTTTATTGGTACATTTTAGGTATACAATATGATATTTATCAATGGAAATTGGCACCTTTACATAATCTCTCTTGGTTCTTACTTTTTCCCCATTCTCCTGCCCTCCCTTCAACCCCTCCATCCCTCCTTATATACAAAGAGTTTGTTTCCATTTTTTAATTTTCTCATATTAATTACATTCCCTTCTTTCCTTTTCCCTACCTCTTCCACTTCCCATTCCCCTTTACCCCTTTTCTTCCTCTTTTTGCATTATCTATTATACCATTTTTTAGTCCTTATTTATACTTTTAGATTCTCACACTAGAGAAAGTATTCAGTATTTACACATATATGTCCTATTTATTTCAATTAAGAGTATTGCCTCAACGTGCATCCATTTAGCTATAAATGTCTCTAATTTTTCATTTTTTATGGCTGAGTAGTACTCCATTTTATTAAAAAATCCCCACATCTTCTTTATCCAGTCTAGAGTTAATGGGAAATTGGGCTGCTTCCAAGTTTTAACTATTACAAATTGTGCTGCTATGAACATGGGTGCACATATATCACTGTGGTATGATTTTTTTAATTCTTTGGTGAAGATACCCAGCAGAGGAATAGCTGGGACATATGAGATTTCCAACCCTATTTCTTTGAGGTATCTCCATGCTGATTTCCACAGTGGTTGCAACAGTCTACACTCCCACCAACAGTGGAAGAGGGTTCCTCATTCCCCACAGTGCCACCAGCATTTGTTATTGGTTGATTTCATGATAGCAGCCATTCTTTCCAGGGGAGGTGGAATCTCAGTGTTATTTTCATTTGGATCTCTTGAAAGACCTGTGATGTTGAACCTTTATTTCATATATTTATTTGCTATTTCTACTTCTTTGCCTGAGAAATGTCTGTTCACTTCAGATGCCCATTTTCGGGTTGGGTCTTTACATTTGAGAGGTCTAAGTTTTTAAAGTTTTTTATAGATTGGAGATAGTAGACCTTTGTCTGAGGAACAGCAGGTGAAGATTTTTTCCCACATTGTGGGTTGTCTCTTCACACTATTGGTGGTTTCTCTTGTGGTGCAAAAGCTTTTCAATAAGAATAGATCCAACTTGTTGATTGCTTGTTCTAGTTCACAGGCAACTGAGGTTTTGTTCATAAAGTTTTTTCCTACACCGGTGTCTTCAAGAGTTCTACCTAACCTCTGTTCCAGCTGGTTCAGTGTTTCTATTTTAGTATTTAGATCCTTAATCCATTTTGATTTTAGTTTAGCGCATGGTGAGAGGTATAGCTCTAGTTTTAATCTCTAGCAAATTGAAACCCAATTTTTCCAGAAACATTTATTAAAGAGGGTATCTTTCCCCCAGTGACGGTGTTTGGCTCCTTTATCGAAGATGAGATGATCGAGTGTGTCTGGAGTTGTCTCAGCATCTTCTAATCTCTTCCACTGGTCCTCAGGTCTGTTTCTTTGCCAGTATCATGCTGTCTTTATCACAGTAGCTTTGTAGTATAGTTTCCAGATGGGGATTGTGAAACCCCCTGCCATGTCTCTGTTATCTAGAATTGCTTTTGCTATTCTGGGTCTCTTCTTGTTCCAAATGAATTTTTGGATTGTTTTCTCAAGATTCATGATGTATGCTGCTGAGATTTCAATTGGGGTTGCATTGAATCTATATAGCAATTTTGGAAGTATGGCCATTTTCACTATATTCATCCTTCCTACCCAGGAGCAAGGGATGTCTTTCCATTTTCTGATATTATCTTCAATCTCTCTTTTCAGAGTGTTATATTTTTCAGAGAAGAGGTCTTTGATTTCTTTCATTAGGTTGATTCCTAGGTATTTCAGTTTTTTGGATGCTATTGTGAAAGGAATTTTTTGCCCCATTTCTGTCTCAGTGAGTCCATTGTGCATATAAAAGAAAGCTATTGATTTTTGTGTGTTATCCAGCTACTCTACTGAATTTGGTTATTAAGTCCAGAAGACTTTTGGTGGAATTCTTGGGACCTTCTATATAGAGTATGATGTCATCTGCAAATAATGACAGTTTGACTTCTTAATTTCCTATCTTTATTCCTTTTAATTCTTTCTCTTGTCTAATTGCTATGGCAAATGTTTCCAAAACTATATCGAACAGGAGGGGTGATATTGGACATCCTTGACTTTTTCCTGATTTTAGTGTGAAAGATTTCATCATTTTACCATTTAGTATGACATTGGCTGTTGTTTTTTCATAGACGGCTTTTATCAGATTGAGGTAGAGACCATCTATTCCAATTTTTTGTATGTTTTCTATCATAAATAAGTGATAGATTTTGTCAAATGCTTTTTCTGCATTTATTGAGATGATCATATGGTTTTGTCCTTGGCTCTAGTGATGTAGTGGATTACATTGATTGATTTGTGTATGTTGAAACATCCCTCATCCCTGGTATGAATCCCACTTGGTCAGGGTATATGATCTTCTTGATGATCTTCCACATTCTCTTTGCAAGTATCTTATTAAGGATGTTTTCATCTATGTTCATTAGTGAGATTGCCCTATAGATCTCTGTTTCATTTGGGTCTTTCTCTGCTTTGGGGATCAAGGTGATGCTTGCTTCCAGGAATGAATTTGGGATATTGCTTTCCTTTCAATTTCATTGAAGAGTTTAAACAGTAGTGGCAGTAGTTCCTCTCTAAATGTCTTGTAGAATGCAGTGCTGAAGCCATCAGGACCTGGGCTTTTCTTAGTTGTTAAGTTTTTAATTATGTTCTCAATTTCATTGATTGATATTGGGTTGTTTAGAATTTAGGTCTTTTTCACTCAGCTTTGGCAATTTACACATATCTAGGAATCTGTCCATTTCTTCTGTGTTTTCCATCTTATTGGCATATAGGTTGTCGAAGTAGGTATTGATTACCCTGTGGATTTCTGCTGGGTCCATTATAATTTCATCCTTTTCATTCCTAATTGCATGGATTTGGGGCTTTTCTTTCCTTTTTCTGATAAGCTTCACTAAAAGTTTGTCAATTTTGTTTATTCTTTCAAAGAACCAACTCTTGGGTTCTTGGAATTTTTTTTTATCATACCCTTACTCTCTATTGCACTGATTTCTGCTCTGATCTTTATAATTTCCTTCCTTGTATGAGTTTTGGGTTTGCCCTGCTCCCCTTTTTCTCAAAGCTTGAAGTTCAGCATTAGGTTGTTCAAATGGGCTCACTTTGTTTTACTATTAGGAGTTTTCAGTGCTATGAATTTCCTTCATAAGACTGCTTTCTTTGTGTGACATAGATTCTCATATGTTGCATTGTTATTGTCATTTAATTTTAGGAACTGTGTGCTTTCTTCTTTAATTTCTTCAGTGACCCATTTTTTATTAAGAATTTTGTTGTTCAATGTCCATGTGTTTATGAAATTCTTGTAGTTTCTTTTGCTATTGATTTCCAATTTCATCGCACTATGGTCTGATAATATACAGAAGATAACTTCAATTATTTTGCACTTACTTAAACATTTTCTATATGAGTCAGTATGTGTTCTATTTGGAAAATAACCTGTTTACAGCTGAAAATAATGTGTATTCTGATTTTGTGTGCTGGAACACTCTGTAAACATCTGTTAAGTTCATTTGTTCAAGAGTTTTGATTGAGTTCCAGTATTTCTTTGCTTGTTTTTTGTCTAGTTGATCTATTTGTGACAGGGCCATATTGAGGTCCCCCACTACTATTGTATTAGTGCTGATTTGATATTTCATGTCTGATAGTATTTGTTTTATATATGAGGGCACACTAGTGTTTGGTGCATATATATTTATGATTGTCATCTCTTCCTGTTGGATTGTTCCCTTTACAAGGATGTAGTGTCCTTCTTTGTCTCTCTTTATTGGTGTTGCTTTGAAATCCACTTGATCTGCAAAGAGGATAGCTACTCCTGCTTTTTTTCGGGTTCCTGTCACATGGAGTATTGTTTTCCACCCTTTAACTTTCAGTCTATGAGTTTCTTTTTGAATTAAGTGTGTTTCTTGTATGCAGCATATTGTTACATCTTGCTTCTTGATCCATTCTGTCACTCTATTTATTTTGAGTGGTGAATTGAGACCATTAACATTGATGGTTATAACTGATATCTATTGACTTATCATTGTCATGACTTTTTCTTTTTTTGGATTCTTTACCTTTGCTTTAATTTCTTATCATGCCCAGTGGATTCATTCTGCTGGGCTTTCTGGGGTTTTGATCCTTGTTGTCTTTTCCTAGGATATTTTCCAAAATTTTATGAAGAGCTGGTTTGATATTCACGAAGTTCCTAAGGTGCTCTTTGTCATGAAAGTATCTTATTTCTCCATCATTTTTATAGATTTTTTGCAGGGTACATCTGTCTGTTTTGGAGGTTCTTTTCCTTTAGGGCTTGAAATATGTCACTCCAAGCTCTTCTTGCCTTGAGGGTTTGCATTGAGAAGTCTGCTGTGATTCTGATAGGCTTTCCTTTATATTTGATTTATTTATTTTGTCTAACTGCTTAGAGAAATTTGTTCTTCTGTTGGGTTTCTGGAATCTTCACTATTATATGCCTATGTGTAGATTATTTTTTTCTTTAATCAAGGCTAGTTGGAGTCCTATATGCCCCACTTATCTGTATGTCATGTTCTTTTCCCCTGCTTGGGAAGTTTCCTGCCATCACTTTGTGAACTTTTTTTTATGTCATCTGTACTCTCTCCTGTTTCTTCATTGACTCTGATCAATTGGATGTTATACTTCTTTCCATCATCTGGCAGCTACTAGATTGATTCCTTGTGGTCCCTTACTATTTTAAAGAATTTTTTCTTTTCCTGGTGACTAATTGCAATCATATCTTCTATATCTGAAATTCTGTTCTCACATTGGTTCATTTTGCTGTGTAAACTTTCAATGTAATTTTTAATCTCCTGGAAATCTGTTTGCATCTGTTTTATGGATGCCATTGTTTCCTATGTTGGGATTCCATCATGTCACTCAGCTCCTCTATTTTTTATCTGTGTCCTCTCTAGATTTATTAAGCATGTCTTGCACTATGGGCACAATCTCCACTATTGTCTGAGAAATTATTTCTGATTTCATTTTTCCAGATCCTGTTTTTTTGCCAGTTCAGGAAGTCCAGGTAGTTGTTCTCCTTTCCCTTTGTGGTTGCTTTAGGTCATCTGGAAGTCTGGTTTTGAGACTTGTTTACATGTCTTCTTATTTCAACATGGGGTGGTGGGGGGGCACTGTGCTGCTGGCAGTCACATGGCTCTGCTCCTCTGCACTGTTGGTGCTAGTACTGTGTCCCAGAAGGCTCCTAAACTATACAAATTCTAACAGAAAATGTTTGATATGTGTGTATCAGAGAAGAAATATATGAGTATAAAGGAATCAACTTCAACACTACCTTGAAAAATGTATCAGGATTAGTATATAATATGTTCGAGGAAAAGGCAAATTTCAGAAAATGAAAAATTCATTACAATAACAAACTTTTATAAAATTTTAAAATAAGAAAAATTTAAAATGTAATTTAGTGCTACATACATTATTTCACTTACAGTAGTTAATTGACTCATCATTGTTAAGAGTATATAAATATACCAGGATTATAAATGAAGACATCAATACAAACAGAGATTTAGAATCTAAAAACAACTTAGATTAAAAAAAAGTTTTGAAAAAATATATTGTGCCTGTAAGGTTAATTTTCACCTTGACTATATTAACAGACTCCTGGAAAGATGATGGAATCCCAGAAGTGCTATACTCAACAGTAGATTCATCAACTACTGTGTATAGCTGAATATGCTGTACACAATTGGGGTCCAGTTAGAGGTTGGTCCTTGAGTCATTACTTTGAAGGGAATATTACTTTCTAGAAATACACTGTGCTCTCCTTTCAGCTACCATGAACTAAGTAACTTTGCTATTCCCCACACTTCTGATGTTATGTTTTTGGATTGGGTTCAGCCAATCATGGACTAAAATCTCCAAAACTGTGAGGCAAATAAATCTCTTTTAATTTCATTTGTAGGTGCCTGGTAACTTGTTCATTCATTAAAAGGCTGATCAGAGAAGCAGAGTCATTGCTGTTATTATGCCTGACCATGTAGTTAGGAAGCCTTTGAAACTGATTGGTATTAGTAATTTGGAAATTGTAGAAAATCTAGCTTCAGAAAGCCTAAAATGCTTTAAGATTGACCTGATGGATGATTCTACTAGGAGGTACAAAGACTAGAATGGTGACAGAAATGAAGACTGTAAAGGCAATGCTCATGGGGTTTCACTTTGAGACTTTTTAGGAAATTGAAGTTAAAGACAATGGACTGACTTATCTGGCAAGAAAATTTTAATGCATGCCAATGTTCAGGCTCTAAGAAAGATATTGCTGAATTCTACTAGCAAAATATATAATAAATACTAGGAACAAAAGAGAAATGTTAGAAAAATTTGAATTTTCCCCCGAATGGAACAATGTGTATAGTTGGGTACAAAGCATTTGTGTTTGCTGAAGAGATCAACATACTTGAAAACACATCAAATATTTGAAGTGAGATAAGAAGAAAGATGTCCTAAAGAATATCTCAAGAATAAGCAAGTCTCCAATCATTGGAGGCTCAAGAATGTGAAAGTTTAATTGTTTATGAGAGTCCCTAACTCTATTAGAGAGGGACCACCTAAAAAATATTGAATCCCAGGGATTCATTCACCATGAGTAGCAATCCAGTCACAAAAGGCCTTAGCGGTCATGATTCAATTGTACCTTGGCTACTGCTCCAGTAGGAGGCCAAACTTGGCATTTTGTACATAATGCTGACTTTTCAGGAATGCAGAATGGAAAGTTGTAAGTTCAGGGAGGATTCAAACTATATTTCAAAAAAAGGGCTAGGAGGTTATAAAGATAAGCCTGAGAGGAGGATGTGCAATGCTGTGGGAATGAAACCAAAACTGCAATGGAATCCCCTGGAATTTAAAGATGCCAGGTACATGGCACATCACAGGCCATGGGTGGTGCCACCCCAAGAGAGACCATGGGAACAGCAATTAGTAAAGCCATTGGTGTGGAGCCAACCTAGTTCTCTGGAACTCACATCTTACAATCATGTGTCCCATATGCACTAGGTGAAACTACATGACCTTATGTTTGCCCTGTTGAATATCAGTTTTGCTTTGGTCCAATTCTTCCTCCATTTCAAAATGAGATGTTTATTGTGCACCAGTATACCATGGGGTGATATAACTCAGTTTTGATTTTTACAGAGGTTCCCACTAAGAGTTCTTTTCTGGTTTGTCTCAGAGTAGAATTTGCCTTGGATATCTGAGCAATTCTGGAAATGTTGAGACTTTGGGGGAAAGAATTATCACATTTTTGGCTATATATAAGAATGTTATAGTTTTAGTTAGGACATCTAAGCTGAGTCTCACTATCCACCATTTGCAACTTCAAGGAGAAAAGTTTTATTTTGTCTCCTGGTCAGCTGTCTCCAAGGAAGACATGCTGGGCAGGTATAGGCAAAGGAAAGTTGCTCAGATTTTGATGACCAGGAAGAAAAAAGAGAAAAAGTAGTAGCTAGGGACAAGGATATACTCTTCTAGGTCATGTCTTCTGTGACCCCATTCCAACCAGGCCCCACTTCATAATAGTAAACCAACTACAACATCCCTATGATCTAATCACCTTCCATAAACATGAGAATTTTGGGAGATATTTTTGATACAAACCATAATATTCTGCCCTGTGCCCCTAAAAGATTTATGTGCAACTTATTATCCAAAATGCATTTTGTTCACCTTTCAAAGTTCTCAATCTTTTAATAGTTCCAGACTGAAAAGTCTAGAACTCAAGGCAAACTTTTAACTATGAACTCAGGTAAAAATCAAAGAGAGTCAAACACTATTGACATTGAAAGACACAGTGTAAGCATTCCCATTCTAAAAGACCCAAAGAGGAGAATAGAAAGATATGAGACTAAAGAAAGAAAAACATTTAGGAGGAGAAACATGATATCCTGTTACACTATGTCTAGCACCCTGGGTAAGTAACAGTGAGACATGAGATCCAAAAGGCCTTATGGCACTGCTGGTTGCAGAACATATGGTATCTCTCAGGATTTCTCTGCATACTGTATGTTGGTTCCCAGGTTCTTGGCACTTACAACTTCTAGGTATCACCATTACACTTCCAGGATCACTCTCAAAGCTTTATGAACAGGGGCACACTGCCTGAGGCCTTCCTTTGAAGTCTAGGTGAAAGCCTTCATGACACAACAAATCTAGCATTCTCTATTACTACAGAACCAGCACTACCTGAATAACACTAAGGTCTGCCACTAATTTGAGCAACAAGCAGGCCCCCATAGATTACAGCTGCAGTGTCTTCTGAGTTGACAAACAACTGAACATTCTGAAATGAATTTTGGGAAATCAATCCCCTACTTGATCCTTCTTGAGGATTACCCAGAGGGAATCTCTTCCAAAAAGAAAGCTTTATAGTTTTGCAGCTTTGGACCTATAAGATGTGATGTCTTGGTAATTATTGAGATCCTCTCAAGCCATCTTTCTTATTGTCCCAATGTTAAGTAGTTGAATTCCTCATAAGGCTAATATTTTTAGCAACTACTCTCTCCTTTTCTCAGACTTTTCAGATACTTCCTTTTGGGGGAAAACTCCAAAGTTTTCAATGGGAATTTTTCTACAGAATCTCACAGCATACCTGACCGTGATCAGTGAGAAGTACCCATGTCACAGACTGAACATTGGGTTGCCTCAAAATTATTCCCACCATTTATTATACCACTACACTTAATCTTAGTCACTCGCAAAGTCTCAGGACATTAAAAAAATGTATACATATTTTCCACCAGAATATAATACTCTTGGGCTCTCACTCAACAGCTAGTGCAGTCCATATATCCAATTGAAATTTCCTGAGCCTGATCATACTTATGCACACTTCTATCAGAATTTGGTTTTCTGAGTTCAGATCAGAATTTCCCATCAAGTTTAGTTTACAATATTTAAATGCTTCTCTAGTCCATATTTCCACACCTTTCCAAACTCCTCTCACAAACAAGCTCCAAAGGTGTCTGACTCACACATTCAGACATAGTCATAGCAGTTACTCCACTCCTTGAAGCAAAATCTGTCTTTGTTACTTTCCTATTTCTGGGACACAAAATCCAATACCCACAATTTAAAGAAGAGATTTATTTTGGCTCACAGTTGACATTTTCAAGAGAGAAACAGCATGGTGAATGGGTGTGAGTGGAAGAAAGAAGCTCATGTCATGGTTATCAGGAAGAAGAGAAAGAAGGAAAAAACAGGCATAAGACTATACATTTCTAGGATTATGAGGCTGTTATAGTCATGAGTAAATATATTCACTTATATTCATACCTGAATTTGCTGTTCATAGGTGTGGCCCAGTTGGTCCAAAGTAAATGGCGCTATGCTTTTGGAAGTTATATTTTCTGGTGCTCCTCCTTAGTATCCTGCTTCCTGGGTTCCTTGAACTAACAGCTTTGCTCTGCCAAGCCATTCCCATGGGGCCTTTCTTCATACAATCAAAACAGACATGCACTGAACCTTCTGAATCTGTAAGCCAAATAAACCTCTTCTCTTTTAATTTTCAGGTGCCACGTATTTTGTCTAACAAAAGAAAAGGTGATTTATACAAGCATTAAAATTATTATCACACAATTTACATTAGTGATTAATCTAATTATGAAGACAAAGATAATTGAGATTGAAAAAGAGCACACAGAAAGGTATAATGTTTGGGAATAATTCTAAATCTTTAGATATATAGATGTATGTATATTCTTTTATGCTTACATCTTATATATTTTCTACCTTGTATTAATTTATGCATAAGTATTACATTGTAATCACCTGATAAAGAAATGAAAATTCCTTACCTAGATGTCTTAATGACTTCTCATCTCATCAACCTCTCATGAAGCAAATTTTCATTTATATTTGAAACTTTCTGCTACGTAGTTTTATTGTTTTATTCAGTAAATTACATTGCATTAAGTAGTTTACCAACTACATTGATTTTTAATCATTATATTCTTGCCTTAAGACTTCTAATCCAATCATAAACCTTCACTAAAGTAAAAGCAAATACTTACACGTTTTATAAAATTGTAACTAAATAATCAGATAACAGTGACTAATCATAGACAATTTCTGAGCTAATCAACATAATATGAATCAGAAATCAAATTGCTTTATACTAAATTATTTGTATTAATTATTGTGCATTGCTAAAATTTTAAAAATTAATGATAATTAAGCAGTCATGTGCTTCTATTATTTATTCATAGAAAATTTTTGGAACTGGAAGAAATTAGGGGTTCATTGACGATATACTAGAAAAAGAAATAGAACAATGTTAAACTAAAATAGAACATAAGTTTAGAATAAATTATTTCAATGAGACTTATTTGAATATGGTAGAAAGAAAAGCAATAAGAGAAAGAAATAGGGAAATTCAATGAAAAGAAACTGAAAATGAAATTTAAGTAATGAAAAAATATCTTATTCTGGGAAATAGAGCTTACTACAAATGTAGTGATTATGATATAGAACATAACAGTGACACATTAAAATGAAAATAGTTCACTTATATGGAAAAATTACCATATCTGAGAAAGATGTTCAGTATCAAGTCTTTGAAAAGAACCTGAAATAAAGACCTTCCCAAAGGCAAAGGTGAGCAGACAATGGTTGTGAAAATCAAACATGAATTGCAAGACTGTGGAGAACTGGTATAAATCAGAAGAGATGGTAGGCAGTGTCCTGATACAGGTAACAAAGATCACAGGCAACCCAAAGTAAAATAGCTAACTTTA
Source organism: Heterocephalus glaber (assembly GCF_000247695.1). The sequence continues at coordinate 3,102,779 of NW_004624840.1, forward strand.
ACATAATTTTATCACACTTTCTTATCATCTTATTATATATATTAAATGACCTATAAAATAAAAATAATAATAAAATTAAAAATCTTGATTAGTAAAATTAAGAAAAATCTGTAAGTTTAATAAATGAGACCTCACTTACTATGGGCTAGTGTTGTTCTCAACTTTTTTCATATTTATATTTATTGTCATAGTGCTTGCTGTAACTAAGTTGGTGCACTAAATGTATTCCAAAAAAAGGTACCAGATGTTCATGACAAATTAAATAGATGTTAGCTATGGAATGGATTATACAATCCATTCAAGATGATACATATTTAAACTCTAATTTTCTTTTAAGTATTTTCTTAAATCAATGCACTCTATCATGCATGTTTGTGTTCACAAAATCTTTTTAGTGACAAATAATTTATTTATACTTTTAATCAGACATTTGAAACTGCCAGAATTCTCGGAAATCTTTCATTGTGCTTGAGAATCCTGGTTCATGGTCCCTGCCCTGAAATTAGTCACTATTACCCTCAATCACTATGAAAACAAAAATACTATACACATATTATTAAGTCTCCTAGTGTAGTAGTAGAAACTACTGTTCTAAACAATATATATATAGATACACACACACACACACTTAATTTTTTTTCTTAAATTCATTTATTGGTACATTTTAGGTATACAATACATTTCCATTTGTTTTTGGGTGCTTGTACCTGTACATGATGTATCTTGGTTCTTATTTTTACCCTATTACCTGTGTGCCCTTCACCCCTAAACCCTTCCCTATTTATATACTTTGTTTCCATTTTTTTTCTCATAATTTTTCCTTTCCATTCTTTCCTTTCCCCTTCCCCTCCCACCACCCCTACGCTTTGGACCTTTACCTATTTCAAACTATCAATTATTAGTTATTAATCCTTTTAGTCCTTATTTACACTCTCAGTTTTTCACACTTGAGAAACTATTTGGTATTTACACATGTGTGTCTTATTTATTTCACTTAAGAGTATGGCCTCAATATGCATCCACGTAGCTATAAATGACTCTAGTTTCTCATTCTTTATGGCTGAGTAGTACTCCATTTTATAAAAAAACACACACACACATCTTCTTTATCCAGTTTCCAGTTGATGGGCACTTGAGCTGTTTCCAAGCTTTAGTTATTGCAAACTGTGTTGCTATAAACATGGGTACACATATATCTCTGTGGTATGATTCTTTTAATTCTTTTGGGAAAATATCCAGCAGGGGGATAGCTGGGTCAAATGGGACCTCCAGCCCTAGTTTTTGAGGTATCTCCACACTGATTTCCATAGTGGTTGCAACAGTCTGCACTCCCACCAACAATGGAGCAGGGCTCCTCTTTCCTCACACCCCCACCAGCATTTGTTATTGGTTGATTTCATGATAGCAGCCATTCTTTCTGGGATGAGGTGGAATATCAGTATTGTTTTAATCCCATCTCTCAAATGACCAGTGATTTTGAACAGTTTTTCATATGTTTATTTGCTGCTTTTACTTCTTTGTCTGAGAAATGTCTGTTCATTTCAGATGCCCATTTTTGAATTGGGTGTTTGAATTTGGAGGGTCTCATTTTTTCAGTTCTTTACATATTCTTGATAGTAGCCCTTTGTCTGAGTTACAGCTGCTAAAATTTTTTTCCCACATTGTAGGTTGTCTGTAAGCTCTGTTGGTGGTTTCTCTTGCAGTGCAGAAGCTTTTCAATAAGATGAAATCCCAGTTGTTGATTCTTTCTGCTAGTGCCCATGCTACTGAGGTTTTGTTCATAAAGTCTTTTCCTATGCCAATATCTTCAAGAGTTCTACCTAACTTATCTTCCAGCAAGTCTAGGGTTTCTGTCTTAATATTTAAATATTTATACCATGAAGGAAAACTGTTTAGATCAATCATGACACCTTAGTCCAAGTCATACAATCAGCAACACCATAGCATCAAATACCTCTTATAGAATGACAATTTGTGGTAGTTATTAATCTGTCACCTTTAAAAAATAAAGGGCCTCCTTCAAGGTGTGTCTCTGTTGTCACAATAGACAATGTGGGCAGCAGTGTGCAGTTATAAGTCAATGAGTCTCAGTCAACTAGTCCCAGACCTGTGAGATTCAGGCAGATTTCTGGTTGCAAGTCCCATGTTGAGCTCTCTGTCCTCCTGCAGGGTTATACTCTGCAAGTTTCTACTGCAGGTTTCAGCTGCTTTTCCCCTGAAGAATTTCCAGTTTCCAATGGAAGCTGATAATCCCTCCAATTTACCAATCACGGTGGTCTGGTGTGCCTTTATTGCAGAGATTCCCTTCACTTTTCCAGTGGGCTTGTTTTCATCAGGGAGCCTGAGACAGGCACTCTCTATGTTGTTCACTCCTGGAGCTCAGGACAATGGCTTTTGTCCCCCTGTGCCTCTGCAGTGTGTAAGCATGTAGCGGCACAGTCCAAAGGCCAGAGGCGGGGGGGTGGGTGATGTTGTTCCAGGCCCCCTCGTGGCCAAGCTGTCAGCTGGTGGGCCTGTCTGGGGGGTCCTCCTCACCCTGTCCTGGTGGCTGGTGGAAAACTGGTGGAGCAAGCTGGAGCAAGCAGGTCCCAGTCAGCCTGCAACAGGTCGGCCCCACTCGGCCCCGCCGGCTCCGTTCCCACATACTTAATCTTGCTAGAGAGTGACAAGAAAAGTTTAGTATATACAGTCAGTATTTAGTCAGTTGCTTTATGTTCTGACTGCACTTTCTCTGCAAACTGTTTACTTCTGTTTTAGGTCACTAATAATAATAATGATACAGGTCCTATTGTGCTGATATTATTTGACTCATTATTTGATTACATTTTGCTAATTGGTAAGAAAATATTATCTGAAAGATTTTAACGGTAAATTTGGAAATATGTTTTAAAAGAAAATGGATACAAAATATGAAGATATATTACATTTTGTTGAAATTTCATAGGAGAAACTTTCTTTTAATTTAAAACAGAAGGATGATGGTTAATCATTGAGGAAGGCAGAAAAATGGTTCTCCAAAACCCATAAAGATGTATCCTTCCTCCTCTCTGATCTCAATGATTACCTTAGGTTGCATGTAGAGCAGAATAATGGTTGGAGATGGAATTAAGTTTGCGATCAATGTGCCTAATGTAATCATAAGCTTTTAAGTGCAGGCAGAGTTTTAAAAAATAATCAGAGCACTATCATGAGAGGACTCAACCTGCCATTGCTGGCCTTGAAGATAAAGAGTCAGGGAGCCAAGGGGTGTGAGTAGTCTACAGAAGCTGGTACAGGTAATTAAATTCATTGTCCTTAGAGCCTATGGAAAAAATGTATCTTCAACACTTTGTTTTAACCCAGTAACACTCAATATATTGGTGACATGCATACCTGCAAGATAATAAATTTATGTTGTTTTAAGCCACTATGTTTGTGATAATTTGTCATCTCAACATGCAAAAAGTAAGTTCTTCTTTCATAGATATTATAACACTTAAAATAACTAAAAGAAAGAAGCTAAAATGTCTTTATGTCACATAGTCTTTTCCCTCACAGAAAAAATTACATTTTTTCCTTTAAAGGGTATGTTGAGTGTGTCTTATCTCCTTCATCATTATTACTATCATATAAAAAATAAAATAAGTAATTATCATGTTGCATATTCCCCTTACAATATACAATTCATTAAAAAAAAACCCAATACAGATGTTGTAATGTAGTTCAGGCTAACTTTTAGTTGTATTTTACCTAAATTTTTAGGTAAATTTATTAGTCTATCTTATGTTTAAAAGAAAGAGGTTAGGGGGCCGGGGATTTAGCTCAGTGGTTTCACCACCTGCTGCACAAGCACAAGGTCTCAAAAAAAAAAAAAAAAAAAAAAAGAAAGAGGTTGTGAAATTAAAGAAAAAAAAAAAATCTCAAAAGAGTGGTAATTTTTAAATAGCAACATATTCTATTCTTTAAAAAAAGACATTTTAGAATTGAACTTAGAAATATGAACATAAATAAAAACAATGCATTATCACTTGTTTCTTTAGCTGCCTCAGAGAAAATTACAATATATAAAGGAAAAATTAAAGGTTTGAGGATAATGGTAATAATTTTCAAAAATAATTTATAATTCATTGAAAAAATGGTGATTTTGCCTAATACTTCTGCCATACTTTGGAAAACTGACTCAGACTCTGGTATCACTTGGATTCTTGGAAGATTAATAACCAAAAGTTTAATAAAAAGAACAGAAAAGATGCTCTGATCACCACAAAGTCAATTAGGTTAAAAGTGGTAGAAATGTTACAATTAGTGGACCAGGAGCATAAGGTATACTTTTTTTTTTCTTTACATTGAATGACTTCTCAACTCGGTAAACTGTCAAATTCTTCATATCTTAATTTCTTCATTTGTAAATCTGACATAATGATAACAGAAAAATCATTCCTCTGGTTAGAATTGAGATGCTATATGCAAAGTACTGTGTATTGATCTTGGCACATGGTAAGAAACCAAAAGAGAAAAAGAAATAAAAAATTAACATAACTAACACCTAAACATTAAATTGAAATGTATTTTAATAATTCAAATATAAATGACACTTGGATAATTTATTATAATCATCTCAGTTGATCTCAAAAAAGGAAAGTACTTTATAAATTCAACATTCATTTCCATAGGAAAAGTAAGAACAGAGCATATATTAGTACAAGAACATACAATGTATTTTTTAAATTATTCATTTAAAATAGTTAATATAGTTATAAAATTAAAGGACTATATATTGCTTTGCATTATAATTTACTTACTTGAAAGTTATTTTGGACATACAATATGATCATTGCATTAATTATTGAATAATATTCTATTGAATAGAAGAAACTAAATTTGATAAGCCAATCCACAATATATCTATATATTTGGATATTTTGATTTGGACAATTAAAATTTGTCTAATAATTGGCTAATTAAGTTAATGTACTTTCCTAGAAACACAAATACAATAATCCTTTATTATCATAGTCATTTTTAAGCCAAAGTGTTTCTAATTATATAATCTTGTTGGTCTCTTTGTGGAAAATGTTATAAATTTTGTCAAAATTGTATCATAAATTTAATTTATAATAATGTCTTAATACCTCCTCATATCTTTATAAAATTTGTCACTGTTCGTATTATTTATTCTTCATATAATTTGGAAATTTATTACTTACTTTAATAACTATTGAACAGATATTTCCTGCCAGGTGGTATTACATGTGCTGAGGATATACTAGTAAACAAAAGAGACAAAAAACTCCACTTATGAGGCTTACATTTTTCCATTGCATTGTTAGCATTTTTTATTTTGACTTGTAGGTTCTTTGTGATGTCACATTAATTTATTATTTTATATATGATTTGTCATAACCACTGTATAAGTGAGAATCAGCAAAGTGTGCATACAGTGAGGGAAAATACTATTTTCAATAACAAAATGATATATAAAACTAATAAAATGTTTAATGAAGATCTATTAAAATATAAGATGTTACTAAGGGAGAAAATATGGATTTAAACAAATAAAATGCTTGCTATGATCTCAGAGATGAATCATAGAAATACAACTTTTCTGTCTCAAAATACTCTTAATCACTTTAAGCATATTTATTCCATCATTCTTGTCTCTCTCTGAAGCAGCTCTGCAATTCCTTTTTCATGAGTTTCTTTACTTGTGCCACTGGGGCTATCTCAATGTCCAGAATCAATTAAAAATACATAGCTCCAATGGGCACTCTGATATAGGCAAAGAGCTAGAAGTCACATGGTGCCAGAACTGCGAATGTGGTGAATGAAGACACATAATAAAGATTTTTATAAGCCTGTCTTTCTACTGGATGGCTCCAGGCAACAATATTCCTCATATTTTCTCTATCACATCTGATAAATACACTCACAAGAGGACATACAGACTGTTTCAGAAAGTCATAAGAATAATGGCATATATGTTTGAATCAAGGGGGAAAATTTTGAGAATTAATGGCAATGTGTCTTTTACTGGAATATATTTTTTTCGTTAAACATCCACTATATATTTGGACCACCACAAATATATCTCTAATTTATTCTATAGTATGGCTCAGTTGAAATTATTTGGATGCTAGTTTATGTCTGTGGACTGCCACAACCTTATCTAACCAGTGACACAATATCTCTAATTACTTATGCTCTGGTAATCATGATATCAATACAACTTCAGATATATGGAGTGTGGTCATCAATTTGGGATGTTTTTCTCCCTCAACCAAAAGAGTGAAATAGAAAACACAGGGCTGGGGATTTAGCTCAGTAGTTTCAGCATCTGCCTTGCAAGCACACGGTCCTGAGTTCCATCCCTGGTACCAAAAAAAAAAAAACAAAGAAAAGAAAACACAGCCATTGAATTTCTATGCAGAGAAATATAAATTTACAGATTCATTGCAAGGTCATCTTAACTCTCTTGGCCTCTGTTACAGTATGGTCTCTAGCAATCTGAATTTAGAATACGTCTCAAGATATGATACTGATTTCCTGTATTAGTAATATTATATTTACCAGCCTGGATGAACAAGAAGTGGTTATGAAGTAGAAGGCCTTTGTAAGACTTAACTTCAGGATATTTTCAGGACTTAGTCTCAACTGTAAAATCTTAGGAATATACTAGTGTGATGAATGGGAGCACATCCCTTTCAAAGAAAAAGACAAATCTTGCCACATAGCAACTTCTATCAAAAGGTTGAAACACATAGCCCAAGGGCCAATTTGAATTTGGAAAGCAGCATACTTCATGACAGGGAATGCTGCTCAGACTCAGAAACTGGCTAATATGAAAGGTAGCTAGTTTTGAGTAGATAGGAGAATAGAACAGGATCTTGAAACACGACCAGGCTGTGATGCAGGCAGCCCTATTGCTTGGATTGGAAGATCTGGAAGACTCTGTAACTTGAGAAAAGGTTCAATGTACTGTTTATACCAATCTCCAATAGGAAGATCACAGAAGTTAATCATTAATGAACATGCATCCCTAGCAAAACAGTCACAGAATTCGTACCACAACACTACAATCTCTGACAATAATCTCTATGTGGCAAAAATATAGGCTAGCTATTTATTTACTTATTTATTTCTTTATTTCTTTATTGGTACCCGGGATCGAACTCAAGACCTTGCACTTGTGAGGCAGGCACCAGAACCACTGAGCTAAATCCCCGGCCCTAGGCTTTTTAATAAATATTTGCTAAATACACACGAGTGCATGAACGGATGAATGATATTAGTTTGTTTGCTTTATAATGTAAAGAATAAGCTGCACTGAACTACATTATTAGAATTCTTTATGAAATGTTTCCATTTAGAACAAACCACTAGAGAGTTGTTAAAAATGGAAAGAACAAAGCAAAAATTTCACAGTGGACACATACTGCTCCATATTTCTTGACACACTTTGTTGGTATAAAGCAGCATCTGGGACTGTGATTGGCACCTTCTTTAACTCCTGGGCCAGATGTGAATGTTCATCAAGTTGATAAAATGCCTCTGCTTATGCAGGATAACCTTCATCAATGTGAAATGCACCAAGAAGAGATGTAAATTTCATCAGTCCTCTTGGGATCTCAGCTTGTGCGTGTAGCGTTCTCATATGTTCTTGATCTTCTCTTCTTTGTTTTGTTAGTGCCCACAAACTGGCTTATAGAAAATAAGCCAATTTCCTATAATAAATTGTAGACTAGGTCTAGTGTGTTCGCAAATATGTATATACATATGCTAACAAAGATTCACACACGTGTTCATAGATGCAGGTACCCTTCTGGCTCTATTTTTCTGTCTGACACAATGAGCAAATCAACCAAGGCAATGGTTCAAACATCAGGGGCATCTTGTATATGTGAAAAATCATGTTATTCTTCTCCATTCACATTACAAACTCTTAGAGTAACCTACAAGGCCCACATGATCTGATTTCTTAAGTCTTCTCTCACTTTACCTCATACTTGCTTTCTGTGGCAAGCCATCTGCAGTTATATGGACCTCCTGCATCTCCTTTAAATGTAACATATATCTCTGGCTCTGATTCTTTGCACTCAGTGTTTCCTGGTCTCTGGCGAATAGTGCCCCAGATAACCATCTTCATTGCTCACCTCTCTGAGAAGACTTGCAGGACCACATATTTAAAATAGGAATTCTGTCATCATCTACTTTTCTTCACATCATTTAACTCTACTTTATAAATAAATGCACAATTTTTATCTTACTCAATTAGAATGAGAGCTCCAAAGGAAAGAACAATAGTAAAAGATACGCTTAAACACACATGCACCTAACACAGATGCATACAATATATTCGTTAAATATGGATGGCACTGATGATACAACTAAAGACAATTGAAGTGAATTCCTTGAAGACATAGGAACATACTATTCTCAGCTCCATTCTCAGCAACCAGAAATTTTTTTAGATTAGTTATTTAACAAATACTTGATGATTATATTATGAAATATGAATCCAACATATGTAGTGTCACCAAAAGTTTCTGTTCATATTTAAACTTTTCATTTCTTTACATTTTCATTAAAATAGACATAGGGGCACTATGGAAAATTACTGTGTTCTCTAACTAAAAGTCACTAGCTGGTAGATGAGTCCTAAGAGATAAAACAGAATGACTACAAATACAGCAAGCCTCCCAGGGGAAATTTTGACTCAATTTTCTGAGAGTGGTACAGAAAAAAGAACAGAAGTCTGTCGATATCAGAAAAGAACCATCCCACACAGTCCCTGGGGAAATACTTCTAGAATGGGGATTACTTTTGTTGTTTTGAAGCCAGCCTCTCCCAATCTCTTACTGCTGGCACTGTCCATTTAACTGGGAAAGTGAATGCGAGCTTAAAGTCCCTAAATGAGAATTCATGTGAATCACATTAAAAAGGAAGAAAATCACTTCAGGTTTGGGGTTCTGCTGCTGAGCTACTGAGACTAAAGGAATCTATAATGGCAGTGGATTTAAATAGCAAGAGTAACTCTCTTATTCTGCCGTCTTCTGCATGGGGATTCATTTCAGGACTGTTCAAAATATTTATAAATACTGGTATTGCATTGCAGTCTGATTTTATTCTTATGGAGCTATAGATGATTTGCTTCTACACCTCTGCTTACTTCTGGGTTCAAGGTACAAACTCTCACATACAGTATAATAAAGTGATACAATTATTTGAGGTCAAAACATCAAATTATAGGAATTTACTTAACTAAACAAAGATTACATAAAATTCTTTACAAAATTAATTTCTGATAATGACTATTTTTGTATAATGAAGAGTAACTATTGGTCACCTTGATATTTCACAATAGATTTGAAATTTTCTCTATATAAGTAAAGAACATGATAAATAAATTTGAAATGTAATATGTTCTATGTAAAATGCCAGGCATTGTTACCATTTTGTAATTTATATTACAAGGTTATTTTTAATAATTCTACTGGCTATTTAAAGTTTTGAGACAAATGAGCTATATCAATATTAATTAGGATGTTAGAAAAATTACCCTTTTCCTTTTTTCTGTAGTTTCAAGATAACTTCATATTAAAATTAAATTACGTACAAATCAGATTTTTAAATGTCTATGACTTTGTATTTATATTTCATTAAATTACCAAAATCTATTACCAATAAAATTTTATTTAAAATGTTAATACTAACATTTTTAATGTAGTCTACTTTTATCTGAGTTAATTTTGTAACTTTTTTTTGCCACTTGCATGTCATTTCTTCAGTCATCATATTAACATTTTTTCTGTTGCAATAAAGTGTATGAATGTAATTTAAGAGAATAAGAATAATCAAGGTCACAGTGTATTTCTAATGATAAAATTTTTCACATCTTGAATTCAATCCTGCTTAAAAGAATTCAAATTATAATTCATATACTTTTTCAATTGATATTAATGTAAAAGATAGTTTTAGTTTTTTGAACAATTTATGTTCCTTTAATATCAATCAATACATTTTATAATATCTATTAACATTCAAAAATTAGTGAAAATTTAAGGTAACAAATTTTAATATTTGTTCACAAATTTTAATCTCAATTTTATATGACATCTCTATTCTAAAACTGAGGAAAGCAGAAGTTTATCAAAACATCTGACATTTGGTTTATGGCTACCAATGACAAATAAAACTGTGTTTTCTAATTAATTTATTTTTAAATGTTGAATTTTGAATTAAATTGCATTTCAAAGTGTTAATGTTAGGTGACAATTTTAATCATAATATAGATTTTGCACACATTCTTTTTCCCAGAAAGTGACTTCTTTTCCTGAAATGTACAACATTATAGGCAAAATGATGAGTTCAAAAATAATTTACAAATGATGAAAATACAGTTATTATTCAAAGTTTCATTGCTACTCTGTAGTTTTTACTGAAGTCACATTGCCTTATGTAAATAAGAGTATACCTTTGTGTTCTGATGTCTTCTTAATATTTCTCATTGTATAACTTGGCACTTTGTCATAAATGCCAGTCTCTCAAGCCAGGATATGAGCTACATGAGACAGGAAAAACATAACATTCATCTTTATAACAATCTCTTCTCATCGTGAGCCATATGGATTGAATGTACGCAATAATACAATTTAAGTCAATGTATGTCAAAGTGAGGTAAGGTTATTGGGCAAAATTCTTGGGTAAAAGAATATCCTAAATTTTTTTTAAAAAAAAGAAAGAAACATTGGTAAAAAGAGAGAAACTTGCCTCCATTTGCTGTCAAGATTATAGTAAAGTAACATGGTTTCTCGTTTATTACTTAATATTTGCACTTGAAAAATAACAACAAACTGAGAATTCCTTAGGGAGACATAGTTGATATTAAGTCTTGTAATGCTTAAAATTTATCAGTTCTGATCATATGTTCTTTAATATTGTGCAAGAATTACCCCTTTCCCTTTTGACAGAGAAGCCAACAAAACTAAACCACAGATTTCAGGGGAATACAGGTGTCTTAGTTCCTTTCCTCATTGCTGAAACAAAAATCCAGCACCCAAAGTTAAAGGAGAAAGACTAATTTTTAGCTCATGGTTTGTAAATGTTTCAGTCCATAATTGTCTGGCTCCAAGTTAGGGTGGCATGGCAGAGGGGCATCCCAGAGCAGAAACAGTTCATGGCAGACAGAAGACAGCCAAAACAGCAAGCAAGCAACTAGTACAAAGCCTCTTTCTGTCCCTTATATCATATCCAGGCTACTTAGCCTTAGGACAGATAACATGCATATCCTTAACCCTGGTGCCTTTAATCCTAGCATTGCACCATGAATCCCAGTGTCACACAATCTAGATCCAGCCATCTCTGAAAAAACCCACCTATGACCACAGGAGGCTTTAGGGGGACATCTAGACAAAAGCCATAATAGTAGAATGAAAAGTTGACTAAAAAATATTTTGATTTGGTAACTTCTCAGTAAGCTGTAAAAACTACTTCTACTCCATCTCATCAAATTGGTAAGGTGAGTAAATTATAGTCTGCAGAATGTACCTCTTTCCAATGTCGACTCTTAATTTAAGACTTTATAGTTAATACATGTTTCTGGCCATGATGGAGTAAGAGACCAGACACACCCCTTACCTTTTCTCTTTAAATGACTTAAAAATCTGAACAAAGCATCTGAATATATGAAAATACATTGACTTTCTTTTTTTGCATGGGAGGATCATTTCTAAAAGAAACCAGGAGAAAGTAAAAGCATGTAAAATCTAAATTATGATTACATTTGTCACTGAATTTTAATATTTTGAAATTTAATTTAATAAACAAGATGAGTGCTGCAATTGTACCAGGTATGACGTGGATTTTTCCAGGCTGCAGCAACAAGAAGGTAGAATCAAATATAGCCCAGCAACCACACTAAGTTGATGAGAGTTAAAGGAAGCAATGGTAGCTAGAGTTTGTAGTTCAAAGTCTTGGAGAGAAGAGAACTACAGAAAGAAAGGAGATTTTCAGAAGGTTTCCTTCAGGTATCACTTATTTATTTATTGAATTCCATTAATAATTACCCAGACAAGAAAGAACCAACTGAAAGGAGCAGGTGTAAAAGTACCTAGAACTTACCCAGGCTGGAGTAGTTTGTGGTTTTACCAGCTAGAGTGGGAAGAAAACCTGGGAGAAATAATAGTGCATGTCCACCTAAAGATTTCCACTCATATGCTAAAATCAGCCTTTTTCTCTAATACCCCAAAATTAGAAATAATCAAATGACTGAATAGATAAACTGTGATACATCAACAAAATGAAATATCACTCAGGTATAAAAACGAACAGAATACTGAACTGTGAATATACACTACAACACAGATGAAACTTAAATTCATTATTTTGACTGATAGATGGAAAATATAAAAAGAATCTATGCTGTATGATTTCATTTAGATGAACTTCCAATAAATTTTAAGTGACCTACAATAAAGAAAGCAATCATTGGTTGCCTGTGGCATAGATTTTAGAGAAGAGAATTACAAAGCTCATTAGGACAGATAGGAGATGATAAAAATTTTTATTATACTGATATAACCTGGGTTAGACCAGATTTTATTGATCTTGTCAAGTTGTAAAAATATATCAATACCCTCTAATGCTAATGTTTAAATATATCAGATTTACTTTATGTTATTTATTTGTCAGCTATTTTTAATTATACCTAGAATGCCATCTAGAAATGCTGTAAAATAGATGGAATTAGGAAAGGCTGTATTTTACTTTAGATTTACTTATATATTTCTGATAGAAATGTTAAGATTATTGTGTTAGTAAAGTAGTTTTTACCACATTGATCATGTGTGATTGTTCATTTCAATTCATGAATGTCTCACAATTCATTGTCCTTTTATGAGTTTCCAGAAGCAATCAGTGTCGCAAGCACCATTACCCACAAAATAGAAAACATAACATTTAACCTCCTCATAATGAGGTCTCACATGCACATTTAATTCACAAACATGAACTTTGGAAAAAATAATATTGCTTTTTAACATCCTTTCTGTTAATAAGAACTTATTAAAAAAAAGAACCAGTGATTTGCTTTCCACTTAGAAAATATACTGGCAATTTCTCCATTAACATCCTTTCAACTTTGTATAGAGAATGTTCTAACCTAGATGATTTTTCTGCTGACAGCAGCATACATGATTTTAGTTAAATAATTACTTTTCTAACTAATATTTTACTTCAGACAAAAAATATAGCAACTTGATAAATCATAAGTAAATTAGAGTGTAAAGTAATTTTTCATCACAAAAACTTTCTCTGAAGAAATAACAGCATCTTTGCTCATATTTGTATCATAAATTCTAATTACAAGGAATTCTATCAGGTAAAACTGCTAAAAGATGCTATTAATTGAATAAATTGCATAAGAGTATACATTTACTAAACTATTGCTATTTTAATAGAATTTGGTCAACATAACTGAAAAATAATGAAATTAACAGAAGTTTTCATTAAAAATTGAATTAGATTATTTGGTCTTACCAGGAGAAATAAATCTTTACACTGTTATTTCACATTTCAAAAAATTGAAGAATCATTTCTAAATGAGCAGAGTCAGAAATCAAGTGAGTTTTAGCATGAAGTAATTTCAAAGAAGGCACACATAATGGATTGTAGTGATACCAATCTGACAGCATACAAGTTGGTTTCTTTACTATGGTGTGAATTTATTTAAAAATTCATATTTTAAGTTGCATGGGAACTTCACTTTTGGTATTTGATTACATTCTATCTGCACACTAGTATTTTAGTTTTCCTAATTCACATTGTATCTTTATAATTAATGTTGGTGGGAATCTCTCAAGTAAAGCTGGATACAAGCAAGCATCTTCAAAATTATATACAAATCCATTCTACTTGTTCATTGTCTTCTCCTTCAGACAGATTTCAGCAATTTTCCCTTGCTGCAGAATCACTGCATAATTCTGCATTCTATAGCTCCATCTTGTGTCACACAGTTATTTAAAATCATTTTCTTTTTTTTCTCTAGGCAGTTAATTATATATCTGCTCTTTGAGGACACTGAAAGATGACAAGGTGGGCAAGATGTAAATGCTTAGACAAATATTCTGCGCAAGTGTTAATAATAGCCAGATGGGAGGTGTTGGTAATGTGCGATGCATTTGCTGCTGTTTCTGTCAAGCTCCCTGGTAAATGGTTTCTCACTGCAACATTGGCATAACCTTGGCTGCCTGTCTCCTTTGCTCCAAGTTCCTGTGTGACAAGGACCATCAGCAGAGCATCATGGTAGCCAGTTGCTTTGATCTGCAGCTGCAAACTACATTAATTCTTTCTGTGTTTTTAATTTATCTTTTAAAATCAAAATTTGTCTTGACAGTGGACTGTTCATCAGTGTACCCACCTTTCAGTATTGCCAGGTGTTTATATGTGACATGCAGGTTAGTTTTAGAAAGGAATGATTTTTTTCCCCTAGTGTGTTTACCAAGTCAAAAGAAAAACTTAAAAGGCCTGTACAATTTAGGTCACATAACTTTAGTCCTTGAGATGGGACCACTGCAGAGGAATCCTGAAAGCACAGTTTTTTGTCAGTGGAATATAAAGATGACTAAGAAAATGACACAGATACAGTTTCCCAAGCAGCCTTCCCTTGATAGCAATAGATATTGCTATAGGAGAGCCAAATTGTATTCTATTTCCTTAATATTTCAAATTTCTTTTATTTGCATATAATGCTTATGTTCTTTAGAAAGTCACTCATTTACAACACATCAGTATAACATAATCATGTTTTAGCAGATAGAATATGAACAATGCTGCAACCAAAATGCACATAAAGTACAATTTAAATGACCCTCTAAATACTAAACATTTTTATATAATGATATTATTCATTAATATAGCTAATATCAATTGTTCAAAACAATAAGAGATTTAAAAACGTAAAAGTATTTGTCAAGTTGGCAACACTATTAAGTTTTTTATATGGGAAAAAGCTAATAGTCTTGTTAATTATTGAAAGGATAATGGATTTATCCAAATAGATATTTTGCTGATTATTTTAAATTTTCTACATTAAAGGTTGAGATATATTTTAAAAGAACTCTTTGTTTGTATATATTTTATATATTTGTCCATATCTCCTATCATTAGTAATTTTTAAAACATTTTCATTGAGCAGTTACAGTACATAAAGTAATGCCACATGTGCACAAGGTAAAGTAGAAAACATAGAAACAGTTTGCAATATGATTCTCTCTGTTAATGTATGTGTGTATATATTTATGCATTTATGTATATTTATTGTATGTCTGTTTTTACATGTATATAGTATATGAGAGTGTATTTGTATGTTGTTGTGTGTTGATTGTGAAGATGTAATATATCACTTATTTTCCCTTATAAATCATTATTTTAATCAACCTGAATGCATTGCAGACGATTGTCTTAAACATTGGCAAAAAAGGGAAAGATAACCCCAATAAATTCTTTAAGTATTCAATGTTTCACAATAACAATTTCATTTCTTGGACATTACTTCTGAAAACATTGTTTATATTACAATGTATACTATTACAGTATATATATTACAATGTACATTTATATTATAAATGTATTATATGCTACATTCTATATAATGATTATTCATTAATAGTATTAAATCAATGACATATATCACTGATTTTTTCTTATATAAAATTAGCCCCTCATCTAGTACAAAAGCAATTGAAGTAAGTCATATTAAATTGTTGTGTGAGATGATCACATTTAATAGTACTACAGAAATTATTATCTCTTTCAAGAGTTATTTAGTAATCAAGATTTGCCAGCTAATAAAATGCAGTTGTATTTTCTGTGAAAGAAGGGCTTAAATTACTTCTTTAGAAATATATGCCTTATTATATTGTGTATACATCTTTCCCACTTTGGTTTTTTAGTGATTCTTTTTTTTTCTTTTGGTACTGGGGATCAAACTCAGAATCTTACACTTGCAAGGCAGGCGCCGGCACCACTGAGCTAAACATCCAGCCCTAACTTGGTTTTAATTTTGCTGTGCATTTGTAAGAACTTTGCAATAGCAAGCACAAATAAAATATTCTAGAAAAATTTTGAGATTTGGAAAAATGACAAAAAACTAGTAAAAATCTTCACATTTAGATGAAGCAGCAATGTTGATGAAAGGACTAGAAATTATATGAAAGATAAAAAGCAGGAGAATCCACTTACTGTAATATCCATGGAGCTTATGAGGTAATGGACAGTCCATTTAAATCAAGACTCTGAAAATAATCTCATCCAGATGGGCCTTCACTAAACTTTCTTAGAGATGTGGATAAACACTCACTGAGTTTAATTTTTATCTTCAGATGTCATAAAAAATCACAAGAAGTGGAAACAAATTATCCTGTTATTCTGATATTTTGTTATCAAAACTCTCTTGTTTCTAACTGTAAGAAGAATAGTAAGCCAGTCACCTAAAGTATAAAAAATATTTTCAAATAGCCAATAACATGTACTTATATAGGTCATAGCATTGATTGTAGAGCATGCTGAGTTTTTCATATTCTTGCCATTATTAAGTTATCTTGAGGCAATTATAGCTCACCTAACCTTAATGCATTGTGCTGAAGGAAGAAAATGAATATTCTTTTTCTCTTTTTAATGTCAATTTTTTTCTTCTTTTCATGTAAGTAGTGTTCATTGAGTATGTAGCTGCTGGGGATTGTTCAACATGGTTAAATAGAGAATCTCTTGTTTTTGAGGGGTATCAAATTATAAATGCGTGCAAACATAAGACAACTTCATATTATGATGAGTGTTTTAAAGTATCAAGATGGCATAATAGAGTAGGGAGTAACTAGAGGTGGGGACATAGTTTCTATTTATTTAGTGTTATATTCAAATCAGTTCAGTGTAAACAAATCTGTCTTCTCAAACACGTATCATTACTGTGAAAATATTCAGAATCCTTTCTCTCAGCTTGTAAAAATTTAGAGTGCATAATTGTTATCTATAGTCACAGTACTGTGGAATATAGCACGTCAGAACTTCTTACTCCATTCCAACTGAAATTTAGTACCTGTTTATCAACATTTTCCCATTGTAGCCTAATTAACATTCTATCATTATTCAATACTTTAGGTTTTTAATGTAGAACTAACCACTTTGAAAATTTATCAATTCCATAGAGGCAATAAGTTTAAAATGTTAGCAAAATGTATAACATACTCAATAGATTTAAATAGCACCACAATAAATGTGATAGTTTATCTGGTAGTTGTCATAATTCTTTCTCAAGGGAATTGTATACTTTAATTCTTAATTTTCAGTAACATCTTTTAGTATCTGTGCTATTTAGTAAAGTTAAATAAATATTTTAAATAAATAAATATTTCTATGTCTAGAAACTGACAGTCTAGTTTCAGAGAAAAAGATATAAACACAAAAAAATACAAATATTTGTTGATTTTTGAAATTATCTAAAAAAATATGGTAAACAATCTAAAAAATATTATAGCTTTAAAAAAGTTTAACTTTTCTTACATTCAGAAAATTTGGACACAGTAAAACATAAAAATATTTAAATTTAAATACTTTATATTTTCAAAAAATTTAAAGAAATTCACATTTTTAATATATACAACTAGGTAATTTAAGTAAAACACTCTCAAATCAAATAGATGGAAGGGTGGATTTATTGACAATTTTGTTTTTATTCTTGGGCTCTTTAACTTCAGGCTCATTCAGTATTACAAAAGGGTCTTTTGGAATTCATTATCAATTCAGATATATATGAAATACACCCAAATTTTAATTTGCTACTGAATATCATAAGCATCAATAATTCATAATCCATGAATATCAAAACAATCACACACCTTGGAGTTTGACAGTTTGAAAACCAACTTCATGTGTTTTTTTGTTTTGTTCTGTTTTTTGGTTTTGGACCAGGGATCGAACTCAGGTCCTTGTGCTTATGAGGCAGGTGGCGGAATGACTGAGCTAAATCTCCAGCCCTCCTGTGGCTTATTAGTGAAAAAAAGTTTCTATATGGCCGAGTACAATCACTTTCTATTAATACATTTATTGTGTATTCTGAGAAATTTGAATGAAATTCTTAGTTTAAAAATACGGTTTGTGTTTTAAATTGTAAGATGTAGGACTTAATTACCATTTTCAGTTTGCACTAGAAAATGTCTCTGTATGTAATGCAAAAATTTCTTAAACTATAGATAACTGCCAAATCATTTTCTCTTTAAGTAAAGGCAGGCTTTTAGTTTTCTCTTATATAAAACATACTGTTTTCTTTACAGGACTGTAAAAGTTCCTATTCATTTTGAACACTCTAGGCTCCTGGTGCTTTTTGAAAAAAATGGGAATATTATAGTAACTTAAAATTGGATGTTTTCTTTATCATACAATAAAGATCACTTACACCTTTAGTGTTTAATTAGAACACACTCTAATTTTTTGCAATATGCCCAATGAGAATTTCTCACAATTTTAAGTTCCAATTCCCTTTTTCTTCACAAATCTTTCTTAAATTTATCCTCTTCCAACATGTAACTATGAATATTTAGGAGTAATCAGGTCACATCTTGAATATTTTGGTTCAAAATCTCAAGTATCAAATTTATGGACCACAAATTCTGTCTTCCACTTTATAGGAGAACTGAATTCGACTGAATCTTCCACCACATTAAAACAGTCTTCTTTCTTCCAGTTTCCAGTAACCTATTCTTTGTCTCAAGACATCTTCAGAATAATTTTAGAATAAATATTTATATCAGTATTCTATTCATTATTGTTTTGTCAAAGAAGTTGGACACTTTTCAGCTCTTCTCTTTACTTCCCAAACCCTCATCAGAATGAACTTTAACATATAATCTATATATCTATCAAACAGTCTCTTCACAGCAATGTAGCTTTTCCTAGCTTGCACCTCAAAACTGCTCCAGCTTCAACCCACTGTCCAGATTAAAGTTGTTTTTCTATGTTTTAATATTTTTACCTCTGTACTCCACAGTGAGGTACCATAATCTGTTTAAGGGAATTCAGTCACGCTGAGCACTAAGGCTTCAATGCATTAATTTGAGAGAGGGTGAGCATAATCCAATCCATAGCATATATGAAAGGGTAGACTAACATCAAACATGAGGAAGTTATGAGTTCTTATTCCAGGAATTACATAAATGACTGCCGACATGCCTGAGGGCCATTCCTGAGACCCACAGTGCCGGGGCCACAGATGGGTCAACAGTTGGGCCACACATTACGTCCCCCACGTCTGGCAGAATAAGCTGACACAGATATGTTCTCTTTCTGAATTACAGTTTGTAGTAGAGGTCATTTTCAACAACCACTCCCAACTCAGTAAAGATGAACTTGGAGAAGCATCTGATTTGCCATATATAGTATACAGTAGCACAGAGAAAATAATGCAATGGCAGTTTTATAAACAGTGATCATAGAGTATCCACTCCAAAAGAAACACAAGATAATACTGAAATGTCATTCCTATGACATTTAGGTCTACTTTGTACTTTGTAGAGCTGTCACATTAACATCTATTCTAGAAAATCTGGACTTCCAAGTATTACTTTAAATGCTTTTTAAAAGCACTCAAGTGTGATTTTCACAGGGAACAAAATTCCATATCTACTCCAGAAAAAACCATGATTCTAACTGGATCTGGAGTGACATCCAACTGTGACATTCTCTTTTTCAAGGGAAAATCACTTATTTTAAATTGATATTTATCTATAGGTTCTTACTTGAAGGCGTTAGATATCAAATAAATGAGATCCAGTGCACATAGTTTTATAGTTGTACCAGAATCACTTTGCCTTTCCTGTTGGCTGTATTCCTTCTGAACCTAGTAAGTAGAAATAAAATTTTGGTCTTATTTTCTCTCTTTTCCCCTAGCAAGCCTTGTTTGGCCGGGCCATGGCTTTCAGGTAGTGTAAAAAGTTCAAGTTAATTAAATAATGAACAATTTCCACATGAATATATAGAAATATAGTGTTATATAGATTTAAGTATTCTATCATATACAAAGAATTAAGTATGGTTTTGTTCATTGTATCAGCTATTTAGGGAGCCAAGTAAACTCATCCTGATACACTCTCCTGTTTATAATCTACTCCACCTGCAGCATTCTGTTATAGAGGCAAAAATTTAAAGTAAGATATATGACAAACACAGGGCTAGTGTACACAATTAGATCACATTAAATGTGACTTGTTTTGTTAGGCGAGGTGGTTTTTTTTTTCTGTATTTGGATTTAAAGAAACAATCTGTCATGTGATCTGGTATGGGGGGACCACACTTAAAAGAGCTGAAAATTGTCACCAGCTAAGAGCTATCAGGAAACTGAGGTCCTCACTCCCACAGCCTTCCAGGTACTTGCCAAATTCAGTCAATAACCACATGATTTTAAAGAGTGTCGTTTCACAGTTGTATCTCAGGTAAGGCCACAGTCGTAGCTGACATTTTGATTGCACACTTGTAAGGTTCTGAAGCAGAAGAATCAGCTGAATCCTATACAGACTCCCAACCAACAGGAACTGTGAAATAATAATTTTTCACTGCTTAATCTTCAACTTTGTAGTAACATTGTAACGCATCAACAGAGAACTATTGAAATTTCATTTATCATATCTGTACATTATCACTGGCTTTCTGATTTATCAGAAATTATAATAAAAATACATTTACTTACAAAACACACAATTGAATCCATGTGGGAGCATAAATCCACACTCAACCATACATAGAAAAATCTTTGAGTCAAAGACAGGTATAACTAACACCAGTAAAATATTTATTTTTGAAATTTGCATTATTCAAATTATGTACACCTGGGCTGATTTTTATTCTAAGTTTCTGAGCTAGGAAAATGAACTGAATGTTTATCAGCAACAAGAAACCTAAGGAAAGCTGTCCTAGTAGATTGGTCAAAAAGTTGAAGGCCTGATGCTTTGCCAAATACTAACTTCCAGAAATTCAGAGGCCACCACTGTTATTACAAACTTTGAAAATACAAAAATGTTTTAAAATTATTTCTGTGTAACAAAAGGTTAAAAGCTGAAGTATGTGTTACCATGGCTATACTGTTTTATTTACAGCATTTGTCTTTTCTAGAACTTGTCCATTAAATGGCAGGAAAGAACCTCTTCAGCCTTAACATTGTATCATACTTGTAGCTTTCATTACTGTAATATTTGTTTATTTTTCAGTAAGAGGCATAAAATGTTCCATTACTCATTTTGCTCATTTGCTTAATGACATCAGTAGGCTTCTTATTTAAATATACCTGAAGAAAATGAACATGTACTGGTTAATCTAATAAAATCCATGTAAACACACTATTGTGTCTTTAAACATTGGCAAATATAGGAAACCCTCACTGAAATATAGGACAGAAAGTTTAGATAATGTTCTGCTTCACTCAGTACGGAGCCAGAGTTATTTCATTTTTCATTTTTCCTACTATCAGGTCAACCTCGCTAGTCAGGATGGGATAGGCTTTGCAGATATAACAATTCTGTATAGTATCTCTCATTTGAATGAGGCAAAATACAAACAAAGAGAATAGTAAAGGAAGAATAGAAGAAGCAAGGGGGTGGGTCTCTTGTAATAGGGAAGGGGTCTAAGGGAACAAGGGTTAGGGGTGAGGAAGAGGGGAAGAGGAAATTAATAGAATAAAGATATGCCATGTACAGGAATCTAATAACCTCAATAAATGTGAACATTATATGCCGTAACATGAACTGAGGTTAATAATATTTAAGAGGAATGAAAATTGGGATAGAGGAATTAGAGGAGGATGGGGGAAAGAAGAGCAAAGGGAAAGGGGACTAAAAAAAGAAATAAGCTGTAGTATGTATATGTGCACACTCTCCAAGGTGATTGTAAAATGCACGTACTGCAAACATGTACTAATAGCATTTTTTAAAGTTAAAAGAAAAACAAGTAGATCTAACATTGCAGCCGTTTAAAACATCAGTTAGCTTTTCACAAAATCACCTTGGGTTCAATAGAGACTTGGGTATCTGTGTGCCACCCACTAATTCTAATGAACTTTGTGCCCTTACAAGGGCAGTACTTTTTTTATCACCCACAATTCTCTTTTTTCATATTCCTTGCAATGGAACAATCACTTTCTTCAACACCTTTGTGAACTTCTACATATTATTTCCTTCCCTGAACTTCCATTTCCCTTTTTGATCTATCAAGTACATTCTAATTTTCAAATTCTGCCAGTGCTGCAGTTCCACCGAAAAAGACAAGATACATTCACTACCAGTCTATTTTCTATGTTGCCATAATATAGTATGCTAGGAGATGCCTCATTATATGATTCATCACATGGTTTTAATCTAACTTCCATTTTAATATGTATTTGTGTGTCTGCTTCTCTTGTACTCTTTCTTTAACCTTCTCCCATCATAAAGGTTATAGGATGTGAAGAACATATTTATGATTCCTTGTGTGTAAGAATGTTGATTACTGTAACTACATTATTTTTTGTTGTGATAGCCACAGCTTTTAGTGTCAAACTTAAGAATGTATGTACTCAATAAATGATAATTTTCATTGCCATTAAAACAAAACAGCATTCAGAAGCAGAAGATTTGACCACTGACAGTGGTATAGACTTAGTGCATCACATCTGTATATTTTTACTTATTCACTGAAATTGTTTTTCAAATACTGCTACTTATTTGATTAGATTTTATATTAAAATATTAAGAATAAATAAAATAGTCTGTTTATGATTACATATTTTCAATTCTTTGTGTGAAGTGAGAGAAATAATATGAAGAGGCAAGGAATTATAACAGAAAATTCTATTTTGATGAATGAATATGGAGAGAAATTTTTAAAAAGTCAATCTGAAGTAAATAACTACAAATAGTAACTTGCAGTAATTAGTAGGTAAATCATCTTGAGCTTATTTTTTTTAAATTGGTAGGTTGCTACCAAGAGCTGAGAGAGCATCAACAACATATTTCTTTAAAATATAAAGCTTATGAGTTTTCTGAGCTTCCCGATGTTTGCAATCTATTCCAGTCTAAATGTCCTCTAATTTTACATCAATCATCTAATGATCTAGATTGCCAATTGCTTCCAGCTATCTTTTCATGATTTATTTTGTTAAAGGAAAATCAGCTGTACATTGTGAAAATGCATATTGTCAGTGAATTGTGAAATTGTGAGGTATTGTGCTGTAATTACTGAATATTGGCTCTCCATGAACATGTTGCTTCAATGGAGGAAGATCTGTCAGGAAAATTAAGTTTCTCTCCTCAGTAGTCCATCGTTACAGCAACAATTGCTGAAATCAAGTGAGATGTGGAACCATTTTTGATTGCCTTAAATGACACATTTATACATGCCAGCAAGAATCTATGCTTCTCTATAAATTGAAAAAGGAAAATGAAACAGTCTGTGGATGTGGACTCTCTCGGGTTGAATGTAGGTGGATCAGCTTGTACTTAACATCTGTTCAGGCTGGAAATGCAGGAGAGGTTTAATATGTTTACTCAATCATACTGATTTCCTGGGTGCCAAGGCAGAAAATCTAAAACATATGACTTCTGTTCACACTATGAGAGAGCTATTTAGCACAAAGGTGATGATCCTGAAAGAAAAAGTGGAGATGCTATCTTGGGTGCCAGCACAGTTGGAATTCTTTGCTGCCAGCAATCAACAGCCCTTAAACATCAACACTGCAAGCTTTTGTCAACGACCAGAGAGGGCAACTTCTAAAAACATTTAGGAAAAAATGGAAAACAAAACTGGCATAGCAAAAGAATATCAACATATGATGTCCAATCCTTTTCATTCTCCACTCAATCAACTCTATGAAACTATAATATATTTAATATAGCATTCAAATTTAGATAACTTCTTTTTAAGATAAATATCTTTTTGAAACTTTTCCTGCATTACACACACTTTAGCCAGATGGCATTTGGTTACAGCATCAAAAGGAAGAGTCACAAGAAAGGCAATTTGTAAATAATATTGAAGCAAAATGCTGTGAAATCAAAATACATGTAAAAATAACAGAAGAAATTCATGCTAAATTCTATATAATTTTTGTTACCAATATACTGTATTCTTATTGGTTAAAAGGGATCATGTTATGCCCAGGGACTTTGTTTTATGTTTATTGTTTAAATTCTCACATTCCTTAAAATGCTCTTGTTTTGCTTGGAAGCCAATAAAACAAGAGCTACAAATCAGTAGAGTGAAGCACTTTACTATATTCCATAAAATACACAAGAAGTCACAAAAAGTAGCAAATAATTTTGTTTGGGCAAAACAGAATTGTGTCAGAGTTACTATGTATTGGATATTAAAAGATGAAAGGAAATTCACTAACTGGAGAAGTAAAGAATGTAGTATACAGAGGGGAAAGTCTTTGGAATAAACCAGGAAACATCAAAAGGTGTATAAATTTCAATAAAGATTTTCAGTTGGAATTAAATATATATCAGGTTCAGGGATGAGTTCAAAGGACGTATGGCTGAAATGCTGGGAGATTATTGTCAAAGGCTTTTGATATCAAACTCTTCTACATTATAGTAGAGAGGAGAATAGTCTGAAAAGTAAATGAGTTGTTCCTCCCCACATTTTTGTCTGTTGTATTTCTTCAGTCTTATAAAAAAAAAAAGTATTCTCGTCCTGCTTTTTATATATACTAACACTGCCCTCAGGACTTTTCCCCAGTAAGTCAGATAAGGACATTCTGATAAGTTCATTCAAAATAAATATTATATATGTTGTATTTTAAGTGGTGAGACATGAATACATATCTTAATAGTAAGTTAAATTTTAGTCGGTGACTTTCAGAGATATAAAAATGGTTCAAAAGTAGCAAGGTGGATGGTTTTGCTATATCTGAAATATTTTTGTTTTCCAAATCACCTTCTATGGTAGAATGATACAACTTAGCAATGTATTGCAGAAATATGGCTTGAAAATTTAAGACAGTTACTTGCACAAATAAAGTACAATATACAGATAAGACAGCAATTATGTATCACACATAAGCACTTTATTACTACTATTTTGGTAAAACTATATAAAATTTTAGATATCAATTGATGAATGTTAACTCATTAAGCAAAAGTGACTTAAGGATGTGATTTATATAAGCAGACTTTTTTATTTACACATTTATATATCATTGCAATTTGTTTAATAAGTAAATAAAGATAAATATGAATAATAAGAAAGATGTTTTATTTATTTATATATATTCCTTAAAAGTAATAGCATGTCTTTAACCTAAAAAGGATATAATAGAGAAAAAAAAGAAAAGAAAAATCTTCACTCTATCAGGGAAAATTTAATGATAAAATAAGTAATCTATAAGTTATATTAAAGCTTCTTTTCCCCCCTTGTTCCATATTACAAGTGACCATATTCTGAGGAAGACCGAGGAAATATACTTGTTTGGTTACTGTGGGAAATGCTGATTACAAGTTTAAGATTACAGTCTATCAGGAATTTCTACAAAAGTTTCAGGTTAAATGTGACGTGACTTCATCTCAGTGAAAAATGGGCATATAATTAGTTAAATTGATAAGCAACAATTATGGAACATTAGTTGTACCTTTTAAATCAGTCTAACAGTTCAATTTTTTTGGGGGGGGGTACAGGGGATTGAACTTGGGAGCTTGTGCTTGCAAGGCAGCCAGTGCAACCACTGAGCTAAATCCCCAACCCTCAAATATTTTAAAATAGGCATAAATTAATTCTGTTTTGTTTGTTTGTTTGTTTCCTACAAAACACTTAAAATAGAGACAAATTTTCCGACTATATATAGACTTGTGCTATTTTTCAATGTATGGGAAATATTAAATTTTTATAATAATTTTAAACTCCAGAAAAATATGACTTAAGGCTTTTTAAAACTGTTACTAACTATTAAGTTAAGCTGCACTTTAAAAACTCTATAGATACACAAAAGC
Source organism: Heterocephalus glaber (assembly GCF_000247695.1). The sequence continues at coordinate 3,128,755 of NW_004624840.1, forward strand.
CAAATATTCTGATACTGAAGGAAAATATCTCCCAATAAACAATGATAGTACTTGAGATATGGTGGTGGTGGATGACTAATTTCAGCATTTTATGAGTATGATTAGTCTTTGTCTGGATCTCAATACTACATGTAGTGAGAGTAATGCGCCCATTTGCTGACATGAGTAGCTAGAAGCAATATCCTATGGCAGTAAAAACTGGATGCTAGGTGAATATCACACAGAGAAACGTACAGAGGCAGTTCAAAAATTCAAGTAGTTGTTTTAAAGTGTGCTACTATATGAAGTCTAAAGTTTTTTCTCATTATGAGGGCAATCACATAGGCTAAGTATACACATTTCATTAAACAGATTCCTAGTAAAAATCTCAATATAAAATAGCTTTATTTTGAATGTTTACCTGTTCTTTGAATTGGAGCATTCTTCAAACTTGAAGTAGAATTTTTCAAGTGACTTCAATTTTATACTTCACAAAATGTTCTTTAAATATGTTCAAAGTTATATGCTATAATTCTACTATATATTTATTTGAATATATGTTTTTTATGTAAAATATGTATATTTACAGATGCTCCTGAAGGAATACTTATCTGTAGGTATTTAGAATAAGTATACTGAATTTGGATAATAAGGATACTGAATTTGGGAGATATTGAATTTAAGGATAAGTTGGATAATACGTATACTGAATTTGAGAGACAGAGCGATAGACTCATGAAAACAAGAAAGGGAGGGAAAGAGGGAGGGAGAGAAAGAGAGAGAGAGAGAGAGGCTGAGACCAACCATAGTGTCATTTCTATGACCATCATTTGCACTTGATGAAGGGATTCAGTGAAGACAAACACATTGTGCAGAAGTACAGGCAGAATGTATTTTGAAGTTGATATAAAGACAGTTAAACCTTCAAGTGCGAAAGCAGCCAGTACCACAAAGACATCTGATCCAAATGTGAGCTTGGATACATCTTTACATACCCAAAAGTTATTCTTGGGCTCTGGGGTTCTGGGGTAGTTATAATGCTTACCAGCATTTTACTTACAAGTTACTTTGGAATTGCAAAATGGCTTCCTGTCCTTTCCTCCTTTTTAGATTATTCATGTTTCCTCAGGGGCTTTAGTCATGTAAGAAACTTATAAAAGATAAGTTCCTTTTTATATTATATTAGTACATGTTTGCAGTCATCTTGGAGAGTTGGTAGCTATACACAATACAGCTTGTTTCTTTTATAATTCCATTCCTTCCCTCCTCCTCTAATTTCCCTTTGCCTCTTTTTGTTCTTGTGATATTGTTAATCTTAGTTCAGTTTATGGCGTGTAATGTCCACACTCATTGTGGTTACTAGAACCTTGTACATGGCATCTCTTCACTCTACCTATTTTCCCATCCCCTTCCCCTTCCTCCTTGTTCTTGGTCCCCTGGATTCCTTCTCATCTGCAAGAGATCCATCATCTTGTCTCTTTCTAGCCTTCCTTTATTATTTGTTAGCTTGTACTTTGCCTTACTTAGATGAGAGATACAACACAGTATTCAAGTTCTGGAAACTGCTTGTATACCTACCCATCACCAGATGATTGGATAAAGAAAATGAGGCTTCTATATGTAATAGAATACTACTTGGGTATAAAGAAGGAAAACTTTGAGACATTTGAAGGAAATTTGATGCACCTGGAAAATATAATGTTGAGTGAAATAAATAAGACATAAAAATAAGTTCTTAATTTAAACCAGGTCCCAACCCAACCAGGAGAATCTTTAAAATATATTTCCTTTACTGATATTTGGCTGTAGGCTACTGCAGCCAGAAATGCTGTATGCTTTATCTGGAACTAGTTGGCCAGGTGGCCGCATATCAGAAGGAATATGCACAGTGTCTAACCTTAAAATATCATCGAGCTCTGAGGGATCACTTTAGATGTGAAACCTAAGAGGTGACTATAAATATATTATACATTGGTGCCTTCATTTTTTGTTGAACTGGCAACCCACGCTATTATAGACTACATGCTATCATTGCATCCCTCAGACCTGCTAATATATAACTACTCACTTAACAATAGTCATAATTTTTGGAGTGAAAAACAAAACTTTATGGTTTCTTTACCAACATACACTATTGCTTCTATGTTTCCTCATGGTTATTAAGAAAGAGTTGAAGACTACCTCCTAACTCCAATAAAAGCCAGCGATACAAATTTTAAACCAACAATACTGAGACAATTCTCCAAGGTCATTTAGTTGGAGTTTGAAATAAGCTGACATATTGAGCAGGATTTACATAGGACTAAACCTTTCCTATTTAAAATGTACATGTGAAATTGATTTCTTCATTCATAGTAAAACCAAAGATATCCCAAAATATTTCCTTCTTTAATTTAAGGAGTAAAGTTGAGAACATTGCACTTTTAAACCATCTTCAAATTATTTTTAAAAGATATTCCTGTTCAGCTCTTATACCATAGAGGTTTTTACTATTTTGACAAAAATTCTGGCTAATTTAGGCCCATACAGGAAACAGGTTAAAGGCAGTGAAATAGCATTAACATATATTGTCCTGTTCAGTGAAGTAACATTGAAAGAGAAATGTCTGCTGAAAGCCAAGCAAATCATTGTCAACACTACAACTGTCAGAAAATTCAAGTCTTCCAGACTACTATTCAAATTCCCCTTTTTTTTTTTTTGGACTGGGGATCGAACTTGGGTCCTTGCACTTGCGCAGCAGGCAGCGAAACCACTGAGCTAAATACCCAGCAAATTCCCCTTTTATAGTTCCCGAAGTTATGAACTAAGTAAATGCTTTTAGGAATAATTCAAATTTAAGAGTATTGTCCAGATCAATATTTCCATTGCATGGAATAATAATAGATTTGTGTGTAATAGCATAACAAAATTGAAAGTGAAGAAATGCTCTACCGCCTAGACCTGTCCAGATTCTAGCCTTCCACAGTGTCAAGGAAGTTTCCAAAGGGCTATAATTACTTCACATACAAACTGGGAGCAATAAAATTACTTTTCTTTCCAAGGAAGGATGTCCAAGAATCTTATTGAAGATATTTTTTGAAAAAAATATTTTAAAATCATAATTTATGGTAGCATTGTTTTAATTCTAACATTTCATTAAGTTAAAAATATCAGTGATTTTAATCTTTTTGATCCAACAAAGTTCTTAAGAAAATAGATTGATCTTCATTAATTCATTTAATCAGTTTGATTTATTCAACCATTTATCAGGGAACTATTATGTACAAATGAATATATTCCAATTTATATACTAAAATTCTAAACTAAAAATAACTCCTTCTTATGTGTATCCATGTTAAAATATGGTTAATTTTTTCAAAGGAAACACATAGAAAGTTTTCCTTAAATTGGAAAACAATAAACTTATTGGACCAAGATAACTTTCAGCAGTGAGATCAAATTTGAAATTAAAATAACTACTTCTCATTCAATTCAGAAATCTAAAAAACTTAAAATTACCTTAAAAGCTGGATTTGGTAACAAATGCCTCTAATCCTAGCACTCTTGGAAGCTAAGGCATGATCATAGGAAATTCAAACCCAACCTGGGCATTTTAGAGATTTAGTGAGATCCTGCCTCAAAATAAAAATTAAGAAAAGCATGGGAATGTAGGTCAGTAGAAAGGCCCTAGGTTCACTCTCCAGTAAGTCACTAAAATAGAAGGAAAAGAAAAAACCCTTCACATAACACTAAATATTTTGTCTTTCAATACTTGCTTCATCATACTCACTTTACATTACTTCTTCCCCATCCCACGTCCCTCAGAATCACATTATTACCTATAACACTGTAGATACTGAACTTTTGATAGGGAAAACATGGGAATCACTAATCTCTGAAGAGGGTTAGAGGAAGCTCTTCTTAATATAATCAGCCCACATTTATAGTGAGATAAAAATCTGGAGAGACTCATAGTTCTTTACAACAGTAGAGGATTCTAACTGCTGTTCTAAATATGCACAACATGCCACATGTCATGTGAAAGTAACCAGTGATAGAGTTTTAAGAAGTGAAGACTTAAAGATAGTGCAGCAATACATTGTTATGAAATCATACAACATTTCTTATGAGCTATTTGACCCAAGCAGTGAGTCAAAGATATCTGTCAATGTTATTTTATTATTTTTTGTTGTTCATATAAATATAAAACAACAGAAGACACTTCACGACAAGCCTATGAGTTACACTTTTTCCCATTCTAGCTTCTGTATTTTTTCTTTCAACCTAAGTCTCACATCTGTTACATCTCTAAATCTTCATAAACAGTAATACCTCAGTCCATGAACACCTCTGTCTGAGAACAATTAAGTTTGCAAACAGAAGCTTTCTACAAAATTTTGCTTCTGTTCGTGAACTCTGCATCAGGCGATGAACACAATCACTGCCATTTTGCCCACACAAAATTGATTTCAGCCAACCTCTCCCCTCTGACATGTGGTCGTGGCTTCCTCTAGTCAACACCGGAGTCTCAGAAAGACCTGTGCATACTTGCTGTGAAGCTTTTTTGTGTGCTTTTTAGTATATACAGTACTATTCAGTATTCTTCAATCCAACATGGCTCCAAAGAAAGGGCAGAGCAAGTATGATAGAAAAAGAAAGTATGGGGCACTAATGAAGATAACCAGAATGTGCAGAGCAATGATGAAAGTAACAAGAAAGGGCAGAGCACATATGATAAGAAGGTTTTGAAGAAAATGACCATTGAAATGAAGAAAGAAATTATAGAAAAGTATTAGCATAGTATTTATGTGACTGATCTAGCCTTGGAGTACAAGATGGCTGAGTTGACAATCCAAACTATTTTGAACATCAATGGAGCTAATGTGGCAAAAGGAGTAATGATATTAACCAAGTAGAGGTCAGAGGGGCTGGAAGAGCTGTAAAGACTTTTCTTAGTGTTATGCTGAATGAGAAACAGCTGCTATTTGATAGCATTAGTGAAGCTATGATCATTGAAAAAGCCAGGAAATTGCAATGATTTACTGCAACTAAACCCCTCTATGAGTGCAACAAGTGATGAATTTAAAGCCAGTAGGGGTGGTTTCATAAGCTCCACAAGAGAAGTGGCATCCACAGTGTGATAAGACATGGTGAGACTTCCAGTTCTGACAAGGCTACTGCAGAAGCCTACAAGAAAGAATTCACAGAATTCCTGAAGGCAGAAGGATATGTCTGTCCCTCCACAAGTGCTCAACTGCAATGAAACTGGGCTCTTTTGGAAAGACCTATACCATGCAGGAGGAAAAGACATTGCTGGGACACAAGCCCATGAAGGTAAATTGACCCTTTTGCTGTGTGCAAACACAAGCACTAATCTGAAACTTAAACCACTACTGATGCACCATTCCCAGACCCCTCATGCATTCAGTGAAGAGAATGTAAACAAAGTCAGACTACCTGTCATGTGGAGGGCCAATTGAAAAGCGTGGGTCACAAGGGAATCGTTCATGGAATGGTTGCGTGAGATGTTCACACCCATCATTAATAAATATCTTGTTGAAAATCAACTGTGTTAAAGGTGCCTTTTTCTGATAAATAGTGCCCCAGCACACCCTCCAGTGTTGGTGGATGATGTAGATGCTGAGCATGAAATTGTAAAGGCCATGCCCCTTCACCTCCACCAACACAATACCTCTTCTGCAGTCCATGGACAAGCAAGGGATCTCCAACTTCAAGAAGTTGTACACAAGGACAGTCTTCACTGGAGAGATATCCTTAACTCTGAAAGAGTTCTGAAAGAAATATCTCAGTGTCCTCAACTGCATCAACCTCATTGCAAAAGCCTGGGAAGATGTCGCATATTGGACCTTAAACTCAGCCTGGAGGAAGCTGTGGCCAGAATGTGTGACTTAATGTGACTTTGAAGAGTCTGATGGATAGGTAGTGAAGGAGATTGTATCCATGGGCAAGAGTATAGGGCTGGATACTGATCGTACAGACATAGAAGAGCTTATTGAGGACCAGAGCAAGCAGCAGAAGGCACTTGTTGAGGTAGAGTCCACTGAGGAAGAGGAAGACAGGGAGGCAGTTAGCAGTGATGTGAGAAATCCATTATTGAAAAATGGGATAAGTGTTAGGATTTCTTTGAGAAGCACCACTCCAACATAACTGTAATGAATAGAGTGTTGAATCTGATGAAAGATAATATATTCTCTCATTTCTGGAGGGTTATGGAGTGCAGGAAAAAGCAAGTGACACTAGAAAGATTTTTTTTAAATCATATTGACCTTACTGCTAAGAGACAAAGAAGAGAGGAAACCCCTGGAGATTCCTCCAATAACCTTACAGAGGAGAACTCTCCTTCCAAACAATAACCCAGCCCCTCCTTCCTGTCCTCTATCCCAAAAGTGGCTTCAAGCAAGGTTAGTGTTCTCTCTCTTCATACTGTACTATACTGTAATTTGCTTCATATTTTGGAGGTTAAAATACATACAGTTTAGAATGGATTAACCTTTTTAAATTGAATCTTAAGGAGAAATCTATTCAGTTCACAACTATTTCTGTGACCAGACTCACTGAAGGAATTAAGTTTGTGAACCCAGGTACCGTTGTATTTCCTTGTTTCCATGTTAGACTCTAACTAGAGAAGTTCTTGGACATATTCTTCCCTGTTTTGATTTATATGCCTGTTCCATTTCTCTGACTTACAACATTTCAGTTATTGGTCAATGTCATCTACCCTAAAACTAAGTTTGTTACTATCTGAAACAATTTGATTATTGCCCTATTTTCCCTTTGGTTTTGGACATATTTGTCATTAATCAAGCCAATAATTTGGAAAAATATTTCTTGAAGTGCTCTTAAAGCTAATTATGATTTTAACTTTATTCTAAATACGGAGAGAGTACACAAACATACACAAATAAAACTCCTGACATTTTAATTTTATTCAGATTTCTAACCAGCATAAACTGTGTTGTCATCTCTAACACTTGTAATTATTTTTCTTTTCCATTTGAACTTTTTCAGTTTCTCAAGATTTTATGAACTGATTACTGAATTTGTCTAGTGAACTCTTGCTGTTGAAGTATTTAAAAATATTTTTTTAAGTAAGCAAAACCATCCAAATCGGACTCATTTAAGAAATATGAAAATGATTATGTCTTTCACTTTTTAATACCCTTCAGTTTGTGACCCTTGCTTGTGATTAAAGTCCAAACTCCTTTGTTAGAGATTGATAGTTCTCTTAAAGTCTAGACTGTGACCCTTTTCATTATTTTTCATGAAGTTTCAAGAGGTAGTTGATTTCCCTTGAAAGATAGAACTCACTGTTGTCAAGGTCACATTCTTATGTCCAACTGTTATCCTCTAGAATATATTATTTTTACTTCTGTCTTCTAAGAACTCTTACTTTTTTTCAAGGGTCATTAAATATCAAATTTTCAATGAGAACTTCCATTTAATCACTTCATGGAGTGCTCAGTCATGTGAAAGAGAAAGTTATGTATGCAATAAATATGTCAGTTAAAGACATGCTATATTTGGAGATTTGCTGTGGGGAACCATGCACCAATTTATCTTTGTTCTTTGGGTCATGCTCAACTTCATTATACTTCCTCATGATAACAGTATCATGTTCTTCTTTTCTTTACTTTTAATGGTTCGCATATATTCTCCCAATTCATTATATCACTGCAGGATTGTCTAAATTGGGAAATATCTTCTAGAAAGGTGAGGGTCTGGACAGCATTTTTAAAACTTTGCTCAACTTATGGACTCAATAAAACTATAAAAGACTACATTTAAAAGTTGCCATTTTATGACTTAATATTATGATATAGTAATTATATAAACAACTGCTGAAAGATGGAAACTTTCATGCACCTTTCAAAGTGCCAAGGGAAAAAAAGGCATTGCTTTCAGTAGATTATGTACCTTTCTTAATTTTGAGCAATTTTACAATTATAACTAATAATTAGTATAGTATATATCTTTACTCTTTGTTTCTTTTTTTCCATTAAGTTTATTGGTACATTTTAGGTATAA
>NW_004624840.1:3137853-3174896 GCF_000247695.1 Heterocephalus glaber
TTTTTCATGTGTTTATTTGCTGCTTTTACTTCTTTGTCTGAGAAATGTCTGTTCATTTCAGATGCCCAGTTTTGAATTGAGTCTTTGTATTGGGGGGGGTCTCTGATTTTTTCAGTTCTTTATACATTCTACATTTTACTCTCTGTTTCTACATCTTGTATTCTCTATCATTATGTGATCTCTACATCTCAATTGCTCAAACTGTCTCTCTTTTCCACCCTTGCCAGAGAAATAATGGTAATAACAAAGATTTACATGTAGTAGACAATGAGTAAATATTTATGGTTATCATACATTAAATTTATACATGTATCTAAATAAAGGCAGACTTTCCGATATTGAAATTTTCTATAATCAAGTTCCCTGGTGTTAAAATTTTTAACACAATTGCTGACAGGATAAAAATTATCATGTACTTGTATTGGTTTATCAATAGTGACAAGTGAACTGTCTTTTTGTTATTAATTACCTTTGAAAAATAGAATGGAATATTATTAGTCCGTGTGTCAGTAAATCTCAACATATCAGGAAAAGTAATTCTCAACAGTGATGTAAACTTGCTCTGAGGAGGGAAGTGATGTTCGAGCTATTTTGACCTTGTCTTTATTCCCAACTGCTTTCTTCATTCACATTATTATCCAATCCTTTAGCATATCTTTTCTTTAATGTTTGGATATTTTTATTAGTACATATTTGTAGCACATAATAATTGTGTTTATTATGGGGAATTTGTGCATGCACACATCTTAATTCTTTGTTTGTCCTCTTCTCTCCCAAACCTCCATGCTCCCTCCAACTCTTGCCTCCACCCAAAGAAAGAATTGAAAAAAAAAATTGCATAGAACATTAGCATACTTTTTGACATTACCTTTAAAGTTTATGCATAATCCAAATATTCTCACAGTCTCTACTCTAAATCCAGTTATGTTGACCTCTAACCTCAGTAACAAAAAAAAAAGAGGAAGAAGGAAAGAAAAAAGAAAGAGAAAATAGAAGAAGAAAAAGAAAAGAAATTTATTATAGAATGTCTCTTGTTATTACACTTGCAGGATTTCTCCTTTGCAGAAAGTAGATGATCTTTTAAGAATATGATTAAGTGGTGTCATGTCACTGTTCCAAACCCTACATGACTATTCACTGCATTTAGAATAGAATACAAAGATTTTCCAACACTCAAGCCATTTCAGGCCTCATATTGCCTTTTTGCTGGTGTGTGACCACTATGTCTTTTGCTACAATAACACTGGTCTCCTTGCTGTGGATTCAAAGTTTCAACCCTGTCTTGGCCAGGTTCAAAGTAATTGCTCATGTTCTTTTCATGCCACAAAATACCCTTGTCCCAGAAACAAGTTTCTTGCCTTGCTCTCTGTACTTAGGTGCTACCTTAGCAGAGACATCTTTCCCAACCAAGTTGTATAAAATAACCTTCCACGACACTGTCTGTAACTTCCTTTATGTTAATTCATCATAAATTTTACCAATTGCTTTAAATTTTTGTATTTAGTTTAAAAAATATTTTTCTTGCATATTACTTTCTACAATGGAGCCTCTATGAGGAAAACCATATTGGTTGTACATTTCCTATATCCAAATTCTATAGAAATATGGCTTGTAAAATACAGGTGATTGATGAATAATTACTGAATGATAAAAAAAATTTTGATACTGAAAAAAATGTGGAAATCATTTTTATTTAATTGATTGCAATTTAAATATTCTAATTGCAAGTACTTAAATCAGGAAATATTTTTTGGTAAGATATACTTATTTTTCATAGTTCAAAAAGATAATAGTTTTCATTAACATAGATTTCTATTTTTTATTTATTTATCTACATTTTCTTTTGTCGTCTTTATTTTTGAGGCCACACAGCTCTGCCCTTTGAATATACATAATTATAATGAAATGAAATACAAAGTGCTTTTCACCATTCTTTTTTAAATAATTTTATTGGTACATTTTAGGTATACAATATAATGACATTTATCTTTGGAAATTTGTTCCTTTACATAATCTCTCTTGGTTCTTATTTTTTCCCCATTCCCCTGCCCTCCCTTCAACCGCTCCATTCCTCCCTATTTACAAAGACTTTGCTTCCATTTTTTCATTTTCTCATATTAATTCCATTCCCTTCTTTCCTTTCTCCTACCCCTCTCAATTCCCATTCCCCTTTGCCCCTTTTCTTCCTATTTCACATAATCTATTGTACCTTTTATTCTTTATTTACACTTTCAGTTTCTCACACCAGAGAAACTATTCAGTATTTACACGTGTGTCCTATTTATTTCACTTAAGAGTATCTCCTCAATGTGCATCCATTTAGCTATAAATATCTCTAATTTGTCATTCTTTATGGGTGAGTAGTACTCCATTTTATAAAAAAAACCACACATTTTCTTTATTTAGTCCCCAGTTGATGGGCAATTGGGCTGTTTCCAAGTTTTAGCTATTACAAACTGTGCTACTCTGAACATAGGTTCCCATATATTGCTGTGGTATGATTCTTTTAATTCTTTTGGGAAGATACCCATCAGGGGAATAGCTGGGTCAAATGGGACTTCCACTCCTAGATTTTTGAGGTTTTACTATTCTTATTATGGATAGTTAAAGAGAATGAAGGCTTCTAGTCCTCTCACTATGATCTTTTCTGTCTGAAAAATGAGATAGTACATTTTAAAAGGATCAAGTTTGCAGAATTTAGAAATAAAACTGATCAAATATATACCTGTGTTACAAAAAATAATTTTACACTCATGTGTAGAGAAAGAGTTGTTTTAGCACTCAGACAAAAGTTACAACATACTGTATATAATATCCTAGGGAGAGTTTTATTGTTATCTTATTATAATGCAGTTGAGCTCTATAAAATTTTTCAGTATGTGTAACATAAAATCAGTATTATTTATGATTTCTATTGCTTCAGCATTTACTGTCAAGATCTTTATGACAGAAAACCTTTTTTCTATATTTGACAGTTTCCACCAATGTTTTCCTCTTTTCAATGTTGCATTGATTCCTAAGGATAAACTTACTATTTCATTACATCCAGTGTTCAGGCATGCAACAAATTCAAATTCATTTCTCTAGAAATAGATATATGAAGCTTTATATTTTCAAGCTCTGGATGTCCATACACCTGATAAAAAGAAAAATAATGATGTCTCCCTTTAAATTAAAATATTATATAGATTTTCTTTTTCAATACTAATGTTAAATAGAATGGTGGAATTTATACTACATGTAAAAGTAAATCTGTCATATGAGGGAATAGAGACATACAGTTTTTATTCTTTTTGAATCTTTCATGTTTTGTGAATGTTTAACTGCTTACTATATTAATATTGGACTTTGGCAAAAATCACATTTGCATAACTCTAACTTTGAATTTATCAAACATGTATACTTGTCTGTGATACTGCCTTTCCTAGAATTTGAATGCAGTTTTTACTTATAAACTAAATTGAATATTTCTTTTCTGCATTTCTGCAAACAGAAAAACTAATACAGAGATAACTTTTTAATTTATTGTGACATACTAAGAGTGAAATTACTGGAGTCACACAGGTTAAAGATAATTATATCAAATCATCATCTAAGATTCATCAACATTCCCTATAATGTGTCTGGTAATATTTCATGTATGACATGCTAAAATAATAAAATGTTGTCATATGATACTAAAAATAAAAATACTTTGGCCTAATTTCAAAGGAGATTAAAGGAAATTTATATATTATAATCATAAAGATTTCCAAAATACACAAAGCATTCTAAGTCAAAACAGCAGTCCAAATATACATTTTTTATTGAGAATTATAAAACTCCTTTTTTTTCTTGGGATAGGTTTTCAGTCTTGTGTCTTTATTATAGAAATGATAAGGCAAGTGAGAAAAAGAGAAATAGCAGGAGATATATCAGGAAGAAAAATGAAAGAGAAACCTTATTGTATCAAATCAAAATGTATAAGTATACAAATATGTCATCCTAGTTTTTATGGAATTGATGGTAAGTGACATCAGACAAATTGACTATAGCAATTCATTTTGAAATTGATAGCCCTCCTTATTTACTGATAATTTGTTTAAACACAGTATTATTTCTGAAGTATCTATTTCTTGGCACATGAACTTGAACATAGCATAATGCTTGTAACACTGAAGTTAAATGGAAATTCACATGTAGAAACCCTGTTTCTGTGTATAAAAATATATTACCATCCATATAGTTATTATTTCTAGTACCAAAAGTATTATTTGGACTGAGTTATTTCATTTTTCACATTACATAAAATATGGATTGCTTTTAGACAACCAAGATCACTTTTCTTAGAAAACAGAAGTAGCTAAATGACTAAAGAGTTTGACACACCATATCAGTCATGGCCAACAAAGTTGTGACTGACAGCCTGCCTAGGGCCCCAGGGACAAGTCTTTCGAAGAAAGGTAGTGTCCAAAGGCAAAGGTGTTCAAGGGAAAGGTTTGGAACAGAGCAAGACTAATATCTCAGAGGGTAACAAAAGCTGCCAAGGTCAAATTAAAATCAATCCATCAGTTTATGGGCAACTCATGTGGCAAATACAAGGCCACAGCCCTATGAGTCTATTCCACACACAATGAATGAAAAACCATTTTTATGAATTCTACAGAGAAGAGTGCGCTATTTTATGAAAGTAACTGACAAGTTGTCAATCTATCTCAGGTGTCTGCATTGTTCTACTGCCTCCTATTCCAGGTGGGCATTCCTTTTTCCTAGAATTTTACTTTGTAAGATTTTTAGTTTTCCTGGGAAATTTTTTCACAGTCATTTTTCAAAAATATTAATCCTATGTTTTGCAAAGTATTTTGTCACTAAGTTGAGATAGTGAAGGTTTCCACTAATTTTAACAGAAGGCTTTGTTTTGAATCACATCTCTGCCTCTCACAAATTGAGTAACCTTGAGCTGCTTAACACACATCTTTGAGTTTCAGTACTAGCATCTATAAAACAAGGAAAATAAATGGCTTTCAATATTGCTACAAGGATTCGCTCAGAAAATAAAATCAAAACACTCAAATACAGCCTGGCAAGGAGTTACAGTGGCTTTATTTCATTGTATGTTTCTTTGACAGCGTAGTTCAGAGATTACCATGCAATCAACACAATACATATTTTGGTGAAATTAATATTATAGAACAATGATCATACAGAGTTTTCAACTCAGGCAATAATACCTGGTGGCTGCATAGTGTGACTGTGTAGTGCACAGTGTCAATAAAAACTTAGGAGCTTATCAAAGCACAGTCATGAATTATTTCTGATTATATGTAATTGGTGAAAACTGTGATGATAGAAAGACATACATTTACTAGATATAGAAAGCTTGATTAAATTAACCTAACAGGAGTTTATTTTCCTTCAATTTAAATTATGGCAAATTAGAATAATTGTACTGACTATTTAAGCAATTATTTGAATGGAAATTAGCAATGTTTCAAAGAATCACAGAAGAAAAAAATAGCTAATAAATCATCAACATTTTCATATTATCAAAAACAAATCAATCACTCAGAATTCTGTTTAATTATCAAAGCTGTATCTTCCTCAGATAACTTGATATCATCTCTTGGAAATAAAAGAAGGAAGTTTTAGAAGAGTGATGCTCAACTTAGTATGACAGAAAAATGACAGAGCTTTTGACATATCAAAATTGCATAGCAATTATCCAGGATGTACTGACTGGCCATGTTAAGGTAGACTAAGTAAACCTTTCCAGGATTCCTAAGGTTATTCTCAAACAAAGCCTGGTTAGGAAGAATTAAATGAAGTCTATGGAGAATATAGCATTTAATTACAAAATTGATCATAAATGTTTTACTAATTTTATGTTTACTGATGTCTTACACATTGCTACCACAAACAAAATTCATAACATTATTTTTCAGAAAAATCATAGAGTATAAGTGATTTTTATTAATTTTATAACTATCTTGCTCCCAGATATTCTGTCTTCTGCTTAACATGTCAAGGTGATCTGAATTGAATATAAAACCTTACCATCTCATTGTTGATGAAATTTAGTGTGTGTAGTACCATTTCCAAGTATGTCTCTCCATCTTTATTGTGTGATGGAAAAATAAACTAATAGTACTATTATTTCATACAGATGTTTGTCTTTATTCTGATATTTATCAGAAGCCCTTCAGATAATAATATGGTATCATTTGCTTTTTCTTTCTGAGACCAAAAGAAGCAAAGCTGTACATTCATTAGTATTTAAGTTTAAACTTATTATTGTAAATGTTTTACATATTTTAATTTGCAATTGAATAACAGTTTTGAAACTAGCGTAATATATAATGCATGTATTTTTAATTGTTTTCTTAATTCTTAACTGATATTTGTTTTCAGACCATAATGAAATATATGCATAATTAGGATAAGCATTTTTCAATGTTTCATCATCAAATAATTTGTTATACTTTACTAAAGAATTTTATTTTCTTTTTAGAAATACACCCACACACATATTCATAATCATATATATTCATTTTATGTATGTATTTCTAAATATTGACACATAGAAACTTAATTTATAGACAAAAATTTTAGTCCATGCATATTAATTCACTAAACCATAGAATCACATTGCAGGTACCATAATTAAGCCTTGCATAAATACCTGAGTGATCAAGTTAATGATTAAGTTAATCATTAATATAAAATAAATGAAAAGTAATTAAAAATTTAAACACAAATCAATTATGTTTATCAATTGATAAATATAATTAAAGTAAAAATTTTTAAAAGACTCAATTTCTAGTTATTGTATGTAAGTAAAATTATATTTCATATTTCCCCATTTTTCTGACCTCTTACATTCTGAGCAAAGTTCAGCCACTTGTACTGAATTCCTCATATTCTTTTGCCTTCCAATCTTTGTTCATGAGGCCTTTTCTTCTACATTACTTAAATCTGTGCTGCCTTACATCTCTCTCACTCAAATCTGATATAATGACCTCGGGCTGGGGATTTAGCTCAGTGGCACCAAACCTGCCTTACAAGCTCAAGGTTCTGAGTTCAATCCCAGGTACAAAAAAAATCTGATACAATGACCTCTACTATGACATATTTAAATTTTTGAGCTCGCTTTAATGATCTGAGAAATTTACGAAGAATTTTACACATAATTCTCTCATGAATTATATCTTTCTTGATCACAGGCACCTGATTGTTCCTCTGCAGTTTCCACTAAAATGTAAGTACTAATGGCATTGGACTCCCTTTTTTCATTCTCTCTCTCTCAGAGCTGTCTGGCATTCGGCATTACTCCACCTTTCAAAGTATCATATTTTTTTTAACTTGTGAAAAACAGTAATAATATCTGAGGCACTGAACAATATAGGTAACATATTCTGTTGAGTTCCTTCAGCTCTTTAGCTATTTATAAATTAATCAAAATGCATATTGTATTTAATATTTTTCCCAGAAATGTGTAGACACTGAGAATGCCGCAGTCAACAAGATAAAAATAAATAAAAATCTGGTGTTACAGAACATGCATAGATGGGCCAGGGATTTAGCTTAATGGCACTGTGCCTGCCTCACAAGCACAAGGTCCTGAGTTTGATTTCCAGTACCGGAAAAAAAAAGAACATGCATAGATGCTTTTTAAGGCCAGATGATAGAAAAATGTAATAGGTAAAAACAAACAAACCAAAAAAACAAATTTAAGGTAACATTAAGTGCTATAAAAAAAATAAAACCAAGTAAGAGAATAGTATCTGGCCACAGGAATAATTTCAGATACAGTAGTAATGGATGGCCTCCATTCTATCTCCTTCAAGGTGGAACCATCTGGATTAAGAAACCAATAAAGAAACTAAGTCTGAGGAAAGAGCAACTTGGTCAGCAGGGGAAGCAAGTGCTTAGCTCCCATCATGCTCTTTTGATATTAATTCATTTTATTGGTACAATTATATACATATAATAATCACATTCATCAAAGAGAGTCTGTGCTTGTACATGATATAGCTTGATGCCTATTTTTTCCCTTTCCCTTTCCCTCCTTTCAACCCCCCCCCACCCATTTACAAAAGTTTTGTTTCTATTTTTCCTTTTATCGATTTTTCCCTTTCGCCCCTCCCCCTTTCACAGTTTCCCTTTCCTTTTAAACAGTTTCTTCCTACTTCATATAGAACATACAAATAATTTTTAAAAAATCAAACCTCCCAAATTCAAAGACCTAATCCAAAAATGAGCATCTGAAATGAACAGACACTTCTCAGATGAAGAAGAAGAAACAGCAAACAAATATATGAAAAAAATGTTCAATATCATTGGTCATTTGAAAGATGCAAATGAAAATAATGCTGAGATTCCATCTCATTCCAGAAAGAATGGCTGCTATCAAGAAGTCAACCAAGAACAAATTCTGGCTGGGCTGTGGGGTAAAAGGCACCTTTTCCATTGCTGGTGGGCGTGTAGTCTGGTGCAACACATTATGCTCTTGAATTCAAGCAGCAGACTAGAGGCCAGCATTGCCAGTACACTGTGAGTGAGGAATAGAAGTATTGGGAATTAGACTTTTGTCATTAGATTGTGCAGATGTTATATTAAAAATAAAATATTCAAATTTTCAGAGAAGTACTTTGTATTTCATTAAAAATGAGTGTGGACATATAAGCCATAAGCAAATTAAGAAAAATGTTAAAAGTTTCCATTTGGTTTAACATAAAATTCTGTTTCTTTTCTTAAATATTTCTTTAAAACACTGTATAAGCTGATGCACAGCTTAGAAAAGAAAAGCAAGTTTCTGAGACATCATTTATCATCATGCACAAGAAGGTGTAGTCCAAATGTTGAACAATATGCTAAAGGGTCACATACACAGATTTTTGAAATGAATCCATCAGATATAACAATATTAAAACTTAAGAACTATTTTGGTTATCTGTTTTTTATTTCATTATTGTATCTTTCTAACTCTAAAAATTTCAATAATTTAACTAAAAAGGGAATGATAGGACACACGTGTAAATACCGAATAGTTTCGCTAGTGTGAGAAACTGAAAGTGTAAATAAGGACTAAAAGGTATAATAGATAATGTGAAATAGGAAGAAAAGGGGCAAAGGGGAAGGGGAAGTGGGAGGGGTAGGGGAAAGGAAAGAAGGGAATGGAATTAATATGAGAAAATGTAAAAAAGGAAACAAAGTCTTTGTAAATAGGGAGGGATGGAGGGGTTGAAGGGAGGGCAGGGGAAGGGGAAAAATATGAACCAAGAGAGTATGTAAAGGTGCATATTTTCAATAATGAATGTCATTATATTGTACACATAAAATGTACCAATAAAAGAATATACAAAAAACAGGGAATGAAATCATATATATATAATAACTAATTTATTCTGAGTTTATATGTTACTTAGAATAAATTAGTGTAAAATAATAATTTCCCTTAATCTCATGCTCATCTCAATGAATATTTATGTAGTAGGATAGGGAGATATTCACAAGTGAATTATCTTTTTCTTGACAGATATCATTGAACTGTAATTTTTCTATAATCTATTTTTGTTCCCTTTAAAAATATAAAATTATCAGATAGCAAAAACTAGCTAGTCTACAATGAATCTGCTAAATCCATATTTTAAATGGTAGAGCAGAATACCACATAAGAAATTTTTGAGATATTTTCCTATACACTCTTGAATATCAGTGACTTCCTAATATTCTGTTGAGCACATAAGTTATTTTCTTATAAATATTAGACTTTCTCCTGATTTTTTAAAATATTAGATTTGTGTAAAATTAAATACATTTTTTTCAGATACATGAGAATACTGCTTTGAACAAAACCTGGCATTTATTATATTAAAATAACTAATGAAAAAGTACTAAATGTGAGTTGATTTTTTAAATGTTAAAAATGTAAATATTTTGTGTTTAAATTTATAAAGCACAGCAACTGAAAGAGGAGGCTGGCAAATAATGTCAGGTATTTGTACATAACTGCAACTGAAATCTGTATAAGAGAAGTATAACATAAAGGTTAATGCTGGGTTCAACCCATTAAAACCTATTACAAAGAACTCTGAAAAGATAGGCAAATGCGGAAACGGATAGCCACAATTTACTTGCCTAGAAGAGAAGCTTCTGAGACCATATACTGTGCGGATATTTAAAAGGTAAAGTTGATGAATTGCTGAAGTGAGTGTGAACAAAGAAAGGGGGGGGGTCACAAGTCACCAATATTATAATGAAAATGTGTCATCATTATAAATACCATAGTTATTAAATAGATAATAAAATGATGACACAACAATTATTTGTGCTCATTTTGATTATTTTAATGAAAGGGACCTTTTGTTTTTCTGTTGCCAGGAATCAAACTCAGGGTCTTGCACTTGCCAGGCAGGTGCTGTGCCACTGAGCTACATCCCAGCCCTGGACCAATTTTTTTGAAAAGCACAAATTATCAACAACTTGCTAGAAGAAATAAATCACCTGAATAGGCCTATATATTAGAGATTGACTCACTTATTCATTTTCAAAAAATTAAATTATCAAGCCACATGATATCAAGGAAAACTTACCGAAATTTAGGGACTATATAGCTCCAATTCTCTACAATAACTTTCAGAAAACACAGGAAAAAATACTTTGTCTCATTTTTCAACCCAGCATTAAGCATAACATCAAAACGAGATAAAGATATTACAAGAAAGGAATCCTATAGACCGAAATAGCTCCTAAACTTGCAGGCAATATATTTAATAGGATATTGGCAACTTAAATCCAATAGTATATGAAAATAATTATATATGAACCAAGAACTATTAATTCCACCTATATAAAATGAAATACATGAAAATCAATTAATGCATATTTCATCAGCAGAATATAAACAAACCACTTAATTAGGTAAAATTATTTTTTATTGTGAGATCAGCAGCAAGCCAAGAGTTTTCTAAGACACCTAATACAACATTGTGCTGAAAATACTAAAAACATGAAATAAGATATACATGCATATATATTGATAAAGAAGAAATAAAACTTTGTCCCAAGATGACATGCTTATACACATAGAAAATTTTAAAGAAAGAAAATACTAGAACATTAAGTAAGCACAATAAAGTTATAGGTCAACAGGTAATGAACAAATTCAATGTACTAGCAGTGAACAACTGAAATTTGAAATGAGAAATGCTGCACTGGATGGAAGAGCACCAAAAAGGAGAAATATTTATGCATGCATCGTATAAAATATGTTCAGGCACGTAAGAACCCAGAGAGACCCTTGATTTCAGATTTTGAAGTTTCCATAAATCTGTAAAAGTACATTCTGTTACTGAAATCAAAAATTAGTTGGTCATTTTTTATAATATTCGTCTTATGTGGAAAATAAAAATTATACCTAATGTGCTGGAGATCCAGTTAAAATCGCTAGAATGTTAAGTGTCAGACATTGTATTCTGATTGATTATATCAATAAATAATCTACAAAGAAGATATTTAAACATCTGTGATCCTGAACTTGAGTATTTTAAAATACTTAGCTATTCCAGATGGAAATGGGACATATAACCAATAAGAAATGATCTCTGAGTAATAACAAAATTTAAAGGAAGGCCAGAAATCCTTGCTCAATTTGAAGCTCTCTAGCCAAATCCATTCAGGATTTCCGAAATCACATACTGTATGAGAAAACATATACTTGTTTTTTGAAGCTGCAAAGGGTTAGGTTTTATTTATTACACAATAAAGAATGGAAATTGTAGATTTATTGGAGAAAAAACTAGAGTATATAGGAAGCTCCTGCCACAACATGAGTGTGCAGTACATATTATTAATATCTTTGATAAAATTCCTACCCAATTAAGACACGATGCTACCATGATACATGCACAGCAAAGTTTATAATAGGATTCATAATAGCAAAATCCTGGAAACAACCTGTATATGCATCAATAGATGATTAGATAAATAAAATCCGGTATCTATCTATAATGAAATACTACTCTT
This sequence comes from Heterocephalus glaber, assembly GCF_000247695.1. The sequence continues at coordinate 3,149,857 of NW_004624840.1, forward strand.
ATAAAGAAGACAAATTTAATTTTTAGGAAAATGCATTTACTTGGACAATATAATATTGAGTGAACTAAATCAGACACATTAAATCAGAGTATCATATGGTATCTCTCATCTGAGTAACATGAAATACAGACTAAAACAAAAATAAAGGATGAGTAGAACAAGACAAGGGGATGGATCTCTTGCAGATGGGAAGGGGTCCACAGAACCAAGGGTGAGGGGTCAAGGGGGGTGGGGAGAGGAGGAGGAAATGGGTAGAGTGAAGATATGCCATGTGCAAGGACTTAATAATCTCAATGAATATGGATGTTATATACCATAAATATGAATTAAGCTTAATAATACCAACAAGAATGAAAAGGAGGAGAGGGGAATTAGAAGAGGAAAGAGTAAGATGGAGGGGTTTAACAAAAGAAAATATTTCTGTATTGTGTACATGTATCAACTCCCCATGGTGATTGTAAGATGCATGTACTACAAACAAGTACTAATAAAAGAAAAGAAAAGAAAGAGTTAGTAAAGAAATTCACCCTTTTTCAGTATATTAAAAACACTGAGAGTAATTTCACACACCTGTCAAGAATGTCTAAATAGGTACAACATATAAAATAAATTTTTAGAATAATTTCAGACAAGTTATTAGTCTGTATTTTATAAAAACACATCTTATTTGGTTTTTTGTAGTTAATCTTTGTGAGTCTCTTGGGTAAGTTTGTAGCATCTTATATTATCCACTCATAAAATGAGAAATAGTTTCCACCTACTCAATTCACGGGATATTGTGAACAATAATGAGGTAATACATATACAGCTCTAAAAACCATTAAATAGTACTCTAAAATGAATATTTTATCACAGTGGGTGGGTACTATCTATTTTTACTGAATAATTTCCAACATAGAGATATACTGGATAATAAATTGGTAAGTGGATAGGTAGGCAGATAGAGGAAAGAAAGAGAGAAAAGAAAAAATAAAAAAAGATGGAAGAAATAAATACCTTTGTAATTTTAATGGAATTATCTTTGTGGCTTACTGAAAATATAAGCTTTCAAGTATTTGCAAATATCCAGTATATAGCATTATCTGATTTTTTGGAATTATTGGATTGATCTGAGAGAAGGTTAATATTCATAATGGACATAACATATTTTCCCTTCCAATCTGTGCATGATTGGTTCTTATAATGAATTCAATCTGTTGAAAATAAAATGTTTTGTATATTTTTGTCAACACTTTTTTTCCTTGTATAGATTAATAATATTTTGATATTTTAATCTTACATATATGATTCTGTATATATAAATATAAGAACATATGACAGATATCAAACTGTAATATTTTCAGGTTTATATTCAGTATTACTTAAAGTACCAAGCAAAAGCTTGAGAGACAAGTTATACTAAATTTCCAAAATATACTTTGTTATAACTTATTGTATGAGCTGTAAGTAATCACACACTCTCTCAAATCCGTAAAAGAAAAACTTAAGCAATCATCACAGAACAGCTTGTAAATTTGGAAGTTGTTCATGAGATCTGGGTTTTAATACAGCTCCTGTACATTAAGGATAAAAGACCTTCTTGCTGTAGCAAGCATCAGAGAGAAACCACGATTATTGCACCTGGTCACTGAAACTGGGAGAACACACTTGATATGTGATCCACAACTTATTATTTCAAAGGCCAAGACTGGCTTGATTATTTTAAGACAAAATTTAAAAAGTAACACTGATTCAAACCTAACTCACAGAGATTATAGTTGGATAATATTTTGATGATTCAACCAAAGTGCTATAAAAGTTATCTGGAAAGTGAAAAAAATGACTTCAAAGTGTAGAGGAAGAGGAATAGCATTGAATCCCGAGAGAATGAGTAGTCACTGTTGAAAGTGACCCACCACAATACAACCAGGAATGTCACTGCATGTGATAGATTCCCCCAGGGAGCAGACAGGTCTTGTTTGAAATCAGTGAAGAAGCATGTCATACAGAATGAAGTTGGCTGTCGACCACAGTTGCTCTTTATATTATACCTATTCACTTTCCCTGACCTCATCACTGTGACCTGGTAGGTCTAAAGAAAGGAGAGGATCATAGAGAAAGAAAGTTATTTTGGATTCTTCTTCTTGCAGGTTCTTTATAATTGAAAAAGTCCAGGGCTATGAGAAAAACTTTAATTTTAAGTTTAGAGTCTGAAATTTCAAGGTTCTGAAAATTTTAATAAAATGAGTCTGGATTTTGACTTAAATTTATGGGAACTCATTTAATACTTTTAAAATATAAGGCAAGTCAAGGGACGTGCCTTGAATTTTAATTCAGTGAATAGGAGCAGTAGTTTGAAAAGAAAGCAGGAGGAATACACCAAGTTGTTTCTGTTGGACCTGACTCCTCATTGCATGCATATTATGGGCTACAAGTGTCAGATATCATGTATTGTTTATAAATTACAAAAGTGAACACAAGAATAATTATATCATTTACACAAGTATACACGGAAGGAAATGAAAAGAGGAAATACTAAAATGAAAAAGAATTTTACTCCTATATAATACACTGTATCTCTTTTGCTCATCTATTTATAATTATGGCTCCATATGCATGCATGTGCACTTGTGTGGATTAGTGTATGTGTGGATATGTATACACTGATATAGATGTAATTTTGTCTCAATAGAAAATACAATTATTGTATAGATTTCTATACTCAGAGTACATTAACTATTCTACCTTTTATTTGAGTTTATATTCTAGTTCAGGCTTTTCCATAAATTTGGCACATAAGGAATGGAATTATTTTATACAACTTATGGGGCAAAAAAGATAAATAGAATTAAAAAGAGAAAACATAAGCCGTAATGCTTACATTTACTTGACAACACTTGAGTGATATTGCAGATTGATTTATTATTGTCAAAATAAATGCAACCTTTATGAAAATTCCCCCTAGTTTTATTTTGCTCATTTCCTTCTGTAAGTCAAATGATTGGGTTTAGATTAATTTTTATTTAGTCTAAATTGCTTATGATAAATTTAACAGAGAAATATGCCATTTTTTTTATTATCAAAATAAAACAGGCACATTTTTATATGATTATGCCATTGTTCATGGTAATTAGGGGATTTATAGTAGTAATAAATCTATGTATTTTTATCACCTTCTTGGGTAAAGTTATATGAGAAATGTGTATGATATAAAATAGTTTTAAATGGTTTAACTTGTATATATTTTCCTTTTGGTGTATAATTCTATCATCTATTTTTTTAAATGTCATGATTATAAATGTATGATTATTTGTTGATTTGGAATGTCACAATGGAGAAAAATGACTGAAAGCCACATAGATAGTATTTTATTGAATGGGCTTAGGAGCTAGGTTGTCTGAGGTTGAATTTTGATTCTTCTAGTTTCTGTATTTGTGCCCTTGAAAAGTTATTTAATAAGCCTTTTTTTCTTTTACTTTTATGCATATAAGGGGAAAATAGCAACTAACTTATGGGGTTATAAGTATAACATGAGTTTAAGTTTATGAAGCTTTGCAAACAGAAGGAAGAAATAAATGTTTATGAGATAAAATACATTTTTTTCTTTTAGTTAAAGTTGAGCTGATATCTAAAAGCTTTCTGCTGTTTTATAATATTTTTGATAAATCATTTCACTTTATATTCCATATAATTCATGTTTGTGTCACTGAATCATTAACTCATTTTTTTAAATTTCTGAGAACATGCATGAAGCTAACTGACATGTCTTAAAACCTGGAAGTGCTTATATAGCCGTTTATAAAGACAACCACACAGGAGAAGATGTGAAGATATCATTCATGGATCATATTATTTCTATAACATTGCAGTATCTTTGAAGTGCAGCATTGGGGTATAAAAGGAAAAGAAAGAAAGACAGTGGAATGGAAGGGAGACCCCCAGGGAAGGACTCACCAAGCACTTATTATTTATAAAAGTTGTAAGGCATAGTTCTTGTGAGGGTTCATTGATTGCCAACTTGATTAGATAGAGAAATTCCAAGGAAATGAGTAAAGCATAGTTCTTCCTGTAACTGTGAGAATATTTCCACTGATGGCTGAATGTAGGGCAGACATCTAACATGGAGACCTATTCTGAACGTGGGCAGTGTCATCCAATACTCTGGGAGCCAGATGTGGGGGAAACACAGAAAAAGGGAGTCTGCCAGGTCTTACTCTTCTGCCCCTCTCTCTGCTTGTGGCTGCTTTTGGGGAGGTGGGTAGCTTCCCGCCCCGTGCCCTGCTGCTGTGACTTACTGCCTCACTAGGCTCTTAGAAGCAAAGTAGTCAGCAGACCATGGAGTGAAACTGGAAACCATGAATCAACATAAAATTTTCCTCCTTTATGTTGTTATTTCTCAAGTGCCTTGTTTTCACAGGAAAGGACAGTAACTCAGCTACTTTCTATCCTCGGAGCTAGTCAGATTCAGGAAGAGCCAGATTCACTGGTGGCTTCTTGGGCAGAACAGAATTTGCTCTTGGATAGATAGAGGGGTCACAGTAGGAGGGTCAGGTGAAGGTGAAATGTTCCTCCTATGAATGGAAGGATCGGATGCCATATAGCAAGTAAATAGGCTCTCATTTTTATACTGAGGGTAAAATGTCATGCTCTTCCTCTTTACTAATCTTATCTATCATCTACTGCTTTAACAGTGATCAGAAATATGAGTCACTTCTAGGTCAAAACAATTGAACGGTTTTATTCAGAAGGAAGATACTGCTACATAGTATCATTTTGGATGCATCTAGTATTTTTCATACCCTATAATTTGGAAGTAGAAAAAAAAAAAAAACTTCAGATTCCACACTATTCCTTACTGTTTCTAAAGCCGGGCATTTTGCAACAATTGAATCAGGTTACAGCTAGAGTTTTTTACATTCTCAGATCAGTAGATAAGAAAATCAATGAAGAGTGGGAATGCAAAGTAATCCTGAATGAGTTTTCAACTAATGAATAAAAAAGCGAATGCCATTTAGAAGTTTAAGTGACATACATTTGTTATCTCAACTTTTTCTGTGGCTTCAAGACTTAGGTTATGTGGTATCTCTGCTCTGCTTCTCAGCAGGTCAAAAGTGCATCTGAGACTCAGACTCCCCTTTTAAATGCATTCAGATTTTTCATGGAATTCAGCATGTGTTTGTAGGACTAAGTTTTGTGTTTGTTTTTGTTTTTGTTTTTCATACTGGCTGCTGTCTATGTTGCTCTCACCTTCCAGAGCCCACCTGAGTCCCTAAGCACTCTGTTCTCTTATAACACAGCCAACTTCCTCATGGGGGACAACAGCTACAGGAGACATTATCGAAGACCCCTACAATGGGTCTCCATCTCCTATGAGACAGTACCCTAAGCTGACGAGAATAAAACAGACATCACTAGAGAGAGCTGGGTCTTGGGGCTGATCTAAGCTGCTCTGGGCAGCAAAGACAAAAGACAAAAGACACCAAGGACATCTCGTGTTTATTCATTACAAGCATGGGAAGGAGGAGAGCAAGGTAGAGCTTGGAGACCCGCTGATAACAAGAATTGCAGGCAGGACATGAAAGAGTGGCATTAGCATGTCTTTGCTGAAGAAAATAAATGGGTAATTCAAAGGGAAAGCATTTACTTGGAGTCAAGTTGACCTTGGCTGGAAGTGAACTCAGCCGAGCCCTACTACTTCACTGACTAGGATTTAAGTCTCAGTAGTAGCCATTAGCAGAGGACCTTAGTCTTCCCACTCTGTTAGCTGACATGCCATTTTGAGTCACTGTAGAGCTTTGGTCAGACTCCTAAAATACTACAGCCGGATTGTGGAGAGGCAAAAAGCTTGTGCCACTTTATAGCCTGCTAATACTGGGCAGAGGTGCCTGTTACAGACAGCAGAGAAGAGCAGTCTCTCTCAAGGCTCTTATAACTATTCTTATTTATGAGGGCTTTCCACCTCTTGATCTATAATCTGAATCACCTTCCGAAGGTCTGGCCTCCTAATAACATCACACAGGAGGTTATGTCTTCAACATATGAATTTCAAATATTCAGTCTAAACATTTTTTTGAGGACATTGATCATGGTAGAGGTCAAATATGGGCTCAGGCATGGTTTTCTCTTTGACTTATGAAGAATCTGAAGCTGCCATCATCATATTAATCCAGCAATTAAGGAAATTTCTGTTAAAACTGCTACCGATAACTTAGATACATATGCTCAGGTTCATTTGCTTGCCTCTGACCAAATTGAAGTAGGGCATTTACTCTGCTAAAAAAAGAATAAGGATTTACTCAAACCTAACTCTGAGGAAATAGTGAAGCCTGATCACGCATTTCACTATCCCATCATATACAGATGTGAAGGGGAAGAGTGAGGGGAAGGAATGTGGTGAGACAACAGACATAATCAAACTTGTTTCATCCCCTCTCTGGGACTGAACCTCTCCCTTTTTTGCCTGGGGAAATGAAACTGGATTTTGAACTCATGTTGCCAGCATCTATATATTCTATCCACTTATCAGGGCTGAGAAAAGGTAAGGGTGACTGCTTCTGCTCTAGTCAGAGGAAGTTTGGAGAAGCCACTTGTCTGTAATGGAAAAAATCTAACTTAAAGTTCCATTTTGGCAGGCCAGTAACAAAACTATGTGTACTAACATCATATCGTCATATCTCACATGTAATAATATACACGTCAGATATCACAGTCATTTGTAAGAGCATCCTAAGCTAATTCCCAAAGAATTCATATTTTTTCATCAGATAACATATAACTAAGTGACTAAATAATAGTGTGAAGAAAGTGTTAAGATGTACAAGATAATAATTTTATATTTACCTGATATATACACAATTTAAGTAAGTTGTATCAATGTTTTGAATAAGCTTGAGTAACTTGAAATGCCTTCTCAATTTTCTTCCTGGCTTAGCACCAAAATAATAATGAGACCTTGAAGAAAGGAATAAATTTCCTGGATCTCAGTTTTCTTATTAACTAAAGTTTTGAGTAGAAATACATAAATTAAGAAGTCTCCTCTGTTTCTCTTGTTGTAATAATCAATATTATTTGAGCTCCCTTATTTACAACACTCTCCACAATCTTCAAATAACACATAGTTATTCCTCTCTTAGTGTTGCCACCTATTATAAAAGTTTTAAATGCATTCCCAAACGCTTTTGAAAATGTTAAATCAACTGAAGGAGGTCAAAGACTTTTATGCTAAATTAGGTGACTAAGTCTATGTATGCTGTACCAGTGAGAATTTAAATAGGATGTGTATCATATTCATTAAGTCATTCAACAAATATTTGTTGAACACTTGCTGTGAGTTAACATGGCTACTATGTGCTGATAATGCAGTATTGCAAGAGAGATGAGAGTCTGGCCTTGAAGCCATTATCAAATGACTCAAAATGGTGAGAAATACCCTTGAAAGCTTGTTAAGAAGCAGAAGAGGTAGAATTAGCTCAGCCTGAGTAGTTGTGGTTCATAAAACTCAAATGTTAAAAACTAATCTGTGGAAAAGGCAATTTGGAGGCCTGCAACAACTGTAAATAGGTCCTTTAATTCTCTTCACCTCTTCTTCATCCATAGTTCAGCTTTATTCTCTCTGACTTTGTCATCTGGTTCATTCTACAAAGAAGAAAACAGGAGTGCGAGGGAGCTGGTGACTTCTACGTCTCACCATCTGAGCCACTAGAGAGAGGCTCACATGGAGACTTTCTTTGGACTTTAGTCCATGTTCAGAAATCTTGAGATAAGAGAAATTATCACAATATGCAACAAGAATAAATCCAAATAATCAAATTCAACTTACCTAGATTAGTCAACTTGTTCTAGGGCTGAATCTCCATGAATCAGAATGGATTCCAGTAGGTAGACTGTATTACAAAGTTTTGGAACAATCTTGGTTTTATCACAAACCACTAAGCTGCTGGATCATAGTGTGGTTGAGAACATCTAGAAGTGTCCTGTCAACCAGGAATTAAGTAGAAAGTTGTGGAAGTTTTGGTCTTCAACATTTCTTTCTATAAAAATAGCTACACTATTTGATAAATTAATAGTAATAAAATAATACTACTTCTGAACTAGAAAGTAAAGAATGGGTAAAAGTAGATCTTATTGTTCATGTAATAGCTAGTGGCAAATATATAGAGACTGCTGCTGCATTTGTTCATGATGCTTACTTTCTACATATAAAATTCATTTATTTTTAATAGTCACTAGGTGGCAATTAAGGAGCCAAAAGGTACAGTGTCTGATTATTAGTATAGTTTTACGATCTATAAACTTGCTGTTCATAATGGAAAGTAGCATTATTTAGGGAAATTAGCTATATCGGCTTTTTTAAAATGTACTTTTATAAGGCTGACTGACTCTAGAGTCTAAGTGCAGATAATTTCATGTTCTTTAAATGCTTTTTGATCACTACTCATAATTATGAAAAGCTTCCTATATTTTCCTTGAAATTCTTCTCCTCATGGCATTTGAACACTTCTTTTTGATGACTAAGAATGCTGTAACATAGCTATAGAAAAGGTTTGTCTCATTAAAATGTAGCCTACTGGAAGTTTAGAGGATTCTGAGTGTATGTATAATTTTCTTTCCACTGGGTGATTTTTGTAATGTGTATGAGCCATTCTCTCTAATGGAAAGTGCAATAGTAAGGTAGTTTAAATAGGCATTAATCCTTACAACACGCTTGTAAGTCAGGTAAGCAACATGAAGCAGAGAGCCATAATAAGCTTTATCCAAATTCATTCACATAGCTGGAAACCTAGAAATTGCACATCAAGAACAAAGGACTCTTGCAAAAAAATAAAATACAAGAAAAAAACTTTGTGTACTTCCTTTCTGATCATTATGAAAATATTAAGTGAAGCCCAAAACATATTTTTTAAAAAGTTAATAAATCAAGAAAGTACACAAAGCAAAGCAACAAGATTATAAACATATATGGAATATAGAAAGGGATATATCCTCATTTAAATAGTGAAAATAGAAATTTAACAAATTACATAGCATTTGCCTAATTCAAATTATCAAGTTAAAAATAATTTTTAATTTTTAGCTATATTTATTTCTGAATTTAATTATGTTCTTTGTCATTGTGCTTGATTGGGCAAATATCACTCCTTAAGCCGCTAAATCAGTGTTCAATTCTAAACTCATATTTACGTGCCACACAAGTTCAATATATAAAATTTAAATGCCTTTTATTCTTTTCTAGCATACATTTATAATAAATGAAATATGATTGCCGCAAAAAATTGAACTAAAATACATGTGTATATGTTTATATGCTAGCAGCTACAATCTAGAAATGTGAATTGTCAGAATTGTCACAAAATTTATGAAATTTTATGTCTATTGTCACATATTTTGTTCATTTTATGTCAGTTTTTCCTATACTATTTAATTTTTAATGTTATAATTTTTAAAAATTTTTTCATGTAAATAGTCTTAAAGTGATCTGTATTCTTAATGTAGAACTAAAGTCTATTCTAAATTAGCACAATAGAACATCACATATCTTTGAACATCATCAATATGAAATCTATGGTTATATATAGTTCATAGTCTCAATTTGGGAATTATTTACTTACAGATACCATTGTGCTTTTGTGCCCCTGTATTTGGTTCAAATTCAATTTGAAACAGCATAATATATTGTAACATTCATAGATTTTCTCCTGACCATTTCTGTTATAATAATTGTGTATACAGTGATTTTTGACTGAATACAAAATAAAGTGGTCAAGGTACCCGTGGAATAAGTGGGAAGAGCCATCAGGCTTCAAGTGTGTGGCTGAATTTACCATTTAGCTCCAGAAAACCTAACTGGAGGTTGATTAACAGAATCATGTCAAGTGGAGAGAATACTGAGTGTTTGGATACCGGATACTCAAACTTGCTCTTTCAAGGAACTTTTAAGATTAGAAATAGAGCAATACAGATGTTTGTCATTTCCTGAGAAAGGAAGCTCAATGTACCAAAAAACACATTAGGGTTTTTCTGATACACTTACAGAACAAATAGTTCGGTCAGAGAAGGCTGAACCTAGCTTATTTAAATGTGGATTACAAAACTCTCAACTCAAATTTTAAGGTGATGAGGGTGAGAATCCCATCATATTCATGAATTAAAGGGGGATTTTTGTGTTTAGCTAGACATTTAGAATGTGAGTTTATTAAAATAATGTCCAGTGGAAGTCAGGAGATATTTAAAATTAAATTCATGGAAATTCATTTGGGATATGATAAAATTTTAACAAAATATTGTGAGGAAATGTTATAAAACAAAATTTCCTAAAATTTTAAGAAGGAAATAGAATAGGGAAGTAAATATCCCAGAACATGCTGATATTTTTGAAGAATGACAAAGAATTATCTGGAAAACCGTGGGTAATTTTATGCTTCGTGATCATTTGAGCTTTATTTCTATTTAAATAAGCTATGTATGAACTAACCATTTGTTTCTCATCAGGTGTGACTTTCATACTTTTTCCAAATCCTTTTATATTTCTACATCTGAATTTTAGTATCCACAATTCTCTCAGTAAAAGTCAAACAACTGTCCATTTACTAAAAGCCCTTTCTTAAGGATTGCTTCAGAATTACTGTTCACATGAAGGTGACTCTAATCCTCTCCAGTCAGTAGAACCATCTCTGAAAATTGTAGTTGTTACTCTCTGCTCTCCGTTTGAAACACTTTCTATTCCTTTCTTAATTGCTGGTTATTTTTTTGTATGTGCATTCAGTTTTTAACATGTTTGTTTTAATGTTTTTATGACATTTTGGTGAAGAGGATATCAGATGACAAAGTGTGAGGTTGGGGAGGATGCTTAAAGTCAGAAATACAGTTCTGTGGCTCATATGCATTGTCCTGATGGAAACTGTGTTTATGAACTGGATTGCAGGGAATTATATTCAGAGAAAGACAGCAAAAAGCTCATAATAATTGTCTCCGAGAAAAGGTTTCTTTAGGATGGTAAAACTTGGCAAATGATTGCAAGAGTTTTAGGTCATGAAGGATATTGAAAATCTTGCCTTAAGGATGCTGACTATCACCACTCCTGTTCAATATAGTTCTGGAAACATTAGCCACAGCAATTAGAAAAGAGAAAGAAATAAAAGGAATAAAGATAGAAAAGGAAGAAGTTAAACTGTCATTATATGCTGATGATATGATACTTTACATAGAAGACCCAAAAAACTCGGCCAAAAGACTTCTGGACTTAATTGACAGATTCAGTAGAGTAGCAGGGTATAAGGTGAACACTCAAAAAGCAATAGCCTTCTTATACACAAATAACAGACTCACTGACAGCGAAATTAGGGAAATGATTCCTTTTACAATAGCATCCAAAAAAATGACATATCTAGGAATCAATCTAACAAAGGAAGGAAAAGACCTCCACACTGAAAATTACAGCACCCCGAAAAAGGAGATTGAGGAGGATATAGGAAAATGGAAAGACAACCCTTGTTCCTGAGTAGGAAGAATCAATATAGTGAAAATGGCCATACTTCCAAAACTACTATATATAGATTCAATGCAATGCTGATTGAAATTCCAACAGTATACTTCACAGAGCTACAGAAAACAATCCAAAAATTCATTTGGAACCAGAAGAGACCTAGAATAGCAAAGGGAATTTCAGGCAACAGAGACATGGCAGGGGGTATCACAATCCCCAACTTGAAAAAATAGTACAAAGCTACTGTGATAAAAACAGCATGGTACCGGCAAAGAAACAGACCTGAGGATCAGTGGAATAGATAAGAAGATGCAGAAACAACTCCAGACATACTCAGCCACCTCATCTTTGACAAAGGAGCCAACCACCCTCATTGGAGGAAAGATAGCCTATTTAATAAATGGTGCTGGAAAACTGGATGTCAACTTGCCAAAGATTAAAACTAGACCCATACCTATCACCATGCACTAAACTAAGATTGAAGTTGATTAAAGATCTAAATATTAAGACAGAAACACTAAATTTGCTGGAAGATAAGTTAGGTAGAACTCTTGAAGACATTGACATAGGAGAAGACTTTATGAACAAAACTCAATAGCACGGGAACTAGAAGAAAGAATCAATAACTGGCATCTCATCTTATTAAAAAGCTTCTGCACTGCAAGAGAAACCACCAGCAGAGCTAAGAGACAACCTACAATGTGGGAAAAATTTTTTAGCAGCTGTACCTCAGACAAAGGACTACTATCTAGAATATATAAAGAACTGAACAAAATCAGACCTCCCAAATTCAAAGACGCAATTCAAAAATGGGCATCTGAAATGAACAGACATTTCTCAGACAAGGAAGTAAAAGCAGCTAATAAACTTATGAAAAATGTTCAACATCACTGGTCATTCGGGAGATGCAGATGAAAACAACACTGAGATTCCACCTCACCCCACAAAGAATGGCTGCTATCAAGAAATCAACCAATAACAAATGCTGGCGGGGGTGTGGAGAGAAAGAAACTCTTCTCCATTATCGGTGGGAGTGCAGACTGTTGCAACCACTATGGAAATCCGTGTGGAGATACCTCAAAGAACAGGGGCTAGAGGTCCCATTTGACCCAGCTATTGCCCTGCTGGGTATCTTCCCAAAAGAATTAAAAGAATCATACCACAGCAATATATGTGCACCCATGTTTATAGCAGCACAGTTTGTAATAGCTAAAGCTTGGAAACAGCCCAAGTGCCCATCAACTGGAAATTGGATAAAGAAGATGTGGGGTTTTTTATAAAATGGAGTACTACTCAGCCATAAACAATGAGAGACTAGAGATATTTATAGCTAAATGGATGCACGTTGAGGCCATACTCTTACGTGAAATAAATAAGACACACGTGAAAATACCAAATAGTTTCTCTAGAGTGAGAAACTGGAAGTGTAAATAAGGATTAAAAGGATTAATAACCCATAATTGATACTTTGAAATGGAAAAAAGTTCCAAAGGGGTAGGGGTGGTAGGAGGGGAAGGGGAACGGAAAGAGTGGAAAGGAAAAATTATGAGAAAAGAAAAAAAAAAGGAAACAAAGTCTATGTAAATAGGGAAGGGTGGAGGGGGTGAGGGCGCACAGGTAATAGGGAAAAAAATGAAAACCAAGATACATCATGTACAGGTACAAGCACCCAATGGTAAATGGAAACATATTGTATACCTAAAATGTACCAATAAAAGAATTCAAGGGGAAAAAAAAAAGAAAATCTTGCCCTAGCAGCCAAAAGTGAGGAATATTAGCAATATGGGAATTCTGCCTTGATATAGGAGGAAAATGAACTTGATAAACTCTTGGGAATGCATAGCTATAGAATGTTTCATACCCAAAAGATAATTTCATTAAGTTTTCACAAGGGCATGAGATATCCTTTAATCATAGTATGTGAGAATTTTCTTTTTTTTTTACTTAGTAATATCTCTGTTATAGGATTGAGAAATCCAAAATCTTCTTTCCTGAATGAGAACATAAACAGTGGCAAGATTTTGTTCATGAAACTGCTTGTGGAGATTTCTTTTATTTTTAATTTTAAAACATTTCCTCCTCAAAGGAGGGTAGAGCTGAGGATGGGAAATATTTCCTCACTTCCACTTAGAATTTTGAAACAATTGGAGGAAAAGACCTTAATAGAAACTGTAATACCAATGCAAGTAGTGAGTGTTTATTTAGTATTGTTTGAAGTAGAAAATAACAATATTTTTAGAAATTATTCTAATAAGTATTCTTCTCATTAAGTTTGAACTGTTCCTTTTCTCCTGGAAAGTGGTAAGACAAATCCCTGGGGAAGCATTCCCTCATCTAAGCATAGTGGACAATCACACCAATCCCCGTGTTTGTACCAAGCAAGGGCAGAGCAAGGCTGGGCCAAATGTAAAAGTAATAAAAAACCTTTTAATTCTCTAAGTGCTGACTATTTTGCCTCACGTTTTACTTCCATAATCTATAATGCTCATAACTAATCAGTGAGGTCGATAGTATCTTGAATTTATAGATTAGAAAACCACAACTCGAGAGGTTAATTAAATTGTTAGAGGTCACATACTGAGTAATTAGCAGGACTTGAATTTGAACCTAGGTGAAGAAATAGATTTTTTCCATGTCCAAATAAGAGGAAATGAAACATCTAGAATGCTGACCCTGTAAAATCCTTTGATCCAACCATAGATAAATCTTTTTCAAAATTGCGCCTGGATTTTCATCATTACTGATAAATGGAGAAACATGCAGACATTTACTCAGGTGATCCACAAAGCAAGGTAAGGATTAGAAGGATGAGAAAAGCAGCAGGGAAGATTATGAAGTGAATGAAAGGAGATAGCAGCACATTATGGATGTGAAGGAAAGGCAAGGCTATCCTTGCCGTGTGGGGAATGCTTCCAACACTATTGCTGCAGGCTTCTTACCCATTGCTCTGGCTTCTTGTGTCTGTGTCTTGTTGCATACTTCCCAAATCACTAGTAACTACATTAGTTCTCTAGGATTGTCATAGCAAATTAACACAAATTTGATGATTTAGAGAAAACTATTGTGTTGCAGTTCTAGATGTCAAAGGTCCAAATCATTATCACCAGAAGACTCATATGAAGGTGTTGGCAGGGCCACATTCCCCCAAGAGACTATTGTTCTTATTTCTTGCAGCTTCTTGGGGATGTTTCAAAATTACCAAACTTGAGGTAATGAGGTAATGTTACTCTAATTTCTGCTTCTGTCTTAAAATATCTCATATGTGCATTGCATTTCCATATTGCTCTTTAAGGGAAAGATTTGATGGGAGTAAGATCCATCAGGATATTGGAGCATATGCTCCTTTTAAAATCCTAATCCCAGATGATTCTTCTGCCACATAAGATGTTTTTTATAGGTTGTATGATTAGGACATTGATAGGTCTTTTGAGAAACTCCATTGTCTCAAGTCTAGTAAATAAATGACAAATTAAGTCTTGGTCAGTAGAATTTGAGCAGTTTATTTCCTCAATAAAATATTATTTTCACCATCTCTTAGGCATCAATGCTGTTTAGGCACATATTTCTACTAAAATTATAGTAGTGGCACATGATTAGGAACAAACGAGAAATAAAATGTTATACATTAGTTATAATATCATTAGCAGGTTGTAGATGGTTGGGGGCAAGACTCAAATTAGAGCCATCATCCTCTGACAATCAGTCCTTTCTAGGAGAAAAGGAACTAATGTTTTAGTATATTTTCATATGTATGCATTACTTAATAATAAGGGAAAAGATACCTACCAATAATGTCCTATTAAATGATTCTCAAATAGAAGTAAGCATTATACATACTTTGGGTGATAAAATGCAAGTTTTATAAAATCATAGATTCAGACAAATGAAAATGCATAATTATTTTATATAGCATGGAGTGAAAACATTCTGAGAACTTATTAAAATATGAAGTTTAAAATTATTCCATGGCTGAAGGTACATTATCCATTATCATCCAGTTGTTATTATATATAAAACCCTGATTCAGTCCCTATTGCTACAAAAAAAAGAGCTTTCTTATCTATTTCTTTCCCAAGCTTTTTAATTTATAACCAGTTCATAATATTATTTTCAGTATTTTTCCTGAGTTTCCCAAAATTATTTCTCTAACACTTATGTTTTTCTAAACTAGTTTTAATTTTTGAAAAATTGCTACTCACTTTGTTGTCTGAGCATCAGCAGAAAAATGGACACAGACATAACAACAATGCACAAGGAATAGAAAAAGAGAAACAGAAGAAGGAGCAGAAGGAAGAGAAAAAGAAGGAGAAGGAGAAGAAGAGGGAGGAGGAGGAAGAAGTGACCAAGGGATGGGAAAGAGGAAGAGGAGCCAGAAACAGAAGAGGAAGAGAAACAAAATAAAATCTACAACTCCAAACATGGAATAGTGATTTAGTTTACAGAACTGTGTAGGAGAAAAGTAGGAATATACCATAAACTCTATCATGGGGGTAAAATAATTTAGAAGTATGGATTGAAATCAACTCAAAACAAGGGTTCAAAGTACTGATTAGAAAAGAAATATAACTAATGTCCATGACACAAACATACAAAGAGTTCACAGAAATTTAGCTATTTCTATTTTTTTAAGGTTTTGAAATGTTATAAAAGACATTCCAGAATGAAAATTATTCGTACAGTGGACATTTGACTTACAAACTCGATTCATTCCCAAGGGCTAGTTATAACTCAAGTTGGTCAGTGAAGGCTCAGGCTCCTCTACACAGCCTTCAAAGTCTTTCTTCTGTATACAGGCAGGTCTCAGTGTCCTTTGAGAGGCATTGGCCCAATTAATCCCACACAGGAAAGAATGTTGTAATGTTCCTTCCAGAACTCTTTAAGAGTTAAATTTGTATCTGAGAACATAGGGAAGTACAAGTGGCTAGCATTTGGGTGATACCTCAAGACTTTGATTGTAAGTTAAAACTAAAATTTCAGTTGTAACCCAAGTTGTTCATATATTAGGCCAGTCAGAACTCTAGGGTCCATTGTAGTTTTTAGACAAACAGGTAGAAAAACCTATGTTTCATCCAACTTTACATGGTACGGTAAATCAAATTTGAAATGTGTTTAAGCATCGTAGAAGACAAACCACAAACATAAATTGAGAGTCTCTTTTAACACACCTTGAATCTATTAAAATTTTCATTTCTATGCATCTGTTTGTTATATGCACACGCACCTGAAGTATATTTGGACACACAGGAAGTCAAGCTTTTTGATCAGTGTATTTCCTCTGGTAACAATTTAACATGAATATTTTAGGAAGTACATCCTGTGTACTATGCTCTTGCGCTAAATCCATAATAATAAATCTACCATGAATAGGGTTTGCTATACATCTATGTATGGTTACCACTTTTTATCTATTAGATATTTAGATCTTCAGAACACCCTTTTGAAATATGTTTATGTCATTTTGTAGGTTAGATAAAAGATATGAAGTTTACTGGAAGAAAAATATATTTTTATGATAAATGGCCACAAATATTCTGCCAAAGTTATCACTCCTCTCAAGTTTCAACTTGTCCCACATATTTTAAAATTAATGTACCATCAGAATCAACTCATCTGTAGTACATAAATTTTGAATACATTATTGCTAGTGTCAACTTGCTTATTGAACTGAATTTTTTATTAATAGAAATATTGCAATTTTATATTAACTGTAACAAGAATAGTCAGAAAGTAATGTGCTCAATGAATAATCTATGTGCCTCCATATATTTGTTTATTTTCTAAGCAAGAAGGCAGTGAATCTCAGGAACTTTCCAAGAGATTACTTTTAATATCCAATTTTAAAATAGAATTGTGATCTTGATTTCTACTATGATTCATTCTGGCTTCTGGATTGAAATCAAATCAATCATTGAAATCAAAGTAGTATTTGGTGAAATAATCAGAAGAAAATAAACAGTTTTCCCAGATGGCTCTGTATTTAATCAGCCTTAGTAATGTCATAATTCATATAAGATTGTTACCCAAAAATGTACACTTGTCAAGTGGCAGGAGCATTTAACTATAGAAAAAAAAATTAAAAGTTCAAAATTTTACTTGCACAATTTGCCCATCTTCTCACCTGCTGTTTTTATCTTTTAATTTTTTATCTCCCTTATTATATTCCCATCAGGGAGCATTGTATGCTTCATTGATTCATACTATTAAAACTAAGAAAAAATTACAAAGTTTTTCCACCTGCATCGTGCTGTCTTCCTTTTCAGATTCCAAGGTTGACTGCTATCTATAGACAGTGCATGGGCATGCGTGTGTGTGTGTTTGTGTGTGTGTGTGTGTTCACATGTGCCGGTGTGTACATGAGTTATGGGGGCTCAGGTTATTTGCTAAATCTGGCCTCCAATGTGGCACATCTGATACACTAGAAATAAGTTATGAATTAATTTTTCTTTGCTTAAATATTTTGGAATTGATTAGAAAGGTAATTCACTGGGGGGGGGGATCCCTTAGGACTCACTCTCATTTACCTGGTGCTTTCATTTCTCAAACCATTTGAGATGCTAATTACAAATTGTATTTGATTGTGCCAATGACCCAGGTAGTGACACTGTGGAAAGAAATTAGCATTTGAATATATCCTGCTCTAATAAAGGTTACCCACTCAGGAACCTAGAACAAGAATAAGAACGGGAATATTCTTGTTTTCCTTTTTTGGTGTTAATATGCATACTAGTAAAATTTTTTAAAAAGCAGAAATGGATGAAGAATGTATATATGTAATATGTCATGTAGAAATCATATATATCATATATAAATATCACCTATATATACATACATCAGTTTTATGACTCCCCAATATTTTCATTGATTATAAAAAACTTGCAGAGACAAAGACATTTAAAGATGTCATCTATTATGTCTATTTCATTTTCATATCAATAGAGTAAAAAGCAATGAAATAAAAGTGTCTGAGTTACAAGATATCGAGCTATGATTTGCAGCTTCTGTGATTCACTTGATATTGTCATCTTTCAGTTTACACTAAAATTCAGTGTGCTCCTAAAATTCCTAAAACAGAACTGAGTTTTCCACCCCAGTCTTTATGCATGAAGGCCTCATATGTACTGAAAAGACAACTTGAGGTATGAGAAATCTTATGAAATAAAAACCTCCAATGGAAAAAAAAAAGCATTTGTTGTTTTTCTTGATGTCTCATTCATTACTAGTTATCTTTTACCCACAGAAGCTGCTTGCTGATCATCTAATATCCTTGATGGCTGACATGAGAGTCCAATGTGTTGCTGCTTTCAAACATGAGAAGAAACCTTTCAAAACCAACAGTAGGTAAGCAGATGTCCAATAAATCCTCAAGACCATTGGACTTGGGAAAAAGGAGCCTCAGCTACACTCCTTTCCATCATTTTAATATGGGTGAACAAAGGAACAAAAGCCCAGCAGCTGACAGTGCTGTCATCTCTCTCCAATTCTATGAAAGCACACATTTTCCAGATTTCCTGGCTGTGCATTAATGAGGGAATTGTCAGAGGAAAAGAAAGACAGTTCATGGTTCTTAGTTCCATATGTCAGTCCTTCAGCTACCAACCCACTTTATTATAGCTTCTGGAAAATACACTCTAGTCATTAGTAAATGGTAATTTGGAGAACATGTATGATATTAGTATATTATCTTATGGACCTCCACAGCAATATTCATTTAGATTTTGGGCATGGAATATTGTCCAACAATTTCTTCTCTCCTTAAGTGGAGACGTACTGGCAATGAGCCACCTTTAATTATTTCTCATTACTTTCCTTTTTCTTTTAGCATGTCCTTACTGTGTGGCGCTTTGCCAAATGCTGACAAAAGCCAAATGGGAAAAAAAAGAGGAAGATACTTTGATGGGTAATCAGTTTCCACAGCACAGTAGCACCACTCTAAGCTCTACTGGAGTCTGCTTCTTGCCAAGGATTGTACCTGCTGCCTGACATGCTGAACACAGCAAACTGACTGCTGGGGCTGGATGCACTGTTGCTAACTCTGATGCCTGTGGAAGGACCACCAAAGGAGAAAGGCAAGGAAATGATATGCCTACTTATTTAAGGGCATGTACAAAGAAAAAATATTTCTATTAGTTCCTGAGCTCTAAATCATAATTTGTTCTGCAAAGGAAAAAGTCAATTGACTTTCATTCAGTGAACATATTGAATGATATCTTTACACAGAAGGCCTTTGTAGCTGAATTATCTGTTAAAAGTTGGTTAAATGAAGATTTTACTGAGAAAAGTCTTATCATAGGAAAGATCAAGGATTAAATGGCTAAACGAAGTGTTGCAAGCATAAGATTTCAAAGAAAAGAGAAATGAGTATAGATATGTACATGGGAAAATTATAAAAATTTTGAGTTTGATATAGATATTGAAAAATAAGGATATCAAAAGAAAAAGGAGAAAATGGTTTAGTAGTTAAAGAAAATGAAGAAATGAAGTAGCTTTATCGAGGGTTTATTAAATCTAGTTAAGATCTATGTTGACCATTCTCATAAGGGAAATCTAAAAGTATTGATCATATAGCAGTTGGGAGTAGAATAATGACAACTAGAGACTTGAGATAGCAAGGTACAAGATGGAGAGGGAGAAGTCCATCAATGGGTACAATATTATCATTTGATAGGAAGAATAATTTCTGGTATTCTGTAATACAGCAGGGTGGACATGATTAATAACAATGCATACTTGGTATCAAAATAAAAGAGATGAATTGGAAGGTACTATAAAGAAATGATAAGTGATTAATATATTAATCATGATAAATTATCTGAATTTATCACTATCTGATATCTACATGAATCAAACATCACATTCCACCTCATAATTAGCTATAAATATTGTTTCAAATAATAATAGTTCAATGTAATTAAAGCAGCAACATAACAGCAAAACAAAAAGAATCTAGATTGATTGAAAGGATAATATTTAAAGAAGGGAACAGAAAAATCAGTGAGGTCTACACTATAAAAGATATCTATTATAATACTTAAGAGCATGAGTTTTAATTAAAATACAGATAAAAAGTTTACATAGTGCCATACCATGCTGGATAAACAAGTCAGAAATTTTAGTAGTGGAAATGATATGCAGTGTTGACAGTGATGGGAATGACTTGGATATGTCAGACTATTAGCAAGTTGAGAGGCAGAAGAGGAAAATGTTCAAAGTTACTTGGGTCCTAATGATGGCATTGGTAATAACAATGCTGAGGAAGATCGGAGACAAAAGCATCCACATAGAACTGGTGACTACCTGGATGGGAGAATCAAGGGAGTTACCTTTTGAACTTGTCCTCTTCCTAGTTTTCCTACTACTAAAATAGAGAAAATCTCCTCTGCCTCCAAGCCCAACAAAGATACTTCTTTCATTATAGTACTGTGTTGAAGAAATTCTGAAAGTCTGTTGAATTCCTGGGAACTTTCCAAAGAATGCAGTCTGCCTTCTGCTGCATGATCCAAAACTGTGGAGTTATTCTTTGTTCTTTCCCTTACTCTGCCTAAGATTGGGATCAGAGACCTCTCACAAAAACTGACCAACACCAAAATCCTTTTCATCATCTTTTATTTCTTACTTTCTAATTTCATGCAAAGCAAATTCAAATTGACTTTATCTAATTTAAGTGGCCAATAAAAGGAGAGGGAAAAAATGAGCTCTTATTGAATATCTCCTATAAGTTGTCTTTATTTTTAGACTTCTACTTTGATGGAAAAGGCCAGCAGTTGAATGTAACATGGTTTAGTTTTCAAAGTGGGCTGCAGATAATTTGAAAGTAAAGATGGATGAGAGAGAAGGAAAGTAGTTGGGAAGGATAAATCGATACCAGTGAATCTACCTTTTTTAACTTGAGTAGATCTCGCAAAAAGAAATATTTTAGCTAGATCATTGTTCTATACCAATTTTTAGTCCTAGCCTGCTACCACTGTTCTTCACTGGTAACAGGAATCATGAAAATGATATACTGCAGCATTTTCAGGAAAACTAAAATCTTACACAGTTAAATTATTTGTGGCACAGCAAGTGTCCTTGTGTGCTTTGGAAAAGATCAGTGTTGGATCTAATCTTACAGAATTTCATGTGAAGCCAGCACAGAACTATTCATAAGTGGATATCAGTAGAAATTTTCTTATTATGATGAAATAAACTGCAACTATGACTCAAATAATTTCATTTATGGTACATTTTTTACACTTTCATACTATGGTCTGAAGATGTGCCCTTGACTGTCTCTTTCTCTTGTCATCTAGGAAAAAGAGATCCTAATAACTTGTTTTCATTCATCTAAAAATCAAAAATGACAAAAATTTATTCCAAGGAGATTTTAAGTGATATTAGTTGCAAATTAGACACATACAATGGATTAATCAAAGCAAAACTGTTGTATGTAAATTGAATTTTTTGACAGGTGAAAACATCTTAAACAGAAATGTTATAAAACCATTATGAAGTTATAAGTGTATGTTGTCATATATTTCTGTTATATTTTAAAAGGAAATGGTGATTCTTAAAAACTGAAAAGATAGTCCAAATCAGCTTACGAAGCTAATGTGTATACATTTCATTACTCAATTTTATTTGTATAATTTTATTTTCAGGAGATGTTTGAAGTGTTTTCAGTATGTAAGGCAGTGTCTTTGGTGCTGGAGAAAATAGCTGGGGCTGAGTCTGATTATGCCCTAAAACAATAGAAAGATTGGTCAAGGGAAGAGATATTTAAGCAAATAATTGCTGTCATATATGATAATCATGCTATGTACTACATACACCGGTGGTCAAAAAAGACAAGATTTTAGTCTTAGTTTAGGGAAATAAAAGAATGATTTTGAAAGAAGATGCCTCAGCTGATCTTAAAAGATAATTAAGACATCACCGAAGACATATATCTTTCCCTTTGCTGGTACAAAATACCAGATACCAACAATTTAAAGGAAAAGAAATTTAATTTGGCTCATGGATGTGGATGGCTCTGTCTATCCCTGTCTGACTCCAAGCCAGAAACAACATGGTGAAAGAGTATCCTGGAATAAAGCTGATTCCTTCATTGCAGCCAGGAAGCAGAACATAGAGAAAGAGAATCAGTGAAAGGGTTACCTTCCAAAGATAGCGGCTCTTCTTCAACTGAACCCCACATGCTAATAGCACACTGGATTAATCCACTGATGATAATCCCTGTGGTCTCCAAGAGCCTCTTGATTCAGCCATAACAACAATTAAGATTAACTGCCACACACTAACTAAAGAGAAATTTCATGGGAATGAAAGAACCTGACTTGGAGGGGCAGGTGGTTGTTGGACCTACTGGGAAAGGCATATCGATATGCAGGACTGGAAAATCACCTGTTCACAAAAGTGGCTAATCTCGGAGCTTGTAGGCACCAATGAGGCAGGATTAAAGGCAGTGCAAGTCTTTGTGGTAACCTCAGGGGTGTCTAAAAGCATGCCCTAATACTTGGTAAACAGTTCTACATCAACTCCAAGTAATGTTTTTCAGCAACAATAGCTCTGACCTGATGAGGAGTCAAGACTTCTTGTTTTTGCCTCAAAGTTAGTTTCATAGGTTCTTCTGTTAGTGTAACTGTAGTTGATATTGCCCTCAGGCAGGGTGGTCATCCAGCATTCACTCTGTCTTACTTTTTTTCAAAGCAAATGACTAGATGGAGTTCTTGTGTCATCCACTGGGCCAAGACATCCAAAGTAATTCCTCTCTTTTCTGATATGTAGAGGGGGAAGTATTTTTGCAAGGTATTCCTAATGAGTAAGGCATGTTTTATTTCTTAAAAAGTATTGTCATCAATTTGTTCATTCCAGCAGCACAAACTCAAGACCTTTGATAGTCTCATATAAAGGCTTTGCCATTATTCCAAAATTACAGATCTTGCAACAGTTGGCCATTCCCAGGAAGGAGCAAAGTTGTTGGGTGATTAGCGGCCCCAGATAACATGTAGTCAGGATCCAGTGGCTAGATAGCTATTGTACCCCAGGCATGAGAATCTATCTGAAGCATTGCACTTTCTGGAGAGATATCTGAGCCTTTTCCTTTGAGATTTTATATGCCTGCGTAGCTAGAAAATTGAGGGCTTTGGTAGTATCATGTTTGGATAGCTCCCAAGTTGGGCTGCAGATTAGAATAGCATCTATATACTGTAGAATGGTTCCTTTTTTAAGCTTTAAGTTTCTTAAATCAATTCTCCAGTTCTGAGTAAGGCAGATTGGCCTCCTTGCAAGGTCAAGGTGGTGGCTTGGTACAGTTGTATGCCTAATGTCCTTGGATTTAAAGTAGAAACTCTTTCCTGGATTGTCTTTGGGTTTTCCTTAGATGACTTCGATGCATTTAAAGCATTGCAAATAGAGACAGATATAGTGTTGGCCCTTTTTTTTCATTAACATCTACATTACAATTGTTGAACACAGAAGCTCCAGTCTGAGTACGCCCTGCAGGGATTAGTGATATCTGGGGGCACCATAATGGGGTTGGTAAATACTCAGTCTCTCTGGGATGCTAGGCTCTGAGAGAGTTACTGAGTCACTTGAAGTAACAAGGACTAATTTACTGACCTGAGGATTATAAAGATGAGGTTGAGGACTCCATTCCAGTGTGGTTGTTTTCCTTGAACAGTTGAGAGAGACCCATATCCTCTGAGAGACAGGTGGGACTCTTCCTCAGAGGTCACTTTAAGTATAATAGTTTCTGGACCTTTCCAGAGATAAAGAGCCATGAAATCCTGATCATAAGGATTTTCACACCACCTTTCATGCCATGGGCCCATCAGGTGCTGCCACCTTGGCATCTACAGGAAGCATCCAGCTGGCTTCGCTGCACTTTGGCAGCTCCACAGATTGCCATGTAGATCAACCCTTGTGTGATTAAGTTACATAAAGGCTTTCTAAGTAGGGTGCTGATCAGCTGGTGATCCAACCTCAAGTACTTAAATTTTCTGTGTTCAAATGAGGAATATGGGAGGTATTATTCAGCCAAATCTCAAGGTAGAGGAACTGGCTAGCTGATAGCTTCAATAGGAAGATGAGAAAGCTGATTTCGGAAGCATGAGGCAAATTGCAAACTAAGACTAATTGCTGTTAATACAGAAAGCTACACTACTGAGTTGAAAAAGCACAGCGGGTCTCATGCTATAGGAAAATGAAGCAAATAGAA
The DNA here is from genome assembly GCF_000247695.1 of Heterocephalus glaber. Next base: position 3,174,510 of record NW_004624840.1, read on the forward strand.
AGGTCTAAATCCTTTCTTCCACACTTACCACTTCTTGCTACTGCCTCTGCTTCATGGAATCTGACAGCTGGCAAAGAATAATGTAGTTTTCAGAGCCCCAGACCCACCTTACAAAATAAAATGTAACAGAGTGGGTTTGAAAATAAAAGACAATAGAACAAAAATTATGACATGGGCGCACAGAGTATTTTATCATTTTTTCAAAGTGTATAATTTAGATGTTTGCATATAATGACATTTTTAAACTTTAATAGAATGGAATAAATAGGAGAAAATGAAAAAATGGAAACAAAGTCTTTATAAATAGGGAGGGATGGAGGGGTTGAAGGGAGGGCAGGGGAAGGGGGAAAAATAGAAAGGAATGGAATTAATATGAGAAAATGAAAA